>WACJ01000343.1:0-322535 GCA_008973525.1 Stenopsyche tienmushanensis
CTTTTTTATGAAATCGAGCCGAGGCGCGGTTTCGTATTTTATTGTTATTACATCTTTTGGATAGTGCTTTCAATGCTAGGTATTATGTAGAAGATTTATACATATGAAATAATGTTATTTTGTACATATTAAAACATTTTAGAAAATTGGATTTGTATTTTTAATATATTTAATGGTTTGTGGATGATTGATGTTAATTTATAAACAAATATTAGCAATAAAAAATAATACTTCCAAAGTTTTTTTCTATGGAATTTTGTTAAAGAATTTGGTGACGGTTGGCTACACCTGGCCTTTGGAGTCCCACTATACATTTAAAAGAGATTTTTTAGAGATCAAAGGGATGGCTGAAACACAACCGATGAAAACGATATTCCTAACGGGACTATCTAATATTTATTTTACTATTCTATTCAATATTTGGTATTTCAGGCATTTTTCAATTTTTTTGCAGGTGCATTTTCTTATTTTTAAAGACATTCATATTATTTTTATAAATTAGATACTTTAGATTTAAATTACAGCTTTAAAGGAATATATTTTTAAATTAAATAAGGATTTATTAATAACTGGAGATATGTAAATATGTTACAAAATAGCGACCTATAATAAAAATCTATAACAAAAAAAAAAAAAATTATTTCCTTTAATTATTGTCAATCTTTGCATGCATATTTTTTATTAGTTTTAGTATTTTTTTATGATTAAATACCTAAATAAATATTGGGAAATTCAACTCAAATATATATATTATAGATATATAAAAGTAATATTTAAAAGAGAAAATGATTTTGTCGTTTATGATCGAATGGTCACAAATTTAGGGTGTTATGTTCTCAGCATTTTCATACGCAGCTGAGCGACCGATCAGTTCGAGATGAGCGTACTAAGTTGCCTTAGGGGGCTCTCCGGAGCCCTAAGGGCGGCCCAAGGCACGTCTTCAGTGTCCTCCGCTCTTGCTATTTCGAAACGATACAGCGCACATGGACCCCGTCTTATGCCGATGACAGCCACCAGGTAGATGTTACCTAATATCTAACCAAAAATATATCCTAAACAAACATTTTTTTAAATTTTCATTGCAAAATTAATCTAATTCACAATAGCAATCTATTACAGGATGTACAATAATCCATATTAAGCTTTTATAACCGATTTAATGACTTAAACTAAGGCAGCATTTTTTTTATTACATGAATCAATAAATGACAGCTGTCAAAAGGACAAGAATGAAATGGAATTCATACTGGATATTGTTCGCTATAATCAGCATCAATATTATTTAATTTAAATCTAACATTAATATTATCGCAAAGAAATATTGCTTCAATAATGCACAACAAAATAAAGATCATTTTAGAGTTTAAAGACTTGGGGGTTTAGTCCACGCTAGAGATTTATCAGATTAAATATTCTAAACGCTATTTTATTTTCCTTAGATGGCAGTGGCACAAATTTAAGGATCTACTTCATTTTTACGTCATGCTCGGAGTAATTCCGCTCGCCGCCGTTATCACATATTGTAACGTATTCATTGGACCGGCTACCCTCACGCCAATTCCAGAAGGCTACACTCCGAAATACTGGGAATATAACAGGCATCCAATTACGCGATTCATCGCGCGTTATTTCCACACCAATCCACAGCAAGACTACGAAAAATATATGCATTTCTTGTACGAGGAATACGAGAAGGTAACCATTCAACATGTGTCAATACGATGCTCATTTTATTGCACGACGTGATTTTTGCAAATTCTCATTTCAGTCTCAAATTGTAATGCTGGAGCGAGAAATTAAGAAGAAAATGGCCGAACGACAAGATTATCAAGCCTACTTTTATAAGCCCGCAATAACGAAATACTATCGCGCGTCCAAAGAAGTTGCCGGTGAATTTGAGCGACGTAATTAAATGGGTATTTAATTTCATCTATGGAATCTTTCCGGATGAAGTCTTTGTTGATTAAAACTTTATTGTAATAATATATGTAGATATTAAAATTAAAATGACTCGATTTTTTATTATTATTCCATGTAAATCCAATCAATTACGTATTAAATTTGGACATGGGTCGGAATTAATTTCCATCGAAAGAGCAGTGATACATAACATGCAAGATTATGAAGGATAAACAAGATTTATCAATCCTTTATTGAACATTAGACGTATGTTTAGACAATAATGCGTTTCAATAACATGTTTTTATGTAAAAATTATATTTTATTGTTTTCGACTACATGTATCACAAAAATAATTAGTTTTGTGTCTTCCGCCCCTAATTTTTCTATTCAAACATATTTAGTGCCGCAACATGAATGAAGACGCTCCTTCACGAAAATCACCTACAAATTGTTTGAACAATTTTCGAACAAACCTAAAATGTGATATAAGCGTCCTGTTTTCTTTTCTAGCTGACATCTTATATAAGATGTAGCTATTTATTGCGTAGATCTCTAATCCCCAGAAAAATCTTTCTTCACCATTTGCAAGATTTTCTCATAAAACAATAAGAACTCGCTAATTAGTCAGCTTTATCGACGCTATTTATTTTTTATTTTAAATTCTATTTAAACGGTTTCATTGGAACTGAGAGTTGAAGCTCGATTCCAAGCCTGGCGAATGTCTACTCTCAATAGCACAGTTCTGCTCCTAGCACAGTTTTGATCTACTACAGATTACCAAATGATCTCTAGTGGAGTAGCTTGTTGAAAGTCAATAGGGTGCTGCATCAGCAGACAATGTTGCCAAGCGCTCCCATGGCTGCCAGCCCGCAGCCTTACATGCCCACAACATTTGCGCTCCACACTTGAGCTTGGAATACAGAATCATTCCAATATATTTGCCTTGGCTTTTCCATTCAACAGAGCTACCATCCGAATTGTTTCCAGTGATCCAAGTCCAACCTGTGATCATTTCAGAAAAGGATATCTTAGTGATTTTAACGCATTCGCGGACACGTCTGCAATTGCAGACGGATTTTATAGGACCTTACTGCGCCAGATATGTCTGCGAATATAGGCCCGCGTTTTTACACACTGCCAGATGTGTGCAAGTCACAACCTTATTATGCCGATTACATTTTGGTTATAACGTGACTGTAAATATATTTTTTAAAAATATGTCTTCTTCTAATGATGAATATGTTCCTTATTTTTTTTGCTGATCCCATCCCAAGCCTAGGTATTTCGCGTCTTCAAATTCTAATCTTCGGGCTAATGATTTCACTATAATGCGGCATGTAGGCTGAGAACACCCTAGTTTTTCATAAGATAATTAACGTTTAACACCACTCGAGTTAGCTTAAACACACCACGACGTCTAAGATACGCTTCTCAAATTCAAAGGTTTAATATATAATTACGAATAAATTTAAATTCAAATATTTATATGATCCATTCTTAAATTGGTTTTGTGCTGGTTCTTTATTAAATACATTTAAACTTTGATTATTGGAATGAATTCATCTTCCTTAGGAATCTTACTTGCGCTAATAAATATAAAACTAGTGTTGCTTTTATAGGTCATTTAGTACTTACTTATCTTTCAATTTTAAAGCTTATAATGAACATGGATCGAATAATGATTCAATAATGCTGCAGGAAGACAACGTCAAAACATATTAAATGATTAGAAAATAATATAACAGGTAAATTTATTTATTTATTAACATTTTTAGGACATTACAATGTTTTAATTTTATTATTTCGGCATTAGGACCTGACTTAAAAGTTGATTATAATTTGTAACTAGTCTACGTAAATTGATATGAATCACTACAGTAGTACTTAAATTTAATCCTGTAGTAAACTACATACAGACAAATTTAACAATTTACAGATTAAGAATAAAAGCATATTGTACAAAATAAATATTTAAAATACATAAACATTCATGATGCGCCTACACATATATATACCTACATATATATAGATGTGTAAGCATAGATAGACGTTCATTTACAATGGGAACATTGAAGGATATATGCGAGGCTTTTAAAACATTTATAAAGATCACCGGTAAATCAATCGGCATTGATTTTAGTATACGAAAACAAAAATAATAATTTATTAAAAGATTATTCATAATTTTGACTGAATGAAATATGATTTAAATTAATTTTGTAAAACATATATCCCAATTATTCCCAATAGTTTTCCCAACGCATGTTGATGTATATGAAAATTTGAACTTGATAATGGTATATGCATTTTATTATCACATATAACTTCAAGAATGAAAAGAAAGGCAGCTTGCACAAATAGAAGGGTGCTCGTCTGCCCGTAGAGAAAATTTTTAAGGAACCTTAAAATATTCAACCAGATTTTCTTTTTTTTTCAATTTTCAACATCGTTTCGAAATCGCTCCGTTTTTTATAAATAATTTACTATGAAAATATACCTATATTTATTTGTAAAAAATAGCAAGTTCTAACTGTATCTACATATGAACATTATAAATATGCAATTTAACTGAACGCGAAGTGCACGTCCTCCGCTTTAAAAACTACTTTAGGTTAATTATAAAAAAATCTAGATTGTAAATTTATGGGAAGCTAGTAACGTCGCCTTAAATTTTTCCTGCGATCCTTATTTCCTTCCTCCTGATCAAAAAGCATACCGTCGGTCAGTACACCCCCTGCTATCTCGTATGGGTTCCTTCGTGGCACAATCATAAAAAATAATTTTCATTTAATTGATCTATGCTTATTTAGAAGTTTAATGTTTATCGAGAAGTTTAAATATTATTGCCAAAAATATTTTTCGCTACGTTAATCATTTCCAATGGACAGTTTCAATATATATTTATTTAACAATTCCAATCCTGTAATTTGGAAGCATGTCTTTCAAATATCAGCCGTTTTCGTCTCGAGAACTCTCTTCGCTGAATATTCAATGTATAAACTAAGTGATATTGCATTTCAAAATTGACATGCTTACGTATTTCTACTGACACTGACTAGCCGTCTACGCTAAGTATTATTTATTTTTGTATTTACAGTTAGAGTTATTTTTTATCCTTATCTGCCAGTAGTGCTTGTTTAGCCTCCTTCTTTGCCTTTTTCTTTTCTTCTTTTGCTAGAAGCTTCGCCTGTCTTTCTTCTTCCTTCGCTTCTCTCTTGGCTTCTTTTTTGGCTTCTTTTTCGGCTCTCAGTTTGAGTTTTTCTTCTCGCTTCCGCTCGGCAATTTCATTTTTCTTATTGTCATTCTTTTCGGCTTTTTTATTTTTTTCTTCTTGCTTTTTAATTTGTTCATCGTCTTTTTTATTATTCTCTTCTTTGCTCTTAAGTTTAACACCTTGTGCATTATTATTTAATGAATTAGAACCTTTATCACTTTCAGCCACATTATTATTACGATTATGGGATTTATTGCTAGAGTTATCGTTTTTTATATTGCGCTGAGGAATACGGTAGTGGTTATTGGTTTTTTTGATTGGAGTGGTTTCTAATTGGGTTAAAATCTTCTGTGCACATCTGCAACAGTTAATAAGCATTTAACATTTTATTATTATCTTACAACATTAATCATAGATTTATTATTATATAATACAGACCTTATTCTAGTTGACGTTGAACCGATAGGATTTGTACTGATGGGGAGATAACCAGGGGGTGTACTTGCAGGACAAACAAGATCGTCTTTTGAAATTCCCACAGAAGTTACTCTAGAATCTTTACGAACCTCTTTTATAGGGTTCATTTGGGAAGCACGGAAGTCTCTTTGAAATTCTTTTATCGGCGGTAAACGTCCTGTCGGAGTAGATGCATCACTAGAGTAACTATTTCCTCTATAATCTTGAAGTCGCAACTGAAACGGACGGTAAAAGATATTTTATTTTATGTAGTGTGAACAGATTCCACGTTAAAATAAATAAAATTATAGGGAAGTGTTCCATAAGTTAATTAAAATGTAACGATTTATATTAATAATTCATATATTTTTAAGAGATTTGTTACAATACCTTCATTGCATGATGTTGAGAACGTCTCAACGCACTGGAAGCAGGTTGGCGAATTGATAGGCGACGTGGTACTGCGCCCAAGCAACCACCGGCGCAGTCACCTCCTCCACATACACGACCACATCCACCGGGTCCTCCAACGCTACCACTGACACCACCGCTACTTGATGACACCGAAGACACCCCTATAATATTACAGATTTAATCAATTTGTATATGTATAAATTAAAATTTTAAATGGTCATAAATAGACGATAAAAACTGTAATAAAACCTGAAAGTGATGATGAACCACTGGTCATCGAGTATAAACTAGCTGAATTGGGAACAGAATGTGCCCCCACTGAATAAGCACTCGCTGATCCAGCAAGGCCCCAAGCTTTTCCCATTGAATAAGTACTGGCTGATCCTGGGACCTGTGAATTCAATATCGAATATATTAAGATGCTGAATAATTGAGTATGTAAAATGATGTATTATTGAATTTTAAAGCGGAGACTCACCTGCCAACTTTTGCTGGTGGGTAAAGTTTGTTTGAGTCTTAATATCTTGGCCCGACAGATCACACATCGCAGCGGTAGTAGTCTTTGACTCACTGCCATCTGAATGGTTTTTACGAAGCATTTGCGGCAGACGACCCGATGGCCACATGGAGATGTTTGCATAGTTGCTTTTGCGTTCACGCATATCACACACTATAAATTTTAAACGTATTGATTTTATTTTAAACAATATAACTTTGCTCAATGTATAAATATTCTATTGGATTCATTTTTAAACGAATTGGATTTGAATCTTTGTTCTATAATTGGTATCTTTAATGTTTATTGATCATTGTTTTTATATGATATTAAAATAGTAATAATGTATTAAAGCAAAGTAAAAAAATGTTTACCTCCTCTTCCTGGCATGTTGCTAGTTCTGGTTCGTTTTCTTCTAATTTGTTTAAAAGTTTATCCTGTAACAATAAAAATAAAGATCTGTTATCAATTTTGAAATATGCTGTAGTTCAAAGCCAAGTATACATGTTTTTAATACAATGATTTTCTACGTAGAGTTTGCTTTTTTTATAGTTAAATTCATTCCGTGTTCAAATTAGCGAATACGTTATACATAACGATTGTCACAATTAAAACCTACACAATGACGTTAATGTATTTTGTGACGCTATGTCAGCTTAAAATAGTATACTCCTATAATTATCACTTTCTCCGTAGCGTATTCTTTGATGACTTTGAAAATTAGCATATGGCTATTTTTGAATTTAATTATTATTGATGGCGATGTACTCCATAAATTCTTATATCGCATCTTTTTATTAAAAAAAATAGTTTCTTCATTGTTATGAAGTATTGTACAAAATTATAGATCATATAAATAGGTATTGGCATTCGTTAATGTCTGCATACATATACATATTTAAATTATATTCTTATATTATGTTCTTTTTTTTTATAGTGATATAATTATGTATGTATGTCAGAGCCATAATGAGGGTATGAAGCATCTAACTTGCCCCCCCATGAACGTTCTCAGTGAATTTGTTTAAGCTAAGTTCAAGGGACTACCGCGGGTTCACTGCCACCACGAGTCCAACCTCAGTTTGAAGGGGACTGCAGCAGATGATCAGATAGCCACGGAGACGAGTCGCCATTCAAACAGCCTAAAACAGTTCTCCCCTGTTTGCCTAGGCTGTTGAGGATAGCGGTGAGCCTTTGATACAGTCTCCACTAACTACTGTAATCAGCTGTTCCACACACCCCTTTATGGGTGCGCAGCACAGGGTGACCTGCTCACCCAACTCATGCTAGCTGGGTTACCCCAGCTGCGTTTGATGAGCAAACCGACGCAGGGATTCAACCGTTGCCCACGGGCGTAGGGATGGCTCCCATCCTGGGGTTTTATGAGTGACAAAGTTTAAACGTGGCCGTACGAACTGCCAAGAAGAACAGCTCAGTGGTCGACCAAATGAGGTAACCACTTCAGAAATAATGAAGAAAATCCACAAAATATTATTGGATGACCGTCGATTTTAAGTGTGTAAGCCAACGGACATAGTAGGCATTTCATAAAATGCTGTACATTTGTACATATTAACCCTCCACTAACCCGAGCTGTTTATTGGTCCCACTATTCGGGATCATACCAACCCGCTGAACAAAAGTATACAGCAAGGTGCAAAACCTGAATATATGGTAAGATAAATAAATAAATATATAGTTTTTTATGGTTGGGTGGGAGTCTAGACTCGTTCGCGATCTTATTTAGCGCGAGCCACCAATGTAGGTTAGCCTTTGATGGGGCTTCCGTAATCTTACAATTCATAGAAAGCCCCGGGTTTTATCCCCGAAAATGCCGCAAAAAGCCCTAAAAGAGAACGGGTGGTCACAAGGTCTGTGTCCAACCGGTCTGCTTTTCAGACCGTTGACATGATAAATGAGCGCCTTGCGATCGGACACCATACCCGAACATGTTTACAGAACGATTATGAACTCTCAATGCCAATCGAAGTGGTTCGAAGAAGATTGATCGGGTGGGTTGTGGGTTGATTAGGCAAGCATTCTGCGTTTTGCGCCCCAAGTCCAGTTGCGCCCGTAGCAGGCGCCTGCTTTGCCACCCCCTTGTTACGACCCTGATAATTATGCATTTATATTCAAAATTAATACAATGTATGCACATTGGAAAATGTGTACACATTAAATTAAAAGTTCTATTATAGTTACAAGCATCAAAGGCAATCCATGTAGCAAAGCCAAAGCGGCTGTCGACTGTTTGCTTGTTTAATTTAGATCCAAAGCTTTAGAGTTGCCGATTTAAGTTACAGTCGCTGGACTAACAGGATTATCAGCGTTAAACGATTGCCCCGGAAGAGAGGAGCAATTATCTCAGCTGCCACCCCCTTTGAGCCGCCTTCCAACACGACGGATAAACTCGATCGAACACCAATTACATTTTATACTTCAATATGCCGAACAAAAGTGATCTGATCCATAAACTCATCGAAACTAATGGGTTCGTATCACAAGCGACGAAAACGTATTACGACGGCATTGGATAGCTGCATTTTTTCGATGTCATGATCATGTCAAAGGGTAAAATCCCGTTTTGGCAATTATAAAATGGGCGGCGAATCACCAAAAAAAATTTCATTCGATAAAGCGACATTCCAAGAATGAAAGCAGAACTTTGACACCATCGTGAGCGTCTTAATTCCGCGCCGGCTATGATGAACCGAGTGGTTTTCTATAATTCATGGTCTTTCATGTGCGTAGAAAATTGAAATTTTCAATGGGTTCCGAGGCTCAAATTTACATATGCAATTGTCCGTATTAGACATTCGGAGCTTGCCCATTAATACGGCGCCGATCGAAAAATTCAACCGTTAATTGACAAATAATTTAGTACACCTATGAGCATCGAACCGCATTTTTGGCCGCTATTTTGTCATATTTTGAATGACAAGATTGTCAACATGTGTTGATGATGGAGGCGTCGATGCAGATATAGCAATTCTAGAAGCGCAATTGAACCAGTTCTCTATTTAATATACTATACTTTGTAAATCGACTCGAATTAATATTTCATCCGGGGGCATTCAAACATAATTGATCTTATTTTTCGACAATGAATGAGATTATTATGATAAAAAAGTCACCACAATGTAGACAAATGCGCTTAGTATTTATTTAAAAAGAAACGCAGCAGTACAGCTACGTGACTTATTGCTTCAGATCACGTATAACGCGGTCTCCCTCTCTCCGCGTATTGCGTGCGCATCTTTCCTCTCCCCAATCCCGCGGCCCTGTTTCACTTTATCAGACCAATATGCGCCAAAATGGTGCATCCGTCAAACCATGCTTGTGCTAATTTAAAAACCTTTTTGGATGCACACCCAACAACTCACCAAAGTTTAAAATGGTATAGGAATGTATACGCAGCAATCAAACAGATTTTTATATTTGTCGCATCTATGTCTAATATTTAATTCAGAAGTGGCGCATAAACATCCTATTCAAGCATGAACATTTCGTGTGATCGATTTGGTATGTCGATGCAGTCTGATTTAAAATTTAAAACTATATACGGAGCAAAATGCTCGACTATAGTGCAAATATCTTGCATTTTAAATTTGTTTGATTTGTTAGAATAGTTTTCCATCCAATATTTGTTGTAGATCTTACAAAATTGGTCCGAATGTATAGAGCACTCTCGTTCGCTGAAGTTTTTCTAGAAATCAGTTAAAGTACTTCCCGAAGACTCTTATGATGTTTCTTTAAATTTTATCAAGAAAAATAAAATCACAACGTTAACAATTACTATGGAGAATGAGGACAGAAAATTGATTAGTATCCGTTTATTTAATTTGGATTTCTTAAGCGCTACACGTCCATAAATATTTGACACACACGCACAAAAAATGACACATTAGATGCTCTAGTTTCGTTCCATTTTGTGCTTAGCTAAAAATTTGTAAGACGACGATTTCTTTTGAGCGATAATATAATGAAGATATCCTCAGCATTTGTAGTAGATTTTGGGCGGTTCGGTCTTTTCCTGTCCTTCAAAATCATAGGTATAATGCGCCCCTTTGATAGTAATGTACATTTTTTTAGCAAAACCTTGAGTGAAAAGCCTTAATTTCGTAGTTTAATTCAGCTAATCTTACAATTTTGAAATTTTAAAAAATAAAATTAACAAAATCTTAAACATCAAAGGACAGTTCCAATGCGAACATCTTTAAAATTTTACCAATTATGCAAGACGTCCTTTAAATGTTACCAAAAATGTTATTTTTTTAATTGCCTATTTGTTTTCCGTTTTTTTTTTTAACTATTTTTTTTATGCGATTTTGGATATATTTTGTATAATTATTTCAAAGTTATGCGGTTTTTAAAATCCATGGAACACATCTTTACTTTTTTTTTTAATGTAAGTCATAGCTTTTTTTGTGCGATTTTCTACGGAACGCATCTATCGCACAAAAAAAAGTTTAAGTATATATATATATATAAAAATAAATCTACGTTTCTATGAACAATTATATATTTTTTGCGGCCCACCTAAACTTAAGATTTTTTATTTAGGCCCATGTTAGTTATTGAGTTTGACTCCTCTGTTCTAAAGTTGCAGATACGGTGAAATTGATTCTATAATCTGGATTTGGCAGGAACTAACCCATTATAACAAAGCTTGATCATATTTTAACACATTACGTACGGGAACACTTCATGCGTGTTTAGCACTTACAAATATATTTCAGCAGCATTTCGATGATCTGCTTCTTTTTTTGCATCTGCTTTACAATTCAAACACCACAAATTGTATGTAATGTGTTAATATGTAATCCCGTGCGTAATGTGTTAATACTACCATGTTAATAATGTTGCCAGTGGAGAAAAATCATTTTATTTTAAATTAGATCGTCCGTGTATAAAAGGGGACGTTAATTTTTTTGACGATTTAGTTTAAAAACGCATTTCTTTTTCATAGCCTTTCGAGAGTGAAAAATGTATACGGGGTAAACATTTTAACCTGTCGTTTTTGCAACGTATCCATTTCATTATTTTAACAGACGCTTTTACGAGGCGAGACCTAAAATTCAATACGGTTGAATGGTCCATAAAACCCTTAATCCGCTCGTGGATGCGAGCCGAAATGACGTCAAATAATCCCGGTTTGATTTACATACATAATACGCGACGGATAAACTCAAAATATAAGACTTAGACTTGTTATATTTAATATCAGCTGTAATGTATTTACAAGCGGAGACGTCGAGATTGGAAGAGATGGAACGCTGGTACAGTTACTGGTAGTCGCTCGTCTTGATATTATGAATTTGCTTGAATAAGCAGACTGGTCCAAGAGTGGAAGATGCACAAGTGGTCCGAATATGGAAGATCTGGGGTTCGCTTCCCGGCGCCACCGATCGTCTGGGTCACGGCCAGAACCTCTAAACATAACGCAATCCTATCGCTTTCAAAATCCGAACACCATGCATTTTTTGACGAAAACCGGTATGCAATTAATCATACATATTTATTGTAACCCGGCCCTTTGATTATATGCAACCAATAAAAGGAAGATGGCCCGAGCGACGGCGGGAAAGAAGCCTCACAAAGATAATGCCCATAAATTCACCGAGGAAGAATACTTACAGATACAGTGAATTAGCCGCTGACAACTTGCGTCATTGGATTCTTTATTGCTTAATAAGCAGGATTACTACATTTTAGACATACGGGAAATGCAGCAGTTCTCATAAATCCAATCAAAGGTCGTCGATGACTAAAGCGACGACTAGGGCCCCAGGGCGCCATGAACTCATCCCATGCCATTCTGCAAGCAACTATACAGGATAACCGATGCAAGGCCGACACTTTCGAGTCGACAACATCGAAGATCCTTGGATCATCGAAAGGAATGTTTGCAAAAAGATAAATTTCGACTTCACCTCGGCGAGATTGATGAGTTTCGAAACAAATAATTTACTCCAACCACAGAATATAAGGAAATTCGGTGACAGTAAAACGAATTTAAGTAAACATTTTTAGATTGGCCACAAAATTGTCTTTCGAAAGTCTGAGCATCGGATACGACCGCAGCGATAATATTGACAGTGTTCTTTTAGAACAGCGCTTCGAACGATATCGATGCGAATTGAGAAGCGCTGATCTTAAATCGAAATCATGCAATGCAAACATTTTGAACGGGATCGATGATCTATGGAAGAAATTGAAATCATGCTCTGCTCAAATACATGCGTACATATATTTTGTGTGCAAATATATTATTGCAAATTGAAATATTTAAAAAAAAAACCGCAAAGTTAGTTGTTTAGGCAATATCTTTCGGTAATATATTCGTAATAAGCTATGAGTCCTCATCTTCATGTCATTACATTTATTGCTAGATTTCAACCAACACTTATTAAGGCAAATTTAATTTTGAGATTTGAGCTACAAAATGGTTTTGCAATCGTTTTTTTCTTAATCTAATGATGTTGCTTTTGCTATAAGAAGAAAAAAATACGGTATCAAAAAGTTTTTTATCCGATGGAGGAAAATTCTGATAAGAAGAACAATGTAGAAAAAAAAGATATTTCATTTGCATTTTATACTTAAACCTTTTTTTGTGCGGTAGATGCCGAAAATCGCACAAAAAAGTTATGACTTGAAAAAGTGAAGAAGCGTTCCATGGATTTTAAAAACCGCATAACTTTGAAACTGCTCTATAAAATATATCCAAAATCGCATAAAAAAAATAATAATAAAAACAGCAAAACAATAAGGCAATTGAAAAATAATATTTATGCTAAAATTTTAAGGATGTCAGTTTGAAGTAAATTAATCAATTAAAACTTGAGTAATGATATCTTGATACGTTCTCTTTATGAAATTAAAAAAAATCCCATAACTACGAAATCGCACAAAAAGAGGTTTGAGTGTGTATATAATATTTTAAAAATTCCGGGTTATATTTGAATCGCTCCCGTATGAATGTGAATTTTGTATCTACTATTTTTTTAATCGATATTTTTATATTTTTTCGTGACTGTGAATCAGAATTGAACCGTAATCCAAAACCGGACAAACAATATTTTTGTTGGTACAAAATTCGGAATTAAACCGGTTCGAAAATATCGGTTTATTTCGGTTCGGTACACGTCTTACTCGAAAGAGAATTTGGTTTGATTTTGTATTAAGATCCAGCAAAACAAATTAGGTCCTTCTCTCAGTTTTATATTTTCTAATTATAATTAAACAAAGCCAAGAACCCTGTATGCTTCAAACGTAAATATACATATTTGTTTCATTTCATTAATGATCAGAGCCGTAACGAGGGTAAGAAGCGCACGTAGCAAATATCTAGCTGTAACTAAACAAGCTCGTAGTGTATCCAATCGGTCCGCTTTTCGGACCGCTGACATGATGAATTAACGCCTAGCGATCGGACGCCATTCCCGAGCATGTCTACAGAGCGATTACGAACTCTTATTATAAAACGAAACTGTCTGAAGAAGACTGATGGGGTGGGTTGTTTAAATTATACAATCGGTCGAAAATATCATTGTCTTTCTTGTCCGCCCAATGTTTAAGCGATGACGAAGAAAGGAGTGATTAGACAACTTTTTGTGTATTATAAAAACGGGCAGAGTTAGGCCAGATCCACACTATGGTGCCAGTAACGGTTCGATCTCGCTCCGGTCTCAGTCCGATCAAATATTCTTACACGAGAAACAATGAGCGTATTTACACTCTGGAACGATACGATAGTGTGAATATGCTCATTGTTTCTCGTGTAAGAATATTTGATTGGACCGAGACCGGAGCAAGATCGAACCGTTACTGGCACCATAGTGTGGATCGGGCCTTAATCAGTATTGATTCATGTAAAGTGGAATGGTTAAATAAAATAAAAACAATGTGAATTATCGGCTGCATCACAGAGGTTCTTAAACTTATGTAATCCGAGGACCTTCTCTTGAACATTTTTTTTGCGGACCCCATCTCAACCCTAGGTAAATTAAACTGAACTAAAAATTGAAAATAAAACAGAAAATCAAAACCGAACCATTATATATTTTTATGATTTAACCAGAACGTAGAGATAAATACGCTTTTGGATATATTATATATCGGACATGTTGATCTGTCCCATGATCACACATCAAGCATTTAATTCTAAGGAGAAAAAGCGCATATAATAAATTAAATATTATAATACAATTGCCAAACATAACTAAATAAAATGATTATTAGATGGTATTTAAAAATAATCAACATACTAAAACCTAGGGATCATTAACAATTAATTTTCTAGCGGGTACAGTTTGAGAACGCTATTAAATTGTATGAGATTTTTGGTGGTTTAGCTATAAAATGTGGTTCGATTATTACAACAACATTTCATAATCTAAAAATGGAACTAAATTATAAAATCGTATCAGTCCCGAACGGTATCTTATTTAGAAAATTTCGATCGTTTTAAGCCATTCGAATAGATTTATTATAATCGAAATTCAGTCGGAAACATATATACATTTTATCATTATCATCATCATCATCATCATCATCGACTTATAAGCCATACGTAATAGAGAATTATATTTCAAGGATGGAATCTCAATTTGGCGGAATTGATGGAATATCTCTCCGTCTACGATAACGATCGGATTTCAGCAATAAATTCAGCATTGTCGTACATTGCGAATGTCTTTCGCATGATCTGCATCCACCATTATCATAATACGAAAGAAATAAGAGAGAAATCAGCATGTTCTCGAAGCAATCTTCATTATTTTACAAGTGGAAGACCGATTGACCTTCGCGAAGAAAGAAACTAATGCGATATCTGGAACCTTAAAGGTCGAACGTAAAAGTCAACCTCGATTGTACACGTTTGTATCTACAGTGAGATAGTTCTTTGTAAATTCGCCGATAGCACAAGAAAGCCCATTATATAAACGTGTCATGAAAATGGAAGAAAGGAGTGAAAATGATCAATACAAGTCAGATTAGTATCAGATCATCGATTAGGCGTATGAATTTAAATAGCACGCAATGCGCTGAAAATACCGGATATTCGATACAATGGGGTATTTTAACATTGTATAGTTTCTTTTATAAGGGCAATTCTTACATATATATAAACGCCAATCTAGATTTATATTCAAAGAGCATGCTCTCAGGGGTAGGTATAATTGATATGCAATCGACAGGTAGAGTGTTAATTTGTGTAGTAAATACATCGTTACCGGTGATGTATTTACTACACATCGACTCTAATAATGTGAATATCGATATGAAATATAATAGATACGGGGTTCAGATTTTTTGTATTCCTCCGTAATATAATTACGAATCACATCAAAGTATTATAGTATATAAATATTCATCTGCAGCGACGGAAATAAATAATTTGTCGAGAAATCGGGAATACCTCCAATTGTGTTGTTTTTATCTTTTCTTAAATAAATAAAATTCTTTCGCCTTCAAATGATTTTTTATATGAAACAAATGGACTGATTAGTAATTTTTGATCTAATTTATCAATGTAATTTCTTAAACTATTAAAAATCCCAGTCCCGGAATCCCGAGACTGATTCTGGGATGGTCTAATGAAATCCCGAAATCATGCTGTTTTTGCCTTTAAAATTAAGAACTTGCAGAAGTAAATTAAAATAAAATCGATGAAATGAGCACGATGACATTTAAATATAACAAACCAAACCGGAATTCGATTCGATTTATCGAATAATTTATCCTGTACTTTATCAAGAACCTTGACGAAATTAAAGGAAATAAGTAACGTGTACTGGAATCGATACAATTTCTTCAAGGTGTTCATCTATTATTTTGCAGTGTTTTTTTCATGCAAGGAAATGTCTTTAAGATGCATTCTATAAATCCAGCTTTACATTTCTGTTACAAATGTCAAAACATTGCATTGAAATTTGTAAAGTTTAAAATTATTTAACCACTTGAACGTTAGCGACTCACCGGTGAGTCAACAACCTACATATGTATATTGTAGAAAATAAAAGCGCAACGCGTTTTATTTTTAGCTGAAACTTTGATAATTTCAGTGTATTATTCAGTTATTATAAAATCTATTATAAAATATATAAAAATCAATGTTTGTTTGTTCGTATTTAATGCGCTTCCATATCGTTCATCCGACTGCGATAAAACTTTGTCAATTTACTATTTACACTTGCGGGAATAACACAGGCATAGTAAAAATATTGTATGACGCATATTGGTCTGATGAAATGAAGTTTGGATCTTCGAGACGAGAGCGAGTGTCCATATGCTTTTGTATCTCAGCTCTACGGTTTGCGCTATACGTGACCTAAAGCAATAAAACACATTAAGCGCTTATGGCTCTCATTGAGTTTGGAGAGAAACAGAGACGGAGAGAGTATCTTGCAGTTCGGAGACTGTGAATGGGAGATAAAGACGAGGAGAGCATTTTACGTACATCGTACGATTGTATAGAACTTTAACTCAAATGTATCGACTAATAATGTTATGTGAATGATATAATGAATCGATTTCAAGTGTATTGTTTATGTTTACTTGGAGAAATGGCCAAATATTGTATGCTATCGACAGTGTTTATTTATTTATATACAAGCTTCATACACGCTGCGACGGTCCTGACAGATAAATGGATATATAAATATAGCATCTAAGTTTAAGAGCACACTACTCAAAGAGCTTAGGGTTTCATAGAATACACTTCTTTTGCATCTCCAGTAAACCGACGGTTTCGTTACCTGCTTCATAAATGATCATTGCTTTCTAAGACATTGAGTATCATTCAACAATCATTCATTCACAGTTATTTGGTGTTTTTTGAATCGCAGAAGTCCTCTTTATCGCCGATGCCAATAGCTTATCAATGTCAAAAACAAATTGAATTACCTTATGTAAATTACGTGTTTTGACAGTGAAAAAAATTCAATATCACTGTCAGTTTCTACGAAACGATTCATTATATAGTCATTAGCAACTATAAATCCGCGCTAAAAACATATCCAAACAGGACAACCATCCCGATGTTTTTCTTGTGTATTAAAGCGCGTCTGATTTATTTAACACTATCGATTCCTTGGGGGTCAACGTAACATTTTTGCATAATCATTTCACATTCATCGAACCCTCGTCAGACAACGACCCTAAAACGTAGACGTACGTTAAACGCTCCGCACAATACCATATCGCGTGTCTCCGGGACAAGAGTGAATTGGACAACGTCATTTCACGTGTCGGTGTTTGGAAAAAAGTAGTTCAATCGCTAACGCTTTTCGGCTTGTAATCGAAAGATCACGTGCCTGCGTACCGAGGGTTAAAAGGAAGCATGCGAGCGCTTCCGAGAACCACGCATTTCTCAGAAAACCCAAATGTGAGGTTATGTGAGCTGACCACAACGGTCTAAATTTAAAACTTTCGCGGGAAGGTCAAGTGTAAATGTCGAGTGAATTGCAAAAACACGCCTCAAGACTTTGAGATGATGCTATGCGAAGGTCTAAGTCCTTATTATAAGACTTAATCGTCATCATCACTCTGTAACCCTCAATTAAAGGCGTTAGTCAAGAATATGATGACCGTGACCCTATCGTCACTCTTGCGCACATCTTCGAACTCGCATCGATCGTGATCGCTTATTTATACAAATTCATGTAATTGCTTGCGCAATTATGCGCACAAATCAAATAATGAAGACAACAAATCGATTTATAGCAATTGGAAAAAAAGGCACACTTGTACAATTGCAACAAAGGGTCATATTAAGCGCAAATTAGAGACGTCTTGCGGATTGAAATGAAAAGGTCACTGTATTGACTGCAAAAAATACATCCTCAAACGTATTATTTATCTGCTATAAATACATATTAATGAACTCTGAACGGTATTGCAAAAAAAAATAAATCAAAGGACGTTCATTTCTAATAATTTTCCGAATGAATTCTGCTATGATTTATTGGGATTTTATGCTGTTTTGCGGGCGAAAAAAAATCTCGTTGCTCTTGCAGATGAAAGGAGATTGCGACGGAAATGCGGTCGTATAAAAGAATATACGATTCGACGTAAAGATATAAACGGAATAGGTATGGCGTGTACGACTTTGGGAGCTTAGGGATCCAAAGCCAAGAAAATGCGGGCATTTATTAAATAAACGAATAAATACAAAGGGGAATATCATGAATAAAAGTAATGGATGGGGGGGTCCAATCGCCAACGACGATAGTAAAAGTGGTTTTGCTGATTCCGTAATATTTATCGATGATCCGATAAATGACAGTATACCGCGATGATGTGACCTGTAAATAAATATTATGTAAATGTTCCCGCAGTACAACTTTAGCCACATCTAACGAAGTCCTAGCCATCTTTTATCGAAAGTAGATGACTTTCATATGAAAATAGTATATGTAAACTACTTATAGATTAAACAATAGCTTTATAGAATTTAGTTTTGAAAAGTGTTATTAATACTTATTGAAAAAAATAGATAAGAAAGCATGTTATGGATGAAGAATCGAAACAATTGTACCGTCAAATTCGTAATTGATTGATGTGCATTTGGAAGGCTAAGCATGATATTGGGATCGTGTATTATATTTTGCCTTAAGTGAAAAATATTTAATCAGTGTTTTGTCAGGGTCAACGGATGGTTTTGAAAAATGAAAGTATTTCTCAGAGGGCCATCGAAGGTAGCAAATCCCTAGGGCAGATCAATGTCTGTAAATGCAAAATGCATTACAATTAATGTTTAAAAATATCTACACTACCGACAACAAGTTTGGAAACACCTGTTGCATGAAGAAACTCATGCATTATTGATATTAAATATATGCCTAATATATAAAAATTAATCTTTGTTTGTTCGTATGTAATGCGCTGCCATACCGTTCACCAGATTGCGATAAAACTTCGTCTACTTATTGCTAAGAATTGCGCAAATAACATAAGCATAGTCTAATATACAAAAATAAAATAAAATGTTTGTTTATATTTTATGCACTGCCATACCGTTCATCAGATTGCGATAAAAAAATTTCAACTTATTGTTTGCATTTTTGCAAATAATATAGGTATAGTACAATTAACTTACATTAGATGCATTTTCTTGAAGTATTTTCAAGAAACTCTCCTTTGATAATTTTCCGTCGATATTTATTAAATATCCAGTTTATTCAGCTTTAAAAAAAGTCCCATATCATCACATTTTAAATTCCGTATTTGATTCTAGGCCCAATACACACTGTTGAAGCACGTTCCAATTTTGTTTGGTAAATTCGTCCGTCCACAAGTTCAATTTCTGTGTTTTTGTATTCAGAATAAATTATTTAATTTGGGTGCAAATTAGATGCTCTAGTTTCATTAAATTTTATGATCAACTAAGGAGCCGTAAGACGACAATCTCTTTTAAGCGATAATATAATTCAATATATCCTCAGTATCTGTAGTAGATTTTGGGCGGTCCGGTCTTTTACTGTCCTTCAAAATCCCAGATACAGTGCACCCCTTTGATGGAAATGTGCATTTATTTAGCAATTACACTGAGTGAAAAGCCTTCATTTCATGGTTTAACGATAGAGGTGCTAATTACGATACCTAAGGCTTTGAGCGATCGGATAAAACCTTCATTTGAGCTCGATCTTGATTCGATAGAATTAATATAAAGACCAATTTTATGCACACTTGTGAGTTATAGAAGTGGCCAAAGAATATGTGGATTGTATAGTATTATGCCTATTGTTAAGTATAAAATAGACTCTAAACGATATTAACATCATCGTTCTCCGCGATTTTCATGATTTTCCGCGACCTAAATCTGAATCGATTTAAATCCAATAAAGTATTTATGAAATTGAAATTGCGTGTTTAAAGAAATCGTAAAAGACGCATTACAGCAAACGTGGAATAATATTTTCAGATCCAAGAAAAATCGCTTATATCGTAAAAGCCGAAGGTGGCTCAATTAGATATCAACCATTTATAGTTCCTGCCCTTTTATCTTATTGTATACGTCATTATAATAGATTTTTCATGTGGTAAAGGCTTTTAAGTATAATTTAATCAAGGATTATTCTGTCAATTATATTGAATCCTTTTTGATATTTCAACAAAAAATCCCCCCCCCCCTCGGAAATCCAATTTATTGTTGCTTTATAGTTGCTTCCGTGATCGTAAAGATCATAGAAAATGCCGCAAAAAACCCTAAAAGTGGATGGAATGGCCACAAGGTTCGAATGCCCAACCGGTCCGCTTTTCGGACTGCTGATGTGACGAATGAGCGCACATACAGAATGATTACGAACTCTCATTATCAGTGTTGGTTCATGTAAAGTAGAATTGTCGAGTAAAATAAAAACCATGTACATAAATACTCAAAATATTTATGCTGACTTGATAACGGGAGGATCTTCATATTTTGATAACAATGCATTAAAATCCTAATCGAATAGGATAGATGTTGTGGGATCAATGTCCATCCAGCTCCATGGAGCACAATCTGAGATTTTCTTATTAATAAATTTGTACGTTTTTTTTAAACTGAATATTCGAATACTTTAATATTATGGATATTTGAATGGTTATCGTTAATCGAAATTGAATAAAAAGTGAAAGACGCTCGACAGCAAAAGGGGAATAATATTTTCAATGACATTAGTGATATCCAAGATGAATCGTTGATGTCATATTATAGCTCAATAAATGTATGCACTTTTACATCATTACAGCAGAATATTGAAATATTAATAGGGCATTCAAATACTATTTGCCAAGGCTATATGCATAAAAATGTTGTTGTTTTTTTTAAATAATCATTTTGATTGAAAACCACCGGTTATGCTCGCATTTATTGCTCTTTTGTCCCGATTGACGAATGTTTTAATATATATTTGTGCTAGTATAGGCAAATTTATAAAATATCCAAGGCGGATTGACGAGGGTTGCGGTTATTGTTAACCCATCGAGCCCCGGTGGGTGGTTTTTGGAGATGATACGCGCGTCTGTGCGTCGGCTCCCACCGCCTATCGCCTCTCGCCTCCCACCGCCCGCCTCCCTCCTCGACTCCCGTAAATAATTCAACAATCGCAGTCAGATTTTGAGCCATCGCACTCACTCGGATTTAATTCCGTACTCTTTATTTTACGCTAGGCCGCTACTGGAGGCAAACACGCGGGAGCGCCGCCATACTATTTTTTTTTTTTTTGAAAACGTTCAAAACAAAAGGCGATCGAGGCGCATAAGTTCGCTCATTTTCAGCCTGCCCTCCAAGCGGTCGAATCGTTTTGTAAATCGCGACCGAAGCTTCGACTGGAATCATCCAGCGTCGAAAGCTTCGAGCGGGACGCATTTTTTTGCGTGAACCTCATCGATCAAATAACGGCCATGACAATTCGATTTTGTCGTTCGCACGTTTGACGAAAATGTCAAATTATATAAATATTCCGATTTGAATTTCGGGCAATTCAAGCATTAAATGCCTTAATTTTTTACGCTCAATTGGTCTGGATTTTGCAACGATTGAAGATGTCGACGAATCGAGCGGAACCCCGATAGATACATTGTATAACGAATTTAAATATCGAGAAAATCATCAATCGAACAGTGACTTTTGTTCAAGTGACAGTGCCAGTGAAAATGATGCATTGAATCGTCGCAGTGCTTGGATTTAATCGAATGCAATTCAGAACGATCATTGTCAATTTAGCAACGATGGCTGTCAACAAATATTGTTGCTAAGTTAGCGCATTAAAAAAATAATTTTGCAACCCACTGTGCGGAATTACGACGAGAATAGAAATCGTTTTGTAAATTAATTTAGTTTCGGCCGGCTTTTTGCTCGGAGGAAAATTTGCAAAATGGTGCTATTGTTGACGGCGGCCGTCTGTCAGATCTCTTCTCTGCTATTAGGTGAGGAAAATGTCACTTTTTAAATTTTTTTCATATCATCTCGGCACGATAATCTACAAATAATCGCCGCGTTGCCGCAAGATCTTGGGACACTTGCAGTCGCACGCGCAGAATTCACATTTTCGCGCTCCCAAATCGGAAAAGTCTTTCCTGTCATCATGTACGAGTTTCATAATGACACGCAAACGGCGGGAAATTAATCGGATAATTTGGACAGTTTGTGCCGTTGACCGACCGTCTGATGTGAAAATCGCCCAATTATGTCTGCGATACATGTCAAATGTCATAATCGTAAACATTGCGCCATCGTCGTCCGAATTTAGCGTCCGATTCGATCCCTTTTTCTTTTTTTTGCAGTTGTTTAGAGATCTGAAAAATTGCACAAAAATTTGTTTGACTTTTTAAGCATTAAAAATGCATTGGTTTGATACGTTAACACTCAAACCTCTTTTTGTGCGATTTCAAAGTTATGCGGTTTTTTTAAAAACATTTTTTTATGAGTAAAGAGTATGTATTGAGATATTTTGGATGAAATAAATCATCAACACTAACCGAAATTTGGAAAAAAAATATTTTTGAAAAAATTGTTTTTTTTGCATTTTTCCAATGTTTTTGCGTTTAAAAACACACTATCCAAAGGAATTTCCAAAATTCCAACTACTTACGGATTTATAGCTATTTTATTGAAGCGGCAACTTGGGCGGTCCTACCATAATGAAATCTTTTAACGCGTTTTTATCCAAACTACTTTTTTTAACACTGTTGACATCAAATCTAAAGTTTTAATCAACTAATTTACTTCTAACTGGTTACGAATATTTTCTATATAACCCTCTATTATTCCTACCAGATTTATGTCAAAACTTATTTTTTTAATAGTCGCCATTTTATGATTTATTATTTTGAGCTAGGGACTATAATAACATCTTAACTAATTATGAATAATATTGTTGGAAAACCTTGCCTTGCCTTATTGTTTTACTGTTTTTCATTTTTTTTTATGTGACTTTGTATATATTTTATATAGCTGTTTTAAAGTTATGCGGTTTTTAAAATACATGGAACGCATCTTCACTTTTTTTGTGTAAGTCATATCTTTTTTGTGCGATTTTCCGCGGAGCCCATCTACCGCACAAAAAAACATCTAAGTGTAATCGCGTAAGCGACTCGCCGGTGAGTCGCTTAAGCGATCAAACTTTCCCAGCACGAGTTCGATAAATCTATAATCGGTATGCAAATCCAGTTCAAATCAAATCTGCAGAGACAGTAAATGGAATGTTGCCCAATTTTTTATCGCGAACTTTTTATCCATCCACGACACGGTTTCGTGAGATACATCCATTCGATTGCCATTTCGAAGCAGAAAGGTTGTCCGAAAACAGATATAGTTCGCAAATGCGAACAAAGATCGTACATTAATGTCCACGATTGCATTGAAATACAAGATCTTGGATCTCCTGCGACCTTCATTATCCGCGGCGGTAATTAAGTTCGAATGTTTATATCGATTCCACATTATGCGTATGAAGATGCAGATCAGACAATTTGCATTTCGTTTAGCACACCGAGACCTTCGAGCGAGATGAAAACATCAAGCGGAAGAATATAATGCAATATAAACGGTGTTTCTTTAAAAATCTCACGCTCTTACGATGCAAATTGCATATTTGAAAATTTTAACAAACAATACTTTAAGGCTATTCATTCAAGTACAGCACTTTAGAAACTGCGATTGTTGCACAAAGATTGCTTTCAGACGTCTTTCATAAGTACACAACATCGAATAATTCGCTGATTGCATATCCTGCATTAAAAAATGGACACAAATGTTTCAATAGCAAAATGTTTATATTCAGCATATCTATGTCAAATTATATTGAACCAATTTAAAACGTGCAAGCAATATAAATATTTGATATGCTAAAGTATACATTCTTAATCTATTAGGGCATTTCATATGAACGTTCGTTATTCGTAATTTTTACAAAAATGTATTCAACGTCATAAAATTGCAACCATTGTATTTTTGTCTATTTCAATTAGTTCAACTTGTTAAATACTGCTCAGAATCATTCTCAATACGATCGATCTTCAATTAATTAAAAAATCAATATAACATTTCATTATAAAGAATGAGATAATTTATGAGATTTTTTTTGTTGTGCGATCTGGATTCGAATCCAAGCTTTTACAATAAGATTCCGAAAATATCCTATTCGGAGACCGACAAATGTTCTCGAATGAGTCTTTGTGAACGGCTCCTTAGATACATAAAACCTTCTCCGTTTGTGTTCATGGCCCTAACGAAATTATTCATAAGATCCAACTCAAAGCCAAGGGAAGCATCAATATTATATAAATCCATTCAGAGAGCCGAATGATGCTCTTGTTGTCTTGAAATTACCACAAGATTTGTGCGTAATTTTGCCTATTGTATGTGTTATAAAAATGTCGCCTACTCTGACCGTTTTATGTTTAACTGACGTTTCTTTACAGGAAGATATTGGGTTTCAGGACTTCGAACCGTTATCTTTTCATTTTGATTATGATTTCGGTAACGCTCCTAACATTTATATTAGACTATATCTATATTACTTGCATAATCCTTAGCAATAATTGAACGAAGTTTTATCGCGATCTGATGAACGGTATGGCAGCGCATTACATACGAACAAACAGATATTAATTTTTATATATTAGATATATCCACGGAACACTACTTAATATTCATAGCTATTCACGAAAGACTGCTTAGTTTTTGAGGGTTCCCACCCTTTTGGGACATTTGCATTGTGTGACATCTTTCATTCTATATTACTGGCCCAGCGGCTGGAAAACTAATGGAACAGAACAAGCACGAGATGAACGACAAGCAGACGGCTCGGAAGAGCGACAAGGAAGAATTCCACCTGGCAACAATGAAAGTATCTTCCGTTGCCTTCTATATCGCTTTGTATTCGCCGAACTGGGAGGGTCAATCCGAAATGGGAAACTACCCAGTCTTGAAATCGCTGGGGTATGTTGCATGTGGATGGATATCAGAGGACAGACAACGGCTAACTGGATTGGGGGATCATTTTACTGTCGATCCCATTTCTTGCGCTGCTGCATGGTCTGTTCCGGGTTACCCCGGACTAACCACACAGAGAGTGTCTTCCACCGATCTTTTGACCCCACGAGAAACGTTACGCGCAGAACATCCAGGCGCTCACCCCTTTTGTTCCGTGCCTTCCAGAGGAGGCGAGGTTTTAGCAGGAAGACCAACTTCAGATTAAAAGCACCCGAAGGTGCGACGGAGGAAGTACTAAGGTTTAAGCCAAGTTCAAGGGAGTTACTACCGCGGGTTCACTGCCACCTCAAGTCCAACCTCAGTTTGAAGGGGGCTGCAGCAGATGACCACATAGTCACGGAGACGAGTCGCCGTTCGAACAGCATAAAACCGTTCTCCCCTGTTTGCTTAGGCTGTTGAGGATAGTGATGAGCCTTTGACACAGTCTCCACCAACTACTGTAATCAGCTGTTCCACACACCCATTTACGGGTATGCAGCACAGGGTGCCCTGCGTACCCAACTCATGCTAGCTGGGTTACCCCAGCTGCGTTTGATGAGCAAACCAGACAAGGTTACTTTCGCGCACCTCTACTCCACATCATTACAGCAAGGGTTCAACCGTTGCCCACGGGCATAGGGTTGGTTCCCCCCTGGGGTTTTATGGGTGGGCATCGTGAATTCTAACACCCACCCGAAACCTTCAATATCAGTGTAATGCCGTGCGTTTTTATGGAATATTTGATCTGTCACAAAAGGGGAACAACATGAACGATTATACATTGACAGTTGGTATCCCTGCTGGGGGCGATCATGGCGCGCTTCGCTTTTGTCTATGGTGCTCGTAAAATTCGCAACGAAATGTAAATCTGTAAATTGCTCCGTATACAACGCAACATATCTCCATTCATAGGCCATCTTCGGCTGTTTTTCGTTGCATTCCACCAAGTGTATAATTGAAATAGTATATAAAATAAATGTGTTGACGCTCATTTTGACTTACTTAAAACCCGTTATACAATCTTAAATAATACGGGACCATCCATAAAATGTGTTTGTTCCTCTAAAATAAGTGCGCCGAGATAGTTAAAAAATGAACCGTTTTCCACACAATATTCCATGAAATTGCATAGCAAATTATATCGTTGAAACTGCATGGAAAATTGTGTTGTTATCTAATTGTTTTAATTGCAATTTTCCACTGGCAAACAATTCGTCGGTTTTAAAAAATTAGCAACTTTTGGATGGAGTTCGTCATGTGTTTCAAATTAACATGTTTATTCGTCGTTTTTGCTCGTGTGCCATTTTTTAATCTCATTTTTATATGCGTGTCGAAAAATCAGATCATGCTCGCTCTTTTTATTTTTATGGCACGCAAAGTGTGCACACTGCAAGTGTGAGTTTGTTAAATTTTAACGTGTCAAACGTGCGTAAAACTGCAGCAACTTGCACAAACACATTTTGCAATTTGACAATACGCCACTACATTAAATTTCACCATTTCCTCCTGTCAAAACTGGAATGATTAGCTAAAAACGTGTTACATTTATTCAAATCGTTTCGATAAACGACTCGATTGTCAATTATGAAAAAGTCGAGGAAAAAAGTGGTCCTGTAAAAAAATACAATTCTTTGCAAGATCGAATGCAAATATTTGTATTGAGTGCGATTCGAGGAACGCGCTCGTTGCTGATGTTTCGAATAGCGTTCATCTTCGTACCAGCATGCTTCAAATGCGTATTTTAGCGCCAATTATTAATGTGAGCTATTTACACAAGAATGACGCGGTGCTTCGTCGTCTGATCCGAATGTATTATTCAGTAAATACATAGACGTAAAATCGAAGCCCTGTTATGAAAATTTGCCTCGATGAAGGGCTTATTGTATGGAATTATAATTGCGAGAACTGTTATGTACGCGATATGAAATAAAATCGATAAGTGCCACAGTATGAAATTATGTTGTTAGATTGATAGTTCGCTTTGCTTTGTGTTGCATAATTTGCAAAGTGCGCGACGATAAAAATGGATCAAAAGTGGAAACATGATTCCATATAATTATCGAACGTACGTATTACGTTGTAATACAAATTGGCTTCCACCTTAACGATCAGCTGTTTTTGACGTCGCTACACTTGGATTTTAATCAAATACGCTGTTTAAGCCGTTTCTTACAACCTCCCGTATGGTCTAGTGGCTAGGATACCTGGCTTTCACCCAGGAGGCTCGGGTTCGATTCCCGGTACGGGAACTTTTTTTATTTTATAAAGTATTTTATTATTGCATAATCAACTGTAAAAATACTTATTTAATAATTTAATATATTTTTAAGCATAAAAAAATATTAAAAACATTTTGAAAAATAATAATTTTAATATTATTTTGGCGAAATACACCGTGTCATTTTTTCAAGTTTGGAAAAATAAAATAATCCAATAGGGTTAAATCGGGTGGATAGGGTGCATGAGGGAGCAATTCGAACTTCAACTCATTGATTTTGGTCACCGCGATAACGGATGTGTAAGCTTGTGTTATAAATGCATATGCAGCAAATATATTAAATATTATTATAACGTATATTTTAAAATAATATACGAAGATCGTCCCAAAAGTACTCGACCTAGAGCTAGATTCTAACCTGAGAAGTCTGCATCTTAATCTTTCCATGATCGTACAAACCATAGAAGGCCCCGGGTATGCATTTATCCCCGTAAATGCCGCAAAAAACCCTAAAAGAGGAGTATGTTCAACCGGTCCGCTTTTCGGATCGCTGACATGACGAATAAGCGCCTTGCGATCGGACGCCATACCTGAAAATGTCTACAGAATGATTACGAACTCTCCGCGCTTTCAGTCGACGGTCATCCAATACCATTTTGTGGACTTTCTTCACCATTTACGGCGTTTAAACCCTGCCACACAATATGTTTACAAATTCACTGAGAACCTTGATGACTGCCAAAACTTAAACTTTATAAGGTTGCTACTTTCTATCATCATTTTAAACAAACATCCATACGTCAAGTCGTATAGTTTAGGGATTATCCTCGATGCGTAGGCGACACCTGAGCCCGTTGCGTGTGAGTTAAGAACGCCAAAAATAAATACAGCGATAATAATGTTCTATGTATCCGGGTTCTTTAGAAATTAAAAAAATACAAACAGCAATCGTTCCTGCTATGAAATATCAAGGTTGGCATAATTCATAAATAAATCATTCGATATCTCGGAATGAGAAGAATTATATTTATAGCGCGTATATAAATTATTATATTGTAACGTGGAGTTGGGAAATCCCCAACCAAAGAGACAGGGTTGCCGTGCAAGCCTGGAAATTTCCATTTCAAGGGAAAGAATTTCTAGAAGCGTAACGATACTCGGTTAAATGATCCATCAATTCTCGTATCTTAACGACCATAATAAAGACTCTTGTTTATAAAAGCATCAAATGATCGACCTTTCTGGAAGGACGATTAGTAGAGATACGTGATTATCGCGTTTTGCGATAAATGCGAAATAGAAGCGATAAATGCGATAAATGCGAAATTGTTGCGAAATTGTTAAAATATGCGAATAGATGCGAAATTTTATTAAAACTGATAAATATTTTTTCCAAATATCGTTTATCTTGAAAAATAACTAAGATAATCTTCCCAGACTCTATGCTCAACTCTTGTCCATAGTCTATGATGTCACACACTTAGGTTGGTACTTGTTTTGTGTCATTTGCGTAGTTGTGATGTTAACGCACGTATCGTAATCATTCATAACATTGTTTAAATATACTACTTGGTGAGTTTTTTTTCACAATTTAAATAATGTCACGTTTTAAAAATTATCCAACGTTTGTTAATCAATAAAATATATGTTTTAGTCTCAAGAATATGGGTCGAGTAAATGTCGGTATTAAGACTTTGACGTACACAGCCGTCAAATCCCATCATGCATCAGCAGATAATACTTGCTTTTTGCGCCAGATAAGTCAATGCATACCGTCATCGTGGACACTTCAGCGGCTCAAAAACTCTCAAACTTCTCAAAGAATTGAAATGAGGCAGATAACGCTACTGTCAACAATAAATGTCATTGATTCAAAACAATAATAATTGTGTGTTTTAGCGATGGTTTAACTCCAATTTTACGTTCATAAATTACGAAAATCGTTATTCCAGACGTGTGCGTCAACCAGTTAAAGAGAGAGCTACAGCTTACAAGGCAGATGGATTTTATGTGAATGATAAAAATATTTTAATGTGCAGGCATTGCAATTGTCAGTTAGATTGGAAAAAGAAAGACAATTTAACAAAACATATCCAATCAAATGGACACAAGAAGAAAGCTTCGACGCCTGTCACAAGTAAGACTCATCAATTGACAATAGCAAATATAATAGATAGACGACAAGAAAAACCGATATTCATTAAAAATACGGTTAGCACGTGTCTCAAAGCCAACAAAGCCCCTGGAAAAGTTGAACCATCCTGCGGTGAAAGAATGTTTTTGGAAATATGTGCAGGGATCCAGTGATTTGCCATGTGCAAATCAATTAAGAAGAACGTATGTTCCATTATGTGGAGCAGATATGAAGAAAGAAGTCATGGAGAAAATTAAAAACATATCTATCATAATAGTGGTCGATGATACTTCAGACAAGATGGGGCGCTGTGTTTTTGCCGTTTTATTTAAAACAGTGCTACCAAAATGTCTACTTGGCATCATGTAATTTTTTGGATGTAGCAAATGCTACTACATGTTCGCAAACAATAGTAAATACTCTCAAAGAATATGAAATTTCATATTCGGACATATTAGGATTTGTCTCGGACTTGGCGCCCTATATGATTGCGTGCCATAAAAGTCTCAGTGTTTTAATTGGAAATAAAATGCTACATTTTAAATGCTGGGCTCACAAAATTAGTTTAGTGGGAAAACCACGAAGAATTCGGCAATGCAGCCATTCAATCAATTTGGTGTCCTGCAAATAGTGTTGATGTAGAAAGGTTTTTCAGTTCATATAATTTAATTGTGAACGATCGACGTACTATTACGATTGAATGAATCGTCAATAGAAACATGCTCGATGATAAATTTTAATAATTATGTAAATTTAATTGATGTTTTTCTATTTTTAAATAATTTCAAATGTTTTTTACAATATATGTATGTATATTTTTTGCAAATTATGTTTAAATTAGACTGTTTAACTTCAAATTTGTGTTTAAGAAATAGATGCTAAATAGATGCTAAATTTTGTTATTTTATTTGCTCCAAAACGCTAAATTCAAGAATATAAACGCTATTTTTTTTTAAAATAGATGCTAAAAACACGTATCTCTAACGATTAGCATTCCGTAGGATCAAATAACAATAATAGAACACGCTCGAAGCGCCATATCAATCCAGCAATAAGATCAGCAGCAATTACCATAAAAATTCCGATACCACTACGCAATGCAATTGGCGTCCAGAAAGATCGATGAAAGAGAAGGGGATCATTAAACCGTGTATAAAAGAGGTGCAGGGCACCATACAGCAGCTCTCCTTGAGGAGTCGAGCTTCGGCTCGACGACCGTCGAAGTCTTCTTCTCCTTCGGGAGTCGAGCTTCGGCTCGACGACCGTCACAGTCAACTTCATCTTCAGGAGTCGAGCTTCGGCTCGACGACTGATAGAGTCAGTCAGTCCCGAGTCCCGAGTCCCCGACATAACTTTGGTTGAGCTAGCGGCGTTAAAACTCGGTCTACGCCTCGCAACCGTAGCCTCTACAAGTGAAGACAATAAAATATTCAAAAGAAGAGGCCATCTTTGAAATTCATCGTCCGAAGATTCACCATCCACCACCCCCTCCCCATTATTTGAATCCTTTTCGCCGACGTTTCGGGAGACGCGGCAGCCGTGGGCTATTGGAAAACCCGCGCTGAGGATACCGTCGCGCGCCGGAAGGATCGAAGAAAGAAAAATCGACCGGTCCGCGGCGAAGATAACTGGGCCCCGAAATTCGGCTGAGGGCGCCCACGTTACAATATGTAACGCCGTCTAAAACAAGCTAAAATCCCACCAAGCTGAATAATAAGACAGGTCAACAATGATGAAAAATTTATATTCATATTTGGGTACCGGAATGTAATCAAACTTATTTTATCATTGACAAAAAATTAATTAGCTAAGATCTCTTTTCTTCTTGTATTAATTTTGTTAAATGAGATTTAGTTTTGTTAAAACGTTATATATTATACTATTGCTGAGATTTGCGAACAGTAATAAATAATTCAAAATTCAGGGGAAATCTCTGCGTATCCCACCATACGCGGAGAAGAACATTGTTATCCTATTGAGGAGTTCAGTCGCGTATTTGCGATCGAATAACCCAAATTTATCGACTAACAATAAGCCAAATTAATCAATTTCAAGTGTATTGTTTATGTCAACGCAAAAAAATGATCGAATTAATGATGATTTAGGAATATGAATAGTTTTTATTTCATCATCTACGATTATTGTATAGTATCCATTTCTCATCATCAATTCATATTTGTTGGCGATACAGCGATTAACGACAATTCATAGTGAACCCAAATTCTTTGTTTATTTAATTGTATAAATACGATGAAAATGCTTCTGAATTGTTGATCATTGACAAATAAAGCCAGTTGACAATTCCCCGATTGTTTCACGAGGATCTGATTACACTAATGATGTAAACACATCACCATCTAATTTATGGTTCTAAGAACGTCCCCTAGGTTCCTATCGTCATTATTATTTATTTTTACACACCTATGGTATTTATTAAGTTTTAATAATCACAAATTTATAGGTAAATTCTACCAAATTTTTGCTGACATTAATATTTTTTTAGCCCTAAACAATTGTACATACAGGCATTAAATTGAAATTTACAAAGTTGCTTTTTTGTCTACAAGTAGTTTATGTAGATTTTTGTTAAATAAACGTCGTTTACTTTCGATACAACTTGGCTGAAGCTTTGATAGACGTTGCTAAAATTGTAGCGCAAAAGCTTGATGCAATTATTAAATTTATTCGTGTATTCCATTATTAAAATATTAAATCTGATTAGACTGTCAGTCAATCAAAGGTCAGATTTTAGATACTGTTAAAAAACACTTAATGATTTTCTGTAAATTTGAGTACAACAAACTGCCAGTTTCGACCTCCAACCAGCACCCTGAAGAGCAAACACTTCCTCGACGGTCCTCATGAATCTGTATGACCATCTATAAACTGCTTTTGTGTTTGGCGTTAATTGCCTCTCGACATTCCTGATCTGTGAATAACACAGCGTGCAATATATTCGCAATTATATCTTCGAATGGCATTCATCGAATTCAATGAAAATCAACATTTTCCGGAAGACAAATATGCACATGCATGCCACAATGTAATTATGCAGTATATTTGGGTTGCTTTAAATTGGTGAAGGTTGATAATCTTAATTAAACGAAAAGCACAATCATTTATTTATTACATGATTTTTCTCAGGGGACGATCTCCATTGACTAAAATAAATGAAGGTCCAAGATCGAATCCGTTTAAATCAATGGCCGCAGTAAATTCTCACTGATGTACTCATTTATATCACAAATGCATCCTTGTAACAAGCACAATTGTTACAAAACACACCGATGATCATACAATTTGAAAATAATGTCGAATGATCCCGCATTGCAAATCATATTGTGGCATTGAATAAATTAAAACACCCATTCCGCTGCGATTTCCACCCAATTTGTAATTATCATGATGCCTTTATCGTTTCATCATCGAGTGCATGATTCATTTCCCGATACTCACCCACGAATATTCAATTAATTTGTAGCTAAAAACAGGAAAAAAAGGCGGAATGATACTTCACGTAAGTTCGCAAGGACATCACAAACATAAGTCCGACACGTTCCATGGAAATACCATTCGGAATACATATGTCCTTTTTAAATACAATGATGCATGATCATAATGCAGACTACATGCTCTATTTGAGGCGAATAGAATTCACAACATAAGGTATATGAGCAATAAATCATTTTGAGTCGGCTGACAATGCCAAGGTGTTATTCGAATTAAAATCAAGTTGAAAATGATTGAGGCATTGAATTCTATACGAGCAAATTAATGGCAATTTAATATCGATAAAAGAATAACCGATTCAATTATAAATGATCATATTAGTTAATTTACTAGCATTGTATATACACATTTCTATCAGTTCGAAGGCATCATTTGTTCAATTCAAAATAAGCTTTGTGGTATTTGTTTCTTTGTTGAAAACTTACTCGAGATATTATTTATTTAACCGAGATCTAATGGATTGATGCATCGCGCATTGAAAGGATTAACATTGATATAAAATATCGACGACCTTTTAAATATAATATTTTAATCATTAAAGTAATCAATGATGCTGTTTCTTCTTAATGTAATATTATCTTAACACATTTACGTCGGGTTACGCATAGCACTGTCTATCGCTTGGCGTGCGGCGTATTTAGAAAATATGAAAAATAAAGTTTAGGACATCTAACTGTATAGATATATGTAACTAAAGCAAATTTTTAAATTGTGGTACATGTACCAACGTGATAAAAAATATTTTTTTAAATTTATATACTATAATGATTTAATCTGTCCAATGTCCAAATCTATCTATGAACCAAATCTAAGTGATTTAGTTAAATTCTGTATGTGTAAAATTGTTGGCTATGTGTGTGGAAGAATTTGTTACCACAATTAGAAACATTTATCGCGATTAGCACAATTAAAATAGAAACAACCGAAGCTATATTGTTTTCGTCAAACTGATCCATTAGTCATCGGATCTTTGGTCTTTGAACAGAAGACTAAGTCTGGGGCTCATGCCCGCGGGTTAGCAGCCGTGAGGGCGCTGCACTCCATTTTTCGTCGACGCAGTGCTCTTTCGGCTTCCAATAAACTATTAATATACAAAACTTTGATTCAACCGACCCGAGAAACGCTGCTCCTGCCTGGAGCAACATAAGCAATTCTAATTATTACAAACTCCAAATTGTACAAAACAAGGCTGTAAAAATTTCACTCAACCTTTCTTCGTACATCAATCTCAAACGAATGCATAAAAGAATTAAGCTTCCTTTTTAAGAGGAATATTTTCATAGGTTGATATACAGTTTTTACACAAAAATTCATCATTCGGCAATTACTTTGGCAAATCAACTTGCTGAAAAAGGCTTTGATTTCTCAAAATTATTAAGTCTGCATATCTCGAACTGCGTAAAAAAATAATGGTTAAATCGACGAATAAATTTATGCTGACTGATTATCGTGTAAAATAGACTCCAATAAAGCAATTCTAAGATAAATGTGTATTGTGTTTCTATTTATATGAATTTTTTATAAACTTTTTTTGTGCGATTTTTGGTACATTTTATCGCATTGATTTGAAGTTATGCGATTTTTAAAAATATTGGAACCTATCTCTCAGTTTTCTATGTAGTTCAAGTCTATTTTTATGTGATTTTTTTATATGCGATTCTCCGTGGAACGTATCTATCGCACAAAAACAGACCCAAGTGTATTGATACACAATTTTACCTCGTATTTTTTTAAATAAAGATTTGTTAATAATAATAATAATATCGCATTAAAATCGCATAGCTAAAAACGCACAAGTGCGTTTGCTGATAGTGCCCAAAAGACGCACATGTGCGTAACCCGACGGGAATGTGTTAATAACGATGCTCAACATGATAACTTTAATAGCATATACTGCTGCGAAGATGTTAAAAATATTTATATGTGGTCCCGACTAAAATGTGTTGATCAAATCATCCCTTGTGATTTTTTAGACATCATTGATCTTGATGGAATAATTAATGATATCTGTTTTTTTGTATAAATATATTATAGATATTTATCCATATAAAGAACTATTTTCGCAGTGCTTATGACAGTCGCCGACAAGTATATTATGGACGTCCATTTTAAGGCTGATATGGTGGAATCTTAAATTTTAGCTCCTGGATGCATTCCAGTGTTACTTTGGCAACGTGAGCGCGAACACTTTTTCGTAATTCCTGTTGGGACGTCCGACTTGCTGACGAAATTGTTGGCTCCAGAAAATAAATTTAATACGTTTCGACGGAACCAGAGCACACCCCACTCGGGGTCAATACGACCCGGGCGTGTAATTAAGATAAGATGTATTATTAACATATGATGAATGAATGTGGACCAAGATTGATGAAGAAAACGTTGACTGGTGGTGTATATCAAGCTTGTCGGCATCCATGGCTTGATTAATGGACAGCCCCGGAAATGTTGTTTCCCCGCTACCCTTAACAATTTTCTCCACGGCCAGCTGGTGGAATTCCTTGGCAGGCTTTAATGCTTTTCCCTGGTAGTGATTTACGTCAGTTCTTGGGAATCCAACGTCGCGTACAAGGAAATAAAAGCAACGTGTAGCAATGTTCGTCGTCATAAACGGCGTCACAAGAATCCTTTGTTATTTGAAGCATTCCGTATTGACCAAAGTGGGAGGATGCCCTGAGAATTTAAAACGTATCATTTTGCGTCTAGCGTCTGCAAGGTTGTGGTTGCTGGTGGTGACGTAGCATTTTGAATGATGAGCTTCTGCAAAGACGTGCTTTTATTGCCGGATTAGTTCCTTGAAGAATAGTCTTGTAAATAATGCGTGGAAGCTCGCAGAAATGGCGACTTTCATAGAATATTATTATCCTTTCGGTAAAGGCAAACCACATCACGTTCTCCGCGCTTGAAAAATATTTAGCTTGGACGTGTTTTAATAGATTATGTAGTACCTATTTTTAGTGATCTTTAGTGTTAAACACAGTGCTAATTAATTAGCATCCCCAGGCGATAGCTTTGTTTAGGACTCAAATTAAATTCTAATTACCGCCTCGAATGCCAAAGACTTCGAGGTTGTTTGAAGTGCTAAATTTTAGCACTTGAACATCCGCGTATATTCTGATAAGAATGTATACAAAAACTACCATTACTACATTTCAAGAAAAATGGATAATTTTTTTTCGCTTTAACACAATTAAAAAAATGATCTAATATATAAAAAAAAATAATATCTGTTTGTTCGTATGTAATGCGCTGCCATACCGTTCATTAGATTGCGATAAAACTTCGTCCACTTATTGTTAAGGATTTAGTGAGTAACATAGGCATAGTTTAATATATAAAAATCAATGTTTGTTTGTCCATATTTAATGCGCTTCCATACCGTTCATCCGATTGCGATAAAACTTTGTTAATTTACTGTTTACACTTATGAGAATAACATAAGCATAGTAAAAATATAGTCGGGTATTTGCTAGTAAATAATACAAATAAACATGTGTTATAGATAGTATGTTATAGCCCGAGCTTTGTTTTTTTACATATGTGACGTATAAAAATATTTTTATGTACATATGAATAATAAGCAAATTCGATTTATGTGAGTTTAAGAATTTCATATTTTGAGTTGAATGAATTGAGAACCCACATACTATTTGTAAATATGAATACCTTATCATTTTTTGCACGGTAACCTTTGAATGTAACCCCGTGCAAAAATAAAATTGGATGATCTTTATGTGACTTTACTTTTAGATAGAATCATTATACTTTTTGCCGTCGATCTTATTGATTTTTGATGAGTTTTTATTTCATCGTTAAAAGGGCAAATATCTTCGTTTTTAATCCATCAAATCTGATAAATCATGTCTGATAGACGTTTAAGCCATCTTATTTCCAAATGTAAATATACACTTACACCTTTTTTTGTGCGATATATGCGCTCCGCGGAAAATCGCACAAAAAAAGCTATGACTTTCATAGAAAAAAAAACTTAGCGGCAGTAAGAGCGTTTAGTGCCTTTAAATTAGTTATAAGCACGAGATTAAAAGTTAGAAGGATCTAAGCATACAATATATTCACGAGATCGGATGTAATATAAGATAACTTTAAATTGATGTTTTAAATTCTTTTTTTTGCCTGGATGCCTTGACCCGTCCTCTGCACTTCCGCAAGCAATCTCTGTTCCTCTTTGCTTCACTGGGATGAAAGTGAAAATATTGGTCTGATGTACCATTTCGAAGACAAGGTCGACACTTTCGCAAATGGCCATTGAAATATTGGCATAACAATCGTGGTGATTGTTTCCTTAAACGGCATAGATTATTTGCGTTCATTCACATTAACCATGACTATCACTCGACCCACATATAATATTTGTCTTTGAACCTAATATTGATGTTAAATGTTCTTTGCAGGAGGTTCTGTTGTTCAACTGAGTCTTTTACCAAAAGGCGACTGCTTGAAGTGCTGCCCAATAGACGAGGAAAAAGACATTAGATTTTTATTTTATTCCAGGTATGTAAATTAAAAAAAAAACCAATAAAATAAAAAAAAAAAGATTGCATCGGCCGGGAATCGAACCCGGGCCGCCCGCGTGGCAGGCGAGCATTCTACCACTGAACCACCGATGCTACGTATTGCTGATGCCTAATTAAGCTACTAAACTTAAAAATTACACAATCGTTTCAAATTAATTAATTTTATTAATTGAGCTCAAATACTCTTTTTATATGCAAACATGCAGCTGAACGATCCAAATGATTTTTTTAATCAAAGCTTATAAATTTGGATAACAGATGGCAATACTAATATTATAAAATAATTTAAATTATTATTTTTTATTTTAGTTTTTGATTTGTAAAAAAAAATAAAAAACACTATTGAAATCAAATCAATTTATTTTCATTGATTTTTTGCACTACCAAAAAATTCTAAATCATGTGATTTGCTCGGCGTAAGCAAACAATTAAAGATGTACAATGAATAACAATTTTTTATTGTCGTTTTTTTTTAAATAATAAAACTAATTTTGTTTTTGCAGAGATAATCCTTATACAGCGGAGCAGTTGTTGTTGTCGAGACCTTTGTCGAGAGCTTCTCGTCTAAATCCTGAGAGACCGACTGTTGTCTATCTTCATGGATTTACAGAAGTCGCACCCGGGCAGAGTGGAACTGCCCTTAGGGACGGTAATATTTCATGCGACCTACCATCTGTTGTGAGCATTTCAATTTACCAAATCGCACACATACTGTGTATATTAGGAGGACCCGAAAGTATTCGAATATTTAATAGAAACAGTCCGAATTTATTAAAAACAAAATCGTCGTATACAGTTATAGATTCTCCAGGTTTAATTAATTCATAATTAATTATTCCCGGCATATCTCACCACATGTATGCACAAAATAATAATTTTCATAGTTAATCCTGACTTAGGGGTTGAAATTGGGAGTTCTTTTCCAGAAATCCATTGATTTTTTTTTATCGTAACAATGCTATTCAAAACGACACTATTTTTTGTATTTTCAAGAAAGCGTAGTAAAGGCGTGCGTTACCCATCCTATTCCATAACACCCATCCTATTCATTTTGCCTATGCGTTTTAAATTGTCCCAATGGGATTCAAGTCTTTGCTATAACTCCTCGATTGTTTTTGCGTGGATCTGACTCGCGTGGAGTGTGGAGTGCATCGTTATCAAAATTCGAAAGTCCTCCCATTATCTTAAGTTTATATTACCGGATTTAAATTTTTGGAACTAATATTGACATCTGCAGACTATCACCACTTAATTATAAACATTTTTGAGTGTTTTACTAGCTTTTGTAGCATTTAAACCCAAATAAAAAAAAAAAAACTTAATATAGCGCTGTTGGTCTGGGCAGATTTAATTCTCCAGATTAACAGACAGATCGACATCTTTCGTCTCTCTTCAAGTGCAGTGTGTTATTTTAACAGCGCCATCTCTTGTGGCCCTGCGGAGACATTGCACCTGCATACCGATTGATGCAGAGTCGGGAAGAGTCGTCGGTTAGCCTTGAATACGGGAGGCCGTCCCTTCCGCAGCCAGATATCTTTCTCTCTCGTGTGGAATAAATGTCAAACTGTCAAAGTAAATCTTCTTCTTCTTCTACAAATATTTCGCAAAAGTGGTTAACGATGTCATTGCATTGATGTATTCATACTTTTAACGCTAATAACAGCTCTATAAATATTATTATATTGATATTAAATAAATTATAATCAAAAACGCATTGTGAATATTGAAACGATCTATTATATTTCTGGTCAGTGCAACTAATTAACACATTGAATGCGTACAATATCGCACGAAAATATTATAATATCCGCCATAAAAAAAACAACAATACAGCGGCACAAAAAGTATTTCATTTTTCGGACATTTCGTGTGAAAATATGTGTTACAACAATCCATTTAAAATGATCGACAGACTATGTGAGAGTATTTTTATAGGCTGAAAAACCATTCAGTAAACCAACCAACCAACCAACCAACCAAAACCAACGTGTAAAGCAAATCAAATTGTATGATGAAGTGAATTTTTTTTTAATTGTATCTCAAAAACAATTGATTTGAATAGATATTTTCATGCCATGGACAGGCCTCGGAAAAAGGGAGAGAAGATGGCGACAACTCTGTTCCAGAATATACGACACGGCACTGTGTATCTATCAGTCGAAAGTTATTTTTCGTGGTGAATGCCGCGTCAGACGGGCAAAAGTTTTGATTGGAATCGAAACTTCTAAAAGTGTAGTTCGTTAAGACTCTGTTTTACTTCACTTTATTTCCAATTTCCTCCGGAACGAACAATGAAGGCATATTCGACGTTTATATTAATAAACGTTATTAGGCTGTCCGCGAATAAATTTTGGTCTTCTTTTGATAAGATAACAAGGCTTGCCGCATACCTTTCAGTGCCGGTCGTGGAATGTCTATTTTGTCTTTATTGTATAAAATGCTAATCATAGATATTATAATAATATCTATCAATCGAGTCTTATTCTGGCTGTCTTTTATAATCATTAATTTTTTTTTTACCCTCTTTTTATAATGATAATACATCCTGTATGGAACAATTCATGTTATTGCCTCATGATGTAAGTCATCATTCTTGGACTTTTTTCCTAATCATTCAGGATGTTATGATTCGTTTAGGTCGTAGGTCACATAGCCTGCGTGTCTTGAAGATTTGTTTCAGCTAGGCGGTTGAGGGTACACGTTTAGTCGTTTTTTGTAGCTTATACGACTACTATAATTTTCAATTTCCTGTCTCACACGGAGTCATGTTAGCTCTTTTTAGCTGATACGAGTTAAATTACTTCACAAACGAATAGCAAATTATACAATATTAAGATGAAGTCTACTCACTGCCAACAATCAAAGACTTCAGTATGATCTGAACAACATACATAAACAGCAATTCAACTATTTATGATAGTTCGCAATTGTTGTCAATAAGCTCAAATATGCACTTAGATATACATTAACTCTTTCAGACCTGAATTATTTTTTTCATCCGATGGATTTTGTAAATTCCATGTGTCTAAAGTATAATAAGAAGAGTATAAAAAAATATATTTATGTCCACAATTGTGCACGCCAGGTCTGAAAGAGTTAATATGTATTGGCTAATAAGCTGAAAATTTGGAGAATAAAATGATGCTATTTAAAGTAATCTTAAAATTGATTTTGACAACAAGGGTACAACTTTGAAGTATTACATCAATCTTCAAAACAGATAAGACCCTGTTGGTTACGGGGAAACTTTCTGGTTAAGGTCGCGATTAACGAGGGATCGCGATTAACGGTGGAATATTATTTAATCATTTGGTTCCGCATTTAAAAAAGCAAGATTCAAAAGCAATTTATTTTTCGTACATTTTAATATCTATTTTAATAGTTAACTCTTTTCACTCGAGACCCTTTTTCACGCGGCGAACCAGCAACTCGAGACGTTTCGCAGTATTTTTGGCGAATTTCTTACCACCGATCGATCGCTTCTTGCGCGTGCACCGTTATCGGTTGGGTAGTGACGCGCAGGAGGCGGGAGTCGGGAGAGCGGTCGGTTAGCCTTGGCTGCGGGAGGTCGTCCTTCCTGCAGCCAGATCTCTCTCTCTCTCTCTCGTGTGGAATAAATAGTTATTTAGAGAAGAAAGTCTTTCTATTCGACGCCCGTCTAATCCCATTCATTCGTCCAGCAACATCACGGCCCGATAGAAGAGTGGACCCATGGGTTAGCACGGCCATCTCGACGAGCACGTGGGGGCGGGGAGCCGCCCGGGCTATGAACATATTTTGCAATCCTTCCTAGCTCCTGTTAGCATATTATGCAGCTTTCCATTCTTGCAGAATATCTTCGGAATCGAAGGTTGAATTGACAATCGTCAGTTGATGGACTAAAGTTTTCACACACCGCATTTTAGCGATTTTCTTAAAAATCAGTACGGTGAGGCATACTGATCTATGCGATCGACACCGCCCATATGTTTTATATAATTTATTACTGCATTAGGCTTTTTGATGGTAAATTCAATTCCACCTCCTAAAATTCGTTTTACAGGAGTCATTCCTGCATTATTCCAGTTGGTCAAGCATGTAAAAACCTTTTTACCTTTCTATGCTAAAGCTAATTAGTATTTCATTTGCGGTATGTTACTGTCGATTTCTTGCTGAATTTTGTTTATTTTATTTGTCCTGGTAAATGCTTCCTACTTGTCAAGATCAATAACTTTTCAGCCAAGACAAAGCTCGTATCCCCATCAAATTGAGTGATGAGCGAGAGGCATCAAATCATATGGTGAGTGAGAGTCACCTCTCGAGTGCATTGTGTACAGCAAATTTTCGAATGGGAACAGCTTCTAAGATGTCAATTTTTTGAGACGTGCTATGGTACTCCAATTCCTGCTGAAAATAATGTACATCAATGCCTTCAATGCTTCCAGATATGACTAAAAGATGTGATCGTCAACAATTTCTCTGAACGACAATTAACGCTTGTTGGTTTGTAGCAAAAGTTGCAATGATTTTTATTGCAAATTTGTGCATCTGAACAAACTGTGTCAGATGTGAAGCAATCAAAGATAATATAAAGCATGCACTGCTTGTAAGATTTCATTATTAAATATGCAAAAAGGCTAATTAAGTTTGTGTCAAAACGTTTTTTGCACCACGCGTTCTCGATCTAAGTTGTGATTAAAGATATGCAATCGACACTACGTCGTGTCAAGTGACATGTTAAGCTTTTTCATGAATGAAACGAGTTCCCTCGATGCAAATATTTGATCAAGTAACTTGATTCCCTCCGAAGGCTTTTCCAATAAACCTTCCCGGGCCCGAGGGGAGACCCGTGGCTTTTCAGTCGTTCAAATATAGTGTTATCGTGTATGGGCATATTTTTATTTTAGGCGCTCTGATTGCCCACCTCGTTTTGGATGCTTTCATCGATGACACGATCGAGTGTTCATCATCGGGCGAAAAAAAAGGAATTTCCCAATGGACAGACTCCGTTCAATTTTCTCCCCCGTGCAAATCGTCCGGAGCTTTCAGGTCATTTCCTGAAAGGGAAAAGACCACTTAGTCGCGGAGCATTCTCCATTTGTTGCATGCTAAACTGCCATTTCGCGTTGAAAATTTCGCTTTTATTATTTTTTCGCCTTCGAACGCCGCCAATAGCATTCGAACCGTCCTTGGAAAAAATCGCGTATGTTTGATTTTCTTCAAGCGACCGCTTAAAAATAGTTCACCCCCCATCACGCCATTTGTGACCAAATTTTTTACAACTCTCCACATGGCCTCAACCTTTTTATGTGGACCCCGAGTCGATAACTTCGATCGCTCGGAGTACACACGAAGACCTGCTCATTGTGGCGGTCGCTCTATTTGTGGGCACGAAGAATCGAAACTCCGAGTAAATATTTGCTTATGGCATCCCAAACAAATGTTTATTAGAAAATGTTTAACCGCATATGGACCGAATTCGGCTCGGAGCTGAAGTCCGAAAAGACCGACCTCTGACTAAAAATATGTTTTTGGACATTTTTACAAATGGTAAATATAAACAAATTTCCTAATTAATTTGAGAGTCGCTCTCGTATTTTAATCAGCTAAAAGCTGAACGATTTACGAAACGCCAAGTGACACACCCGTATGTGAAAGCACGTCCTCGAACTGGTTAAAAGCAATGTCATATTTTAACTGTGCATAATTTCATATTGTATGTAATTTTGCATCGTTAAACATTGCGTTTCCATTATTTTTTTGTATTGCTGTCCTTGCGACATATGGCTGAGATAAAACCCATTTAATTAATGAAATTCCTCGACGTCACAATAATGCTCCAATTAGATTAAGCAGTTCTTCAAATTAATCAAACTACTGAGAATCGGATAATTGAAATGATGAAAGCATTTCCAATTGTAAAAAAATATAAACATCTAAATTTGTGATGATTTTAAATTAGCTGTTACTGTGAATGTTGGTCATCGTCAACATCAATCAATGTTGAGCCACTTTTTATGGCCACAATGATGTGTCTATTCCCAGCAAGACGTCACACAACATCTAGTTGTCACATTTGGATAATCCTTTTATTACAAGGTTTATAATAAGGTAGATCACAGAACTCTTATCGCCCTGCTTGCATCATGAATTTAAAAAAGCGTAACTCGTAGAACAATCAATTAACACTTTCGTGGCCGGTGATGCATATGTTGCATCATCACGGGATTGATCATTGGCGGCCGCATGATGCCACATATGCATCATGATTAAGGGTCCCAAATATTCATAAGATCAATTATTCCAATAACGAATATAAAATAGGAAAAACTATTCGATAATTTTATGTATACATGATGTTTAACCTGACAATTATCTTTTAATATTGAGTAATTTTTGCTATTTCTATTGTTTTCAATGAGTTTCAACAGAATGGCGCCAACAGAAAAAGATACGCTAGCTTTTTGTATGAGTTCCAATTGGAGCACAATACTATAACAGAGCATTTGGAAAAGGATCGATAAACAGGCAAAATAATATCAAATTGGAAAGATAAAAGTGCTGGACAAGCGGGTGCCGCACGAACTGTCAGAAGGCTAAAATTGAGGCGTTTGGAAGTGTTTTCTTCGTTAAAAATTTCAAATATATAACAATAGTAGTAATTGACAGTGAAAATAAGTAGAATAAATTTATATGAGTCTCCCGACAATTAGATTGAAAACAAATATGCATTTAAAATGTACGAATATTAGAAAAAAAGGGCAAATATATTCGAATATCAAATATACAATTGGGACCAATATACAAATATCCTAAGCATGATTGTGCAGACCGTTCATATACACTCAAACCTCTTTTTGTGCGACTTTTTTTGTGCGATTTTGAAGTTATGCGATTTTTTTTCATAAAGATTTCGTATTGAGGTACTTTGGATAAAATAGGAAATATATCATCAACACTAATCGAAATTTGGGAAAAATATATAATTGGGACTATGTAAATCAAATTGCATCTGCTATTGCTGAATTACAACCACGCCCTTTATTCTGGTTTAGATTTTTGAAAAAATTGATTTCGTTTTTTTTTGCATTTTCTAATGTTTCGACTTTTAAAAATACATTCTCTAAAGGAATTTTCAAAATTCCAACTATTTGCGGTTTTTAAAATCCATGGAACGCATCTACACTTTTTCTATGTAAGTCATAGCTTTTTTTGTGCGATTTTTTTTGTTCGATTTTCCGCGGAACGCATCTACCGCACAAAAAAAGTTTAAGTGTACATTAGTAAACTATGAATACGGTAAATAAATATTTATATCTGCAACTGCTGATGCTGCATCTATTTGAAATAATACGTTCAATGGTCTGATCCTTTGATGCGGCCACGATAGTGTTAATGAGATAAGCATATTATTTAAAATACTGCTAAGTTAGATGTGGATTTTAGACATGATTAAAAAAGCATAGATATTTGATATTGAATGAGATCTTAAAGCTATTGAAGAAGAAAATCATTAGTTGATTGAGTATAAAAAACGTATATGTACAATGTCTTGTGATCAGCTTTTGACAATTAATCTCTCAGACTAAAATCTGAGGAGTGATCTTAAGCTTTTGGACACAATTATTGTGTTATAGAAATGGCTGATGTAGACTCATTAGAATGATTTAGTAGAAACGCTTCTCAGACTTGTGGAGCCGTCGTAGACCTGTTGGCGCTATCCTGTTAATACATTAGCATTATCCTGTTGGCCTGTTGATACTATCCACGGGCCAAAGGTCAATTTGACACGCTGTCAAATTTGAGAAACACACAAAGTTTGCAAGTTGGCGTCCTCGTATACAAAACGGAACGATAAAGAGAACTTCGCCATGCATTAGAGCCCAAAACTTTATGCATATGAAAATGGGCTTTGTCGCTATTCAAATTTGAAGCCCTGAAGTTTCCGAGCGCATTTACGGCAATATGCTCGCGTAGAAAGGTTCGTCAGCCCTGTTGTCGCTTAGGTGCTACGACCGGGGAAAGTATTATAAAGCAAAAATTTGACTAAACTCGATGGCCTAAAACGAGGGTCTAACGCGGCGTAGAGGCCATTTATCTTGGAAATTTGTATCGATTTGCATACATTCCTCGGCGTCAGTGGCTCCGAAACTTGGCCGCGCAAATGATGCTCGAAAAATCGGAATGCTTTCTCAAGGTCACCACTTATGGACGCCGGTTCATAGTCACCTTATATGGAGGCAATAAAAAGTTCTGCAGTAATGAAAAACACACTTGGTCAGCGGCGCTACGAAAATATATTAGTTGCTAGCTGGACAATTTCAGTTGCTACCTTTTTATTGCGTCTTTTTGACCTTTCGGCTGTAATGGATGGACGTTATATTCATGCATTAAATTTTTATGGATTCGAAACCACTGCATTATGTCGTATTGATGCGTCTTTTTTTGCTTGCAGCCTATCTGTCTATGGGGGACTACAACATAATTTTAGTGGATTGGGGGGCCCTCATCTCCCTGCCTTGGTATGAATAATAAGCCGCGGTGAAGTCTGTCTACAGGGTGGTTACGCTGTGTGCTGAAACTCGGGATATTTTCAGGTACATATCGGCAGTGCGCAATACTGCGCGCGCAGCACGCGTCCTGGCGAGGCTGGTGCTCTATCTGGGAGGGGCTGGAATACCGGCACGTGCGCTGCACGTGGTCGGATTTTCTTTAGGCGCTGAAGCTGCAGGATTAGCGGGGAAATCCTTGGCCAAGAGAGGAATCCACATCGGCAGGATCACGGGTATACTTAAACATTAACAATATCCAACGTAAATAATTCCATCCAATCGACATGTATCGAATTCTTTGGACGGCATCTGCCTAAAATTCCTCGACCAGATTCCGACGTAAAAGGGTTGAATCTATACGCCGCCCTATTTTATCATTAAATAAAAGATTCATACATGTCTTTCGACGTCATAGTATATAATGTTTCGATAAATGATCGCATTATATGAATTTGCATATTATGATATGCTATGTGTCATACAAATCATTCAATAAGTCGTTAAACTTGTAGAGGTACCAGTTTACCAGGGTCAGAGTTAAAGTTAGTTAGGATAAAGTTACTTTTTATGTTAAAGATTCTTTTGCACATGTCCCTAGACAATAAAAATCCATTGGTGTCAGATCTGGAGATCATTCGCTGCCATGGAATAGAGTACGTTCTCAGATAAAAAATCCAGTGGTGTCAGATCCGAAGACCATGCGAGCCATGGAATAAGGCCGCCAAAATAATTGATTTTCACGACAGAGATACATTGAACGTATGAATAGACCAAATGTTATTTTAATCACATCTAATGTATTCCCATCCGAAATTGATTAAAATAAGTGAAGATAAAATGGGATTAGTTGTAAAATTACTTTCCATCGTATATTCCATTATCGGTTGAAACAATGAAGTTGATCTAATTCCACGAGAGAGCAAGAAAAATAAGCCCCGTAATAGATTTAAGGATTAATTTTAATTAAAAACGTTATATAAAGTAAACCTTACCTTAACTAGAATACTACCTATAGTTCGTGCTATTTAATTCAAATATTTTTAGTCTGCATTTTGAATCATCGTGTATAACATTTGGATAAAATATCAAAATTTTTGTGCGTAAAATGTATTTTCTTCGCACATAAAATGGGCAAATATTGTGTCCACATACTATCATCCTTTTGGGAGACATTAACCTTTTAAATAGAACAGGGCATAAATATAACATCAGCACGTTTGCCACAACGTACGTATGAATATGATTTATGTGAAAAACATAAAATCCAAATTAGAAATGCCGAATTAAATGAAAATTTCTTCATGGATATCGATCGTCACTGTAATGATTTTTCATCTTTCAGTTTAACTTTTAAAATACTATTATAATAATCGATCGACAATCAACAGCACATTTAATGGTGGTTCGTGTCATTTTCGAATATGAATAGTCAAAGTCATAAATTCGCATGAGATGCATAATATGAATATGATGCATGCGATCGAAATTGCATTGACATTCGTTAGCAAATGGTTGAAATGCAAGCTTACAAATGCTTTAAGATAAAAAGAAAATGATTTATACTAGTTTTTTTCAAAAAAAAAAAAAAGTTCATACGTTTATTTATAGATGATGCCTAATGACCTCCATGTCGTGGTTTAAGACATTAATCAAAAATATCCATTTACGTCGGTCACAATAATAGGGCTTAGTGCGAAAATTTCAGACGGGCTATTTTTTGCCATTCATGAGGTAGATTTGGCCCAGGGAAGAATCCCTGAAAGGGCATCGAATGACGTATTATCAGCGTAGAATTCTAAATTAAGCCCTCGGTGACGTCATTGCTACGGAGCGTAGCGCCTTTTTATTAGGTGGACTATTGACGAGCTCCGACCGCGACCTGATTAGCCTCAGAGTGCTCCTCGACCTGTCGAATTGCCGCCCTCTACAACAAAAGGGTTGACATTTGACAAAAGAGGAACCTTTCGCAGGTGGTAAATGTCAGCGTATAGCCGCGATTCAGTCCACCGGATATGAACTCTTCCGCAACAGCCTTTTCCAGCAATTTCCCCGACGCATTGACTGTGTCGGCTTTTGCGGGAAATTGTCGCGCTTTGATGCAAAACAGGGCGCAAGCGGATACATATTTCCCTTCCGGCGGATGTATGTTCACATCAAATTGAAATGTCAACCCTTTATCTTTCGCTTGCTTTGTTTTGCAGGATTGGATCCGGCCTTTCCCCTCTACAATCTGATGGGTCGCCAGGGTCATCTGACGTCCGGAGACGCCTTGTTTGTGGACGTCATCCACACCAACGCCGGCATCTTTGGCTATCCTACTCCCATAGGCGACGTCGACTTCTATCCCAATCCCAGTTCTCCGATACAGCCTGGGTGCTTACCGCGAGAATTAGGAAGAAGATTGGATAGATTAGGTGAGTCTCTGACAGTGAAATATTCAATTATGACGACATTCAGTGGCTCGTGAAATATACGATTGGCTGAGCAGGAATCTTTTCACTACGTTAACCATGCAAATTTTGTTCACATTCAGAAGAAAAAATATATAAAAACCAATAGTGCATTCTTCACAGCTCGACAAGCATACCAAAATCATATTATTTTATACAATCGAGTATCAAATATTTTTTTTTGTTAATTATAAAATAATCCTTAGCCAATGACTTATTTTTTCAAAATTATGATCGATAATATTTTAAGTAAAAAAATATTATATAAAAAAAATTCAGTAGATTATCTTTAGCTAAGATGCAGTCTCTTTCGCTAAATTATGTGATAGATTAATAGATTAATGTAGATTTTAAAAGAGCACACTGTATTGCTCTGCGATTGCATATACAAATCCGAGTACAATTTTCCAGTCTTAAATCAGTCATCTGATGTGCTGAAACGGAAGAATTTTGTCTTCAAATGTGTTAATCTGATTATTTAAGCTGATATTGATTGATTACCTCATGTCGACTTGTATTTAGTCGCTTAATATACTTATTTAAGCCTGGTGGTGATTTACCATCCCCACGTAGTAGCACTGTTAACAGCGATATCTTCCATCTCTCTTCAGGTGCAATGTGTTATTTTAACAGCGCCATCTCTTGTGGCCCTGCGGAGACATTGCACCTGCGTACCGATGGATCGCTTCTTGCGCGTGCACCGTTACCGGTTGGGTGGTAGCGCGCAAGAGGCGGGAGTCGAGGAGAGTTGTCCGTTAACTTTGGCTGCGGGAGATCGTCCCTCCTGCAGACAGATCTCTCTCGTGTGGAATAAATAGTTATTTGGAGAAGATAGTCTTTCTATTCGACGCCCATCTATTCCTATATATTCGTTCAGCAACATCACGGCCCGATAGAAGAACGGACCCGTGCGCTAGCATGGCCATCCCGATGAGCACGTGGGGGCGGGGGGCCGCTCGAGGAATGCCATCACTGCGAAGCTTTTTTTCCTGTGGGAGGGGAATCTTGCATAAGACACCCTGCGTTGAACTCGAAGAGAGACATAGATGTTGTAGGCGACATGTTGGGCGACGAGAGTGTTAAACTCATTGTGCATAGGCCATCCGCAAACCTTGTCTACTCGGCTTAACCCTTCAAATAGTGAGCTAATTTAAAATCTTCATAGTCGTAGATGCTATATTTGCTTGTCATGCACCTAAAATCGATTAATTATATCATTCACAAATCAATATTAGACGATAAATTTGGGTTAACGATCTATACAATCGTGCGATGTACGCAGGATGCTCTCCGTCTCTGTCTCTCATGCACAGTAACCGAACTGCGCTACATTTTATCCGTGTCTGTCTTTCTTCGAGCTCAGCGTACAAGAGTGCTCTTTCTGAATCATTGGAATTCGCTCGCAAATACGCGATCATCCTACCACACAGGTTTACTATGAGCGTTTTTTTTAATAAATAATGAGTATTAAAATGATGGCAACAAATTTGTATTGTAAATGTGATATTATAATCAAGTTCTCCCCGGCAGTCCCCTGGATAATCGAGAGTCTTAAAAAATTATAGTGTTTGCACAATCATATAAGATTTGTTAATATAGCTGAGAGGCTCTCTTGCTTTCAAGTGCATATCTTCAACCGTCATATTTAAATTAGTTATATTGTAAGCTATTTTTTACCATTTTTAAAGTACAACGGTACTAAATTGTTGATAGAGTATTAACTGATATTAAAAAATATTGAATGTCATGCTGAATTACGTATGTTGTTATACGAAGGAAAAAAATCCATAAACGATATCCATGAATGTCTGTATTGTCATGATGTGGCATTTACATTAAATATTTATATTATGCACGTAATATTATAATTTTAATACAGCTTACGCTATATCGAGTATCATCGAGTTGTTTACATTGAACACATATATTTTTTGCATTGTAAAAACGCTATTTTATAATTTATAATGGCGTCACTGTATAGGAAGTGATCACCAGTTGCTGGCAGAGCAAATGTTTGTTTTGATGTTGAGAAGGTTATATTTCATTGCCCAATATCGTCCGTCGAAGTTTTGAGTTTCCATCGTAACTTTCTCAAATTTGCACGCCTGTTGAGAATTTATGCAAAGCCATATTGCAACTTCCGACGAGGAGAAAAAAACCCTCAGAATGGGAAACTATGGTGCAATGAGACGATCTTCAGCGGCATAAATGAATATATTACAGCCGACAAAGGAGCCGTATAATCTGCTCAAAGCTCAAGACGACTACTCTTCGAGAGCGACAAATCCAGAAGCCTATAATTCAACATTTGCCGAACAAATCTAATTATCGTCATGCTCGGCGGAATTGCCATATTTGGACGATATGCTACAAAATGTTTGCAGCAATTTATTCGATTGAATAATACATACAAAGCTTCAAAGCCGGAGTTGTTGTAATTCGAGATTAAACCGAGAAAACTCGCTAAGGGTGGTCCATAAAATGCAACGTTTTGGTTATTTTGTTTGTTAGTTCGTGAAAAGTACATTTTCCAGTCTACAAAGAATCCTTTGTTCGCATCTGATTCAATAAAAACCTCTCGCTATGTGTTCAAATGCCAATCCAATGAAAATGTGTAGGAGTGGTGGATTTAACAACTGATTTGCCATCCCCTTTAATTATCTAATAATAGCGTTTTAGAGTCGGCATTCAAATATGACACATAAATCTATAAATTTAAGGGTGGCGAACAACTATATTTAGAAGTAATCCCACGGTTCCGTGATTCAAATATAGCATTTAAGCATGGTACAATGCGTGACGTGTGAAATTTTAATACAGTCTTGATACATAAATAAATTGTTCCAAAATAAATAACCAAAGCGTTGGTACGCTGAATTAATTCTTGGATTCTCATTAAAAAGGTTCGAGTTCAAATTTAGAACGAGGAAAAAAAATCACGATCGTCTCAATCCGAATTTGGTCTAATTTCTAGTTTCTGGAAAAGATCAAAATGAATCAAATATGTTGTAAAAATAATACTATGATAGGAAGTATCTAGACGTTATGTGGCTTCCGCGATCGTACAGATCATAGAAAATTTCGCAAAAAGCTCTAAAAGAGGAAGGAGTGGCCATAAAGTTTGTATGCTTAATCGGTCCACTTTTCGGACCGCTGATATGACGAATGAGCAGCTCGCGATCGGATGCCATGCCTGTGATTTAACGATAACGAAGAAAATGGGGATTGGACAACTTAGTGTTTATCATAAACGACATTTATCATAAAAACGGACAGAGTCAATCAGTGTTGATTCTTGGAGTGTTGAACTTAGAAAAAGGTCTTCTCAAACTCAAACTGCTGGCAACACTTTTTTAAATTTTATTTCGCGAACTACAGTTTAAGAACCTAGTGTTTATAGCATATTTAAAAAGTCACAAATAAATCCAGAAACAAACATACATAAAGAGGAATCACTCCCATATTGCCGTTAATAACATTTCGCAAAAGCTTTTAGCTTTCATTCATTGGATGAAGCATACAATTTTTTTTTCAATTAGGTCAGAAAATAGCACAACATGAACTATCATGGCATATGATGAAAAGACTTTTTTTTCTGAAGATGCGAACAAAGGCAAATACTTTAATAGAAGTAATTAATGACGAATTCAATGGACAAAACAGCATATAAATTTATATTTCTCATCGCCAGCTTCAATGCCAATCAAAAAGGAACTATTTTTGTGTTGTCATAAATAAGTCATAGCACGCTTTTAGTCGTTTGGTTTTTTTTTTGTTCTATCAAGGCGCGCCGTACCCATCCTACCCCATAACACCCATCCTATTCGTTTTAAATTGTCCTAATTTTCTAAAATTTCGATGTTAATTGATATTAGAACTTAAAAATCGTATAAAAAAGAGACTCGGCTATAATTTTGTACAATCATCTATGTGTTTATTTTGCTGAGCTCAACTTTCTATTAAACACGTCAACCGCGGCCACAAGAAAACTCGGTCACAAAATTTACTTATTTGCTAAAATGTATCATTCTCATCAACCTCTTTTTGTGCGATTTCGAAGTTATGCGGTTTTTTTAGAGCGTTTTTTTCTTTTTTTTTAAATTCATAAAAAGTACACATTGAGATATTTTGGATAAAATAGGAAATAAATCATCAATACTAACCGAAATTTGGAAAAAAATATAATTTGTGACTGTGTAAATCATATTACATCTGCTATCGAAACTACTTTTTTCAACAGTCACCATTTTGTGATTATTTTTTTTAGTTAGAGACTATAGTGACATCTTTACTAATTATGAATTATATTTTTGGAAAAAGAATATCTACACAGAACAATGATGACATTAACACTGCGCATACTATTTCTTCCAAAGAAGAGAGCGATTTTGAGTCATATCGAAAATCGCAACGAAATGATGATGTGTTGTGATGATGTTTTGTAATTAAAATAATTAGTATTTCTCTGGTGGATGTCTGACATTTGAAATGCCAGATGTCAGACATCCTTAAAATTTTACCAATGATGCAAGACGTCCTTTAAATTTTACCAAAAATGTTATTTTTTAATTGGGTTAATTGTTTTCCTGTTTTTTTTTTTATGCGATTTTGGATATATTTTATATAGCTGTTTCAAAGTTATGCGGTTTTTAAAACCCATGGATAGCATCTACACTTTTTCTCAGGTCATAGCTTTTTTGTGCGGTTTCTTTTTGTGTAATGAGAGTATAAAAAAATGGCATTATTGAAAGAAATCGCTCGCGTTAGATCCGCACAAACAGCCCGCAGTTAATGTGTTTTAACTTCTTCGGCATCGATTCCTTGAATTGCTTCGCTCGAAGGTTTTTCAATGACCCGCACTTTGTTTCCTAGCTAATAAAAATGTATATATTAACTTGACTCATTAACTTTTAAGTCCAATTTTTTTTTTCATTTGACATTCCCCATGATTTATTCTACAAATAGCACAACATTAATGCGTTTGAAATTAAGTACCCCCTTCGTTATCGAGTAAACGATACACGCTGTTAGTTTGTTGAGCGTGTAATGTACTTAACGGGTCCCCAATTTGAATCGTTCGACCCTGAAAAGCCTTCGGCGAATGCTTAATTAATATTAAAAAAAAGCGTATATGAAAAACTGAAAAGTCATATATTTACACGATCAATCATTTCGTTTCATTCATTCATTACTGTATATTATTTGCCCGGGCATTTAACTTATCATACAATCTAACTCCGGCTATCAGTCAATGTTTTCAAGCATCGATTGGAAGCGTACTTTGAATAGGGCGCTTTACAGCAATAAAATTGAGTGCGAGTCGTTATTCGGAGGTCAATTTCTCATTTTGGGTCTTAAAATACGATGCTATTTATCAATAGTAGTAGCAATAATCAACATAATGCCTTTTAATGCCTTTGAATTGATCAATTATCAAATAAAACATTAAAACAACCATAATTGCTAAACAAGATTTGATGGGTTAAAAAACGAAGATATTTGGTATCTCATAAATAAAGTAAAAAACCCAAAGTCATATAAAGTACATCCATTCATTCAGTACATCGAAAAATGAGTTCAAATGTTGAAAATATGCTATTTGACTGGTATACATACGGTCGAATACATGAAAAGGGTTTCCGATATGGCCATCGCCAAAATCCGCATTGAATTAATTTTGGAACGAAACACCAACACAATTAAATTCCACTTGCATCGATTAACGTTTGGCGCAATACCCAAGCCGCCAATTTTGCGAAACTCCAACAAAAACTTCTTGGATACGATCACAGAGACCAGGTAGACCTGTGGAAGGATACGCCCGCGTAATGAAGCGGAACTCGAGATGTCTTCAGGCGTAACTTGCCGACGTCGCTTTAAGGGAAGATAAATTGCTTTAAAGCTTATGTGCCGAGTTGTAATTGAATCAAAGTGGAGGTGTTTATGTGCAGTTCTTTGCGGGAGGACGCATCCAGGAGACGCTGTGGAGGCGACGCCATAAGTGAATTAATTAGACATGCATGAGACATTGTTTCCAGCTAAATGACCTATGACAATGGAAGATCTAATTTCGTGGAAAGGAAACAGTAGCATACGTATCTAAATTACTCTGACATTAATTCAATTGCATTTAAGCCATTGCAGTAGACTGTGCTGCACATGTGCGAGCTTATATGAAATGCCCGAAGCATTAATGAAAATACGCTGTGTTAGGTCGTCCGCAAATAAATTTCGGTTTTGCGAATGCACGAGCATTCATTTTAATGCATTTCGCCGATTTCAATCAACAACTGTCATGGAAATCATTGTTTCTGAAGTCGATGCACTATTGTTTCTGAAGTCGTTGCACTATAGGTTGTTTCGAAATTGTCGTGTTTTGAAAGAATTTCTGCTGCAAATATTATGCAGTTGCTTAACCCTATTATTTTTATATATTTTTTTCAAAAAATCTTCGCATTATCTTATTGTTGTTATGGCAAAACAACCAGTTTATTTAATTTATAGCTATATAATATAGATTTTCTAACGTTCATTAATTTCATCTCAAGACCAGTTGTTTTTTTAATCCATTATCCCTCAAATACTTGGCAATGTTATTACATCTAAATTCTATGAGAGTTCACGAACCGTTGTGCGTAAATCCGTTTCAATTAAGTATGTATCTCAATTTGCTGTCATCCTTAAGTGATTTACATCCACGGACGTGGAGAAGCCTCTCGAATTGTGCGAATATGTCAGTCGATTGTTGTGCAAATACTCGATCTTACATATAAGATGACAAACTTAAGATTGTCTTTTATTTATTTTTGAATTGATATTATATATTTTTAGCTTGTCTTCGTCTAAATATTGTGCCGGTTCAAAGGGACGATAAAGCATCGGGAGTGTAAAGAATCGATCGAGGTGCATAGGTCCGTTCCTCCTCGAAGACCTGGTCGGCAGAATGCCAAGCTACGTTGACCAACATCGGAAGATTGCTCTTTTGTGAATGTTCAATCGAAAATATTTACTCTGGCGTGCCAACCGAGCGGGGGCTTGCCAGAACCCCATTTGGGTCATGTCGTATATTTCGAAGATTTACGTTCGGTCCCGCTAAGTTATTGTTTTGGAAACTATTGCCAATTTGCAAGTGCTCCTCCGCCATTAAATCCCTAATGGACGACGAAGTTGTACTCCACACCTCCTGAACAAAGAGCCTTGGCGAAACACGCGTAAGGCAGCACGTGCTGACCTCAATCAAAACGTGTGGATATCGAATTCTATCGCACATAATCCCAAACGAGCTGGTGTTTGGGCTCGAAATCGGATTAGCCACCCTATTGCTTTACTGCGGTAATACTGAGAGCTTGCTGTGTCCACATACATTATTCATGGAAATTATACATTTCCTATTTAGAAAATCAGATAAGCAAAAAGAACACCAACAGAGTTTTTAAAAATGTGTTCCACGACAAAACCTGCATTGTTTGTCGAACTTACCTATACAAAACACTGCTCCATCGACTTTCTATCAAAGTCAAACTTTAGTCAAAAGAATGGACCACTATTAAAAATTGGATAAAAGCGGGCATTCGAACTGGAATACTTTTCATTTCGGTTTTCGTTCCAGAATATATATAAAGATTTTTTCGGTTTTTGGTTCATCTCCGAGTCATTAATTTATTGGTTTTAAAATTGTATTTTTTGCCTTAATCTGTCGAATTTAATCTCTTTTATTATTGATGATTCGTTAGATGATATTTTAAATGTATTTTCATTTAAACTTATCTTATAGACTAAGAACTGGCAGTATAAATTAAAGGCCATTTAACACACGTGAATAATTTAATAGTTGTGTTCTAGAGTGTTTCTGAACTATTATTATGACAGTCTGGCAACTGAGTACCGTTGGGCTTGGGAAGGAAGGAGGTTGAAACCTAGTGAAAATTCAACATAATTAAGTAATCTTATATAAGTTTTTTCCTAAAATATCCTAAAAATGAGCAAAATCATTTATAAATGTTGTTAAGGTAACGCGTTAATCATCATCATCATCATAGTGCAGCCACTAACAGTCCACTACAGAACTATGGGCCTCTTCAATATCCATTCACAGGAAGGGGTTACATCCATTTCGTCTGTGTCATACATTCACCTCCTCATTCGCTCGATATTGAAGGTAGCATTACCACCGAGTTTTATTTTGAACGCTCACCCAACGGGTATCCTGAGTGAACGTATTGACGAACACTTTCGCGAACGTCTCGATAAGGAGTTTGGGGTGTTTGTAAAGACTGAGTAGTTTTCATAGGGAGATGGTGGAAAACTACTCTAGACGACCTTTTTGACTCTACTGGAAAGGGCTTTCTGGAGTACAAGGAGTCCAGTCCCCCCTTTCCTCGCTAGGGCGCTGCCGGGGTAGGGTGAAGACATACGTGACGCTTAAGTGCATCTCGGATTCGCTCCTACACCAACTGAGGGTGTCTCCCCGTCACCGTACAACTTACCCGAGCGAATTCGAGACTGAGCGGTTTCGCCATTTTTTCAGGTTGCCCCTCTCAGTTCGGCGATTACAAAACGATATAGAAGTCAACGGAAGACAATTTTGTTTACGTTTCACATATGCATCCTTTCGAGGCCGTCTCTTTGATGTTCTTCTTGTCCTTGTTCTGTTCCTTAAAAAAAATCTTGGTTCCGAACCGATACGGTTCATCATGCTCCATATTTTTAGGTAGGGTCGACTATGTAAGAAATAGCGAATGATAAGCAAGTCTTGATTTGTAAAAGTAGTAGTAGTATTAGCTTGCTGTTTAAAGAGTATTTAAGTATTTACTCTGTAAATATGTATAAGTAAAGTGGCCAATAGTTAAAATACATAAAATCGTATAAGTATAATAGTTAGGAGTAGTCAAATGTGGTTAGGCCGCAAAAAGTATTAGTCAAATTGTATTAGCAAGGGGTAGTTATGTCGCATCACAGTATTCGAACTTTGACGTTTAGTGCCTACCGGGCACAATCAAATAATATTTAATTTGTCATACTGGGAGTAACTGGAAAAAATATATAGACATAGCTGGAACGAATAGGTTAAGGTCAGGTATCAAGTAATATCAAATAGTCAGGTCCATATCAAATAGTTTCATAGTCAAGATTGTATTATAGGAGCAGTCGAAAGAGCATTTTGCTCCCAGTGTTCCCACGTTTATGTGATAGTAGGAGGTGGATGTGTGCCAGTATTTGTTAATTCGCGTTAATAATATCTATTTAGTCTGGCGTTTTTATAAACGTATACTATTTATTATACGGTATTAAAAATAATCTATTTCAACTTTTTAAAATTGATATCATTTTCTGGTTAGCTTCAGCAAGTTTGAACCAGTCTGATACTATCTTAACAAGATGGTAATAGTCTGGCAACTCTCTCCCTTCTCAAACCCAGAGGCGCTCAGTCGCCAGACTGTCATAATGATAGTCCAGAAACACGCCAGAACAAAATTATTAAATTATTCACATGTATTAGATGATCTTCAACTTATGCTGCCAACTCTTGGTATATCAGTAAAGTATTTTTTTAAATTATTATTCACACCTAGGTTGATACAAGTATATGGTCAACCCGTAGTGACATGTTATGGTATTGGACGGATACTAAAAATAGGCCTTGAACGCCGAAAAGGCACCGGGGCTGACCACCAAGTCCCTGTGGCCAAGAGGTCCAGAAAAAGGACCTCTGATACGGCACAGGAGCGCCTCTTTCTAGGTCGACATGCCCAAACACGACCGCACACACAGTCCGAACTATCTTTTAGTTTCATTTTTGCCGGTTATGCCGCAAAACGGCCGTGCCTCGTCAGGAACTGGGAAGTCCAGTGATCGGGATCAACCCATTCGGCGCGTTCCAAATCGGCAATTGCCGCGTTTCTAGTCCACCTTTTGGTGGCAATAGGATCCGTAAGAATTCCATCTAGTTCCTCAGTTGATAGAGTGGATTTACCAACGTCAATTATTCTACGTGCTTTTTTAAGGTGCCTCACTGCCTTTATTTGCAATTTTAAGTATAGTGGCATGATCCCTGCAAGGACAATAAAAACCAATCGCAGAAAGAAATGCAATAAGAAGATTTAATGAATATGGTCTGTAAGCCGAAGAAAAGACATGGCAAAATTAAAAGAGCATTATCATTTGTATCTGCAAGCATCGTCTAAACGCTTCTTTAAGAATATAAATGTCACTCGGCACAACAATAATAATGTCGCTTTCTGCAATTCCCACAATTTTCCGGCACACAAACCTGGATTAAGTAAAATTTCAACATGATAATATATCACGTTAAAAGCCATGAAACGATTCGAATATAGCAGCTAGAGATACTGAGGTGACTTTTAGCAATCCTTTTTATGGAACTTTTTGGGAATTTTATGGAACCATTTTGACGTGATTTTTCATAGCGAATATGTGTAGATTTGAACTCATGACGATTGAGTTACCAGTCCGACCGCTTAATCGCGAGACTACCTACAGATTCAATTCAATTAGATTAACAACATTACCAAACGAGAACCTGCGCACTTAATTTAGTACGCTCGCTGCAAATAAAAGCGCTCGGAAGCGCCCGATCAGAAATAAATAAATTCCGAGCGACGAATGCAAATTTAATCAGAGCACCCCGTGGAAACTTCCTGGAATCGGAAGCCTCCAATTTAGCAGGAGCCGCAGCCAAATCGACTCGTATTTATGGCCGTTCAGCTTCCGGCGATACCGGCTGTCAAAACCACGATATAGTTCGCAAACAGTTTCGAATCGATTCGATTTGTCAAGATTCGTGCTCGTGTGTAACGCGAAACCCGTGCGAAATGTGTACGTACGAAACGACAATAATTGAAAGCATTTTTCAGTGGGGTGCAGTCATCGAAGAGCCTGGCAGTATTACGTGGAATCTATAAAGAATCCTTTGGGATTTCCAGCCAGGAGATGTCCATCTCCGCCGTGCAGAAGTCGAGCTTTTGCGTATATGGGAATGGCAGCAACGCCAAAGTAAGTGAATATTAGATATTTTCATAATTATGTTATATTTTGGGTATACAAACAGTAGATAAATAAAAGTTTGAAACTAATGGAACTTGGTCTGCAATTCAAAGAAAACGTACAACTTTATACTGAATTATGTTAAATATTGATTTGTTTTTATTTGCAGCGATCGAGGGAAGTTTTTTTTGATAACAAATCCTAGCGAGCCATTTGCGAGAAATATTTGATCAACGCAAGAGAAGAGATTAGCATTATTAATGAAATGAGCTTTATGAACGTGTCAAGCTGAGCTTACACATTTCTATATTATTTAATTATTAAGCTAGCATTAAGATTATTTTATACGAATTCCAAAGGCGAATATCCTTAATTCATGCCTCGCGTATAAATTTATGGAGTCGTCTTCGAAAGCTTTAATTCATCTCCGACCTTGAAAAGGCGTCCGAGCATCTTGGCCAAGTAAAAAAAAACCACGATATGTTTGTATATTATAGGCATATTTTTATCAAATAAACTGTATACAAGTTTATGGAGGCCGTATTTTATTTATTTCTACCTTAAAAGCCTCTTAGAAGAACTCGGAATGATTTAATGACGTCGAGTTTCCGCGGGATTGCTGTGGGAATCGAACCGTCAATGGTGGGTCCCGCGAGGCGTTCGATGGCTGCTCGCTTTATATTTGGATAAACTTAGACATGTTTCAGAACTCGTATATCCTAGAGAAGATACTCGGTAAGTATGTTTTTCATAAATCAACGTAATGCGAAAATCGTCGACTCTCTTGGAGTTAACTAACGCTCTATTCCATCGAAAATTAATAGCAAATCGGAGAATGTTCGCAAAGTTTTGGATGGCTTCTAGAAACGAAGTTTTTCCCCTTTATTACTACCATTTTCGTTGCTATATTTTATTTTTTAATATATTACTACGAACAATCGATTTCCTAGAGAGAATAATACAATAAGAAAAAAAAAAGGATTTTTTTTTGATGTTTCCGATCAATAAGCGATGGTTTAATTAACCCTTAGCGGTCCTAAATAAAAATTCCAGTAGGTCCCTAAATATTTAAGCCATTTTTAAGAAAAAAATAATTTTGTATGTCCGTTAGTTTTGCACAAAAATGATTACGAAAAGTCGACATAAGACCCACCGGAATAAATTCGATGTCGAATGAGACTCGACATAGGACCGCATTTGCGGTGATGTATTTACTACACCTCGACTTTAATAATGGGAATATCGATATGGAATATAACAGATACGGGGTTCAGAATTTTTGTATTCCTCCGTTATACAATTACGAATCACATCAAAGTATTATAGTATATAAGTATTCATCTGCAGCGATGGAAATAAATTATTTGTCGCGAAACCAGGAATCTTGTGAGTTTTAGTCCGTGTCTCAGCAGAAAGGAATTTTATCAGACACATTGATGGTGTTATGCGAAAATGGGGGCTCACGCGGTCATCAATTCGAACTGACATCAAATATGTAATGACGATACTTCCAACGAGTGTGGAGGCTGAGCGTACATTTTCAGCAGCAAGTTGCCTGGTTTCCAAAATCAGATCCAGACTAAATGACGAAACAGTTGAAGTTTAATGTTACTTCGGACATATTTTCAAAATTATATTTGATTTTTTTAGTGTTTTATTTATCTATTTTTGAATTGTATTTTTATATTTTCTTAAATAAATAAAATTATTTCATCTTCAAGTTATTTTTTACATTAAACAAATGGACTTATTAGTAATTTTTGATCAAATTCATCAATCTAATTTCTTAAACTATTGAAACTTTCGATCCTGGGATTCCGGGACTGGTCCCGGGATCGTCTTATTCAATCCCGGAATCCCGGGATCGAAATTTTGGCTCGGGATTGGACTCCATACCGACCGATCACTTCTTGTGCGTGCACCATTGCCGGTTGGGTGGTGACGCGCAGGAGACGGGGAGAGTCGTCGGTTGGCCTTGGCTGCGGGAGGACGTCCTTCTCGCAGCCAGATTACTTTTTCACTATTATTATTTTTAAAATACTAAATAAGTGTCTTATGTACGATGTGTACATTTTCTATTGGAAAAAAAAGTGAGTGAAAAATTCTTTATTTCAAATTTCGAGTATAAAACCTGAAAAACGCGCGAAATTAAATACGAGCTGGCGCTTCCCCTACCCAAAAAAAAAAGGCATGGAAAGGGTTAAATGATAGTAGTTAAGTAATTTACTGTGAACTGTATGAACGGATAAAATGTGGTCGAAGAATCCTGGTAGATGGATTTTTATTAAGCTGTATAGTTCGTCAGAAAAAGCTATTTAGTTTTTCATGGCAAAAAATGGACATGGAATTATTTCCTTATCTACTTCGAGTGATCGAGTATGGTCGAGGAAGGTGTCGACCGAAGATTCGGGGCAAAAGGGTAATTAGAATAATCAGCCCTATCGCCGTCGGGCGAAAGTATCAGGTGGTCGAAGAAAGGGGGTCGGAGTCTCATCCATCACGCCGGATGGACTTCCGTGGAAATTTGTGCCTTTGCCGCCACAAAGTCTGGTCGTGTAGAAAGGCTTGAATTTGTCGAAAGGCCGAAAAAGTCAAGGCCTCCCCCAAAAGAGATCGATACAAAAACTATTCTCCGCCAGGGGTCACTTTGCTCGAGCATCTCCAAAGACACGCCGAAACGGCACAGACGAGACGAAACAAAAAGGGGGCGAACGCATTCTCAGCCCCCCGAGACGTTGCAAAACATCCCCGGGGAATTCGATCGCTGGAAAATCCATTATTTTTTGCTCAGACGTATAAAACTCCGATCAATCAATCACGATAGATCTGATAGCCGAAGCCGACGTTCACATTTTTTCCCGCAACTTTCAAAGTACAGTAGACAATAAATCATCACCGGATAGAGAAATAAATATTTGGACGTCGCTTATCGAAGATGGCGTCGGACTCGGCCGGAAGTCGCCGACTTGGGGTCTATTTTTCAGTTTGTGCCCTTTTTTTCAGTTGGGGGTCGCGTGATGTGGTTACTTCCTCCGATAAAACGGCCAAAACAAGGGCAAGGCGAGCATAATGGGAGAGCGTTTATATCAGGCTAATGGTGATAACATAAGCCGCTTATGTAATCATAATAAGACTCTAATCGATAGACGAATATAAGAAAACAAGCGTCGGATCCCTGAAAAGGAACCACTTTCATCCCCCGCCCCGAGACGACATTGTGACATTTTATATTATTCCACTTTAATACCACATTAACGTTCGTACGCTCTCTCCTCATGACTCCGGTCTTCTTTTTATTGGCCGAGTTATCTCAGTCTCCATTATTTTTATATCAGGGCTTCGCAAAAAACATCGGGAGGATTCATGAAGAATTTACACAATGCCGTCTTAAATATATTCATAGCAGTCCAGGAAGAATAAAATGACACGCGACGGTCATAAAATTGCACAAGATATTCGCCACGTTCTTGGGGTGGCGTTTTCTCCCGTTTGTTCGTATAGGGCTGTGACCGGACCGGAGTGGGACGGGAGACCGGAGGATAAATCTCTAGCCATCATCCCCTGGAGAGCATTTCTGACGAGTTTTGCGACAACTTTCCTAAATGGCGAACCGAAACTTGTAACTGAAAGCGCCCCTTCGAATTTTCTATTTTGAATTTATGGAATATTTAGAATCGCACGAGGGATACAATTTTTTTCTGTTTTAACTTTTCGGATTTGCGGAACCTCGTTTCGCAACTTGGCTGTTCCGATTTTCATAATACGACGACTCTAATATCAGATTTGTTTCGTATCATATTAAAAACAATTTGACTGAAAGCGAGAGTTCCAGTTTTTTTTTCTGACCATATCCACTGAGACACAACAAGATTTTTGTAACGACAAAGTTCTAATGAGAAAACGAGAGAAATGTTCCAATGAGAAGACGTGTTTAACTTTAGCAAAGATTCACGCAAACGTATCAAAAAAGAAAAATGACAGTTGCATGTGGAGATCGCAAGGTGCAGAGATTCTATCCTTACCTGTTGATCCTAACTGATTTGTGAGGTTTGTAAGATTTGTACTGATTTGTTTCAAAACAACTTTATAAAATAATATACAAAACTCTTATTTAATAAAGTAAGGAATAAATCGTATCAAAATAGAGGTTTAAAGACAATAAAACTGTCAGTCACTCGATAATACTTTTGTGGCATTTATTAAAAAAATATCTCGATTTAGCATTAATTTATGAAGGTGGACAATAAAAAAAGATTTGGATAGCCTGGATGAATGGATATGTGGCTTCAGTTTGATTAGGATGATAATAATATTTGGTCATAAACATAATAATAATATGTATACAGCAGACCCGCCATAATCCGACACCAGTCTAATCCGACGCCCCCTGTAGTCCGACATCACAATGCAAGTAATGTACATATGTACGGTAAAGTTTCGCCCCCACGCGCTAATCGGGATGGCCGCGCTAGCGCACGGTTCCGTTCTTCAATCGGGCCGTGATATTGCTGGACGAATGGATGGGAATAGACGGGCGTCGAATAGAAAGACTCTCTTCTCTAAATAACTATTTATTCCACACGAGAGAGAGAGAGATCTCCCGCAGCCAAGGCTAACCGATGACTCTCCCGACTCCCGCCTCCTGCGCGTCACTACCCAACCGGCAATGGTACACGCGCAAGAAGCGATCCGTCGGTATGCAGGTGCAATGTCTCCGCAGGGCCACAAGAGATGGCGCTGTTAAAATAACACATTGCACCTGAAGAGAGACGGAAGATGTCGCTGCTAATCTGGAGAATTAAATCTGCTCAGACTAACAGCGCTATTGCGGGAGCTAAACATCCAAAAATGGAAGAAGCTTTGTTTATGTGATTTATTCAAGAAAGAAACAAGCACACACTTATTCTTGGACCCATATTGACCATGAATGCAATGTTGTTTTACAAGGAAATAACAAAAAAGACTTTGTAGCTAGCAAAGAATAGTTGAAACGCTTCAAAAATTGTCATGGAATACGTTTGATGACAAGTTTTTATTTTTTATAACCGCTATGGCCATTTTGTTTATGACGATGATTCTATAATACGAAACCTTGTGTTATGTCTCGCCATTTTCATATTTTTTCGGATTACAAGCATAACGAGCAGACCTCGACAGAGAAGGACCTTCGCTTCTGGATCCTGACCGGGGAGGATCGAAGACGGCCAATTTCGAGTTCAAGAAGATCCGTCTAGATAAAACGTCTACCCTCGAGTGGATCATCACCCGCTTGCTCTGTACCCACGCACGCTCGCTTGCTTGCAACTGGCTCTTCCACTGTGGGTTAATTGAATAAATACGTTGTACCGATTGTTCGACATTTTATTGATCACCGAACGAGTTAAATCATAATCGTGTTCTGTCGTTCATCACAGCCGACTCGTGGGTCAGGACCATTGTTAAGGATTGCACCGTGTACGCTACAGCATTATCATTTAGTTTTATCAAATTAATTTCAACGTGTATTTTGTTATAAATTCTTCTGAATGCTTTATGTTAACAGTCTGAAAAAGGAAATTTATTTTTCCATTTTTTTCTAATGATTTTCCGCCGCACAAAAAGACAAAAAGTCGCACAAAAAGACGTTTGAGTGTACACTAATTTGATAACTTAAAACAATATCGAAATCAATTCTTATAAGTAATCGTTCGAAATGAAAGAATCGATATGTATTTTGTTAAATGATTTCGACTATTCATGAAGCCATCACCGAAATTCTATTATTTGTTTCTCGATAAGATAAGAAATGGAGTACAATTTGATGTATTCTATCAAATATTGATATTGAAAATATGCGTGGCAATAAAAAAGCGATTCCATTAGGAAGTATGAAAAGAAAAACGTCGCTATCGAAAAGAGTATTTCCATCGACGTCGAAAGTATCGCCAGACCCAAGAAATGAATAAATTCACAAACAAAACAGACCGCAGATTCGGAGCATTTAGGAATCCGCCAAATGTGGCGTGTCGTCTTATCTAAAGAACGCATCTAGAAGCCCGAAAAAGACATTTTTCTTCGTACTTATGTCATAACAGTTCGCGTGCTTGGAGTCACGCAGATTTGTATGAAATTTTGGCGAAAACAAATTATTTTTATATCTGCTCCGTTTACGAGTTGTATGTTTATGCGACAACTGTCTCCTTGTCTTTGTCGTTTTTTTTTCAATTTTCATCTCACTGGAATGAAACCGTCAGTCATATATTTTTAATTGAGATAAAAATATTTAAAAAAATGCCATCGAAGAAGTTTATAATGAAAACGCGCCTACAAAGAAGTGACATCTGTCATTCAACCGCATTTTATCTTCATGCGTCCGTTTGACGTTTGTCGGCGGTGTTGCCACTCTAAAAATATATTTGAAAATCGAAGCGTGAACGATTCGACGTAAATAATAAAGTCGAATGAAAAAAAATATATAATTAAACATACCGCATTACGTTTGCTTTTAGAAACTTTATACCACGTTTGATGCCGTAATTTGCTTTCAAAGCCAAGAGGCTGTAAATAACGCTGGAATCACCTGCAGTGCACAGTAATAAGCACACAGCGACGAAAAAGAGCTTTTTTAAAATAAAATAAAACACACTTCGCTTGCAAAAAATAAGTGGAGTCGCGGTGGACGGATCTCATTCTATAGCTCCTCGACATTAATGACAAAAACTCAGCCAATAAAAACGGGTCGGCAACTAGTGCTTTTCAACTTTGGATAGAGAGCAAACCTTTCATTTTAAGGATGCTTCAAAAAGGGGACATTGCGCTACTCGGAGTAATCAAATGCATTAATCTTACCCTCATTACTTTAGATACGAACAATCGAGAAACAATTAGATATTCTACGATTAAAAATGTATCCACAATTCCAACATTGTGTATCTCTGCTCTTTTAGCAGAGATACATTGCCATACCGGAGGCGGCGCTTTGGGCTAGCACGGATAATGGGATGCCTCTCTATTCTCACACAACTGTAGATATATTGCTGCTAAATTTTGCGGGCTGTACAACTTTATTTTTTTTTACCCCAGTACAACAACAATTGTGGTAGTGATGATTAGAAACTCTTTTATTTAGCGTGCTAATTAAAATTTTCCCCCGCATTGTCTTAAATTATTATACGTATTGCATTGCGGATGTATTTTTAATTGGTAATTAAATTTGCGCGGTTCGACAACTGGGGAGCTTATCCCAATTATATAGACGTTGCAAAAAAAAGCCGTATTGAATGAATTTATGCATCAAACGTATTGATTTAAAATAAAGCTACATATCAGATGGAATAATTCATGGTTAGATTTTTATAGAACATTAAATGAAGTTATTGTAAGCATATTTGAAGGAGTAATAATGTATGAAGTTCGAAGTTCTTTAGAGTCCATGTAACATGAATGGTTTAAAATCGTGTCCCAATGTTTCCCTTTCAGGATTTTTAAGCGTGGAAACAACAAAAAAATCTGGGAGAGCTAGATCAGGTCTTTACGGAGGTTTTCGTCATGTTTAGAATATTTGCTATGCATTGAAGGCTCAACCGTCGGTCAAAGTTCAAGCAATCGTGCACATGTGTCACATTTTCGTTGATTTGGCAGATTGATGGACTTCTACTGCGGAAACTTTTAAATGCCGTATTTAAAAGCCAACAATCCCCTCAAACTAATCCAGTAGGTTTGATCACGCTGTTGTGTATCATCGTCAGCGGTCCGAAAAGCGGACCGGATGTACACACAGACCTTGTGGCCACGCCGTCCTCTTGTAGAAATTTTTGCAGCATTCACGGGGATAAATGCGTACCAGGGGCCTTCTATGATTTGTATGATCACGGAAGCTTCCTCAAAGGCTAATTTACATAGAAGTGATGGACTCATGTTGCATCCATGATTATGAATTAATGCAAAAATTCGGCCTAATTACTGTGAAACATCGCCAAATACTCGATTGAAACATCTTTACGAGGCTGATTTTGTTCCTTTGTGAGCAAACGCGGCGCTCATCTTGCGCACAGCTTTTTCATGTCATAATTATTCAAGTTACGAATAGTTATACATATGCATTAATGTCAGCAACTTTAAAAGCTTTAAACACTGAAGGAAACAAAAATTAGCTTTGTAGAAATGGGTACGAAATTTTGATCGCTGTGTCCCGTATTCATATATTCTAAATCAAAATGTCACCAAGTGATAATTTTTATGGCTTGCAATTACGGTTCAGTACAGTTTGCTCAGTCGTAACTAATATGGTTAAAAGCATACCATAAATAAATATTAAAAACAGATGTTACGATCGATGAAAACATCTGTGAATCTAAAAAATGTTGATCAATGTATTATTGAATCATTGGGGAAGAATAAAAATGATGAAAAAAAAGAGTGCGATGGCCGGGAATCGAACCCGGATCAACTGCTTGGAAGGCAACTATGCTGACCATTACACCACCATCGCCGTTGTGAGCGATGGCATTATATTTGTATTTATACCATGGCTCCCGTTTTACAATAAATTTGATAAGATTTTTTGATAATTCCATATCCATGTTATTATCATGAAATTAAATTATTGATTAATCTTGATAATACATTAATTTAAAATTAAGAGATAGACCCCAAAAATAAATAAGCGTTATTTTATAACAAAACTTTTTTTTTTAACGGATAATAAAATTTAATAAATAAACAGAGAGAATAAATTCGCACAATATTTCCTTTTTCGCATGCAGCTCCCGATCGAACAGTGTTGGGTCGCATAAATAAATTGATAGGGAGACATGGTGTATTTGAAGAGGGTTTTTATTACTGGCAATATTTTTGTGTGGATTTCGTTATATTTACACACCATTATAGCCACAGGTGGTTTTGAAAACGGCCCACATTTATTTGTGAAGACAAATACCGTATTTTCGTGTATTCAACCAACACCTGTCATCGTTTTATTTGATCGAAGACGTTCTTATCTTGGAGGGAACAAAAAAGTGTGGAGTGGTATCTGTGATGCAAATCTCAACCGGAAGCTTTCAGGAAAGCCTTTCACGAGCGCAGAGCCTCTTAAGTTCTATATTGGGATCGACAAAGGAAAGTACTTCGGCTAAGCTACTTTGTATGGCTCCTATAGATATCCCACGGGGGAAAATCATGTACCCCGTATGCACCTCCCGACGACGCCTAGGGGACCATTTCGTACGGCGGAGAGCTCGTGTCCGGTGTACAAAGTCTTAACTTCCGTGCAATTTATTTATCCCACTGCGTACTGATATCGTATTATTTTGCATTTAAAATCATTCAATTAAATAAATTTGACTATAAAAAAAAATACAAAAAGTAGGTCCCACCGAGATTTGAACTCGGATCGCAGGATTCAGAGTCCTGAGTGCTAACCATTACACCATGGGACCGACGAGGCTCTCGGTCCAAATAACGCTATCTAAACAAAAACCAATAAACGAAAAAAATATATTAGTATAATAAAATAAAATTTGAACAAATTTTTAAAAATAATTAAATATGTTGAAATGTATAAAAAAACACAGTAAATATTCATGATTTAAACATCATGATTCATACCTAAAATATTATTATAAATGAATTTAAACGAAATATAAATTTATTAAATAATATAAACAACATAAAAATAAGTAATAAAAAACCTCCCCGGCGGGGAATCGAACCCCGGTCTCCCGCGTGACAGGCGGGGATACTGACCACTATACTACCGAGGAACGCGAAAAATTGAGATATATTTAAAAATTTTACCATATTTACTATTAATATATTTATAGCGTTATTTTCCACACGCGTGCATCAGCCTCCGTGGCGCAATTGGCTAGCGCGTTCGGCTGTTAACCGAAAGGTTGGTGGTTCGAGCCCACCCGGGGGCGTTTACTTTTTATATTTTTTTTCATTTATATTTTAATATTTAAATTTGTTTTTATTTTTAATCAAATATTATAAATTGATCAATGCTGATAAAAAATAAATCCAAAGAGATTAAAATGCACTATAGATCGTATGATAACGCAAAAAAAAGTGCACTGCCCGGGAATCGAACCCGGGTCGCAAGAATGGGAATCTTGCATGATACCACTACACCAGCAGTGCTCGACCGCATTTAGCTCGTTTTAGCACATCTGAACACATATTCTTGCAATTGCAAAATTTATCATAATTTTTAAATATTATTATTTTGCTTATTTATTCAAAATAAATACACTATAATTAATAAATGACAAATTAATAAATTTTGTATATAAAAAAAAACATTAAAAAAAGTTCCGGTACCGGGAATCGAACCCGAGCCTCCTGGGTGAGAGCCAGGTATCCTAGCCACTAGACCATACCGGAGCGATATAATGTTGCTTCATTGACGCTTATAAAATAATTCCCTTTTATAAAATCGATATGAACGTAAAGTTGAATACATATTTATCTAAACGTCAAATCAAATAAATTTAACCCAATCTAAAAAATCTACAACGCAAAATGTTTTATTTACAGGATGCGAACCAAAGAATCAATCTACAAAAATGTAAATATTAAAATATATATTTGAACTGAATTTAACAATTTTATTATCATTTTATATTTGAATATAAGATATTAATTTATTTAGGCAGCTAAAAACTTGTGCTCTCTAATATGGACGCCGAGTGACTGATTATCACATAAATAATTTTCAGACACAACCATGCAAATATTTTATTGTGTCGAATTGAGGCAATGTTGTATAAATATTAAAACAGATGCTACGAGCGACCAAAACATGTTTGATCAAATAAAGTTGATCAATGTATTATTGAATCATTCGGGGAGAAAAAATAGCTGGAAAAAATGACGATGGCGATCAGCTGCTTGGAAAACAACTTATACTGACGCTAGACAACTTTTATGTCTTCAGAAACACATATCACATATCATCTTATCACATAACACGTTCATGGAAGTTTATACGATAAAAATGTTTGTTCTTCATTGGGAAGGATTTTAAACATCTTTTTAAAAACATCGTATACAGATGGACGACCCATTATTGTAATGCCATTTTAATTATTATCTTTAAGTGAATAAATTATTTTAATGGCGTGCAATCAGCAAAAACTACGTTATATTTACTGAAGACTCGTTCTCTGACCATTCTATTTGCAGAAAAACAATTTGTTTGAACATCAGCACTACTGAGTTCTGAGTGTTTAATTTTGGTGGTCGTTGATATAAAAAGTATTTGCTTTGAATCCATTTATTTGATAAAAAATGTCGATACCTCCTTAAAATTGAATGATTATTTATTTAACAATATTGGAAATATTTTCGAATGATGTTTTTATATTTTTTTGATAATTTAAAAAATGCTTTAAGAATTTCGCAAGATAAATATACCTTTTTCAAATGCGATGCGAACTTTTTTTTACATTTTTACGAACACTTTATTTTATCTTCCATTGTTATACAAATTACATTAGTCAATTAAAAGCTACCAACTCACCGGTGAGCCGCTGTGTTTTCATAGAAAAATAAATATTTTCAAATACTGGAAATAATTATGCTAGAGACATACTTTGGTGAATCTAAAAATAGACACATTTTAAGGTATCTTGATATTTCCACTTTACTTTTAAATAAAATCAACAGAGGTTATCTAGACTGCCCCTATTTTGGGGTATTTTGGTCAGAATATCTTATTAAAAAAAAATGATTTTACAACGATAAAAGCGACTCAAAAACACAACGTTTTTGAGGATTATGAAGATCTTAGACTTTACAACAACAAGGCAACAGGATATTTTCCTGAATTAAAAAGCGGTTCTCTTATTACGTGCTGTCATTTGGGCTATAAATCTCTTCAGCTGTCAACTTGCTGCTGTGTCTGAAAAGCTTGAAGGATTAGCAGAAGCACTCTTGAACTTCGTTACAACGGTGAAACAAGCGTTTAATTTCAGAACGAGACGAATCACTTATCTTTTATGATGCGAAAAACTGCAAAGTCTTTTAAAATTAAGCTCGTATAAGCGACAAAAATGTTGCTGTTTTCTGTAATATTCCTGCATAAATGAACGATTACATTCTACTCTATTAATTGGAAAGCAAAATAATTTCGTTGGTTTACTATAAAATTTACGGCTAAAAACGATTTAAGAAATTAAAAGAATTGTATTAATATAATGAATAATAAAAATACAAGCACATAAGACAGTAACGTACTGCAATTTCAATTCACAATATTTGTATAAAGTGTGTGTTTTGCATCAATGCCAATTCCTATCGACGATATTAAATACAGCTGTTTCCATTGTTTTACTAGTCGAAAACCATATTTTTTGCCGTCTCTCGTATTCAGTATTATACTAAGCCATTTCGTATTCATTTTATTTAATCTCGGTATTTCAAACAGCACTCTATATCGTGTTCAATAAAATTATATTTCTAATTTTGAAGATTTGAAGTTCATACAAAATTAGGGTTTGCGTACCAAAATAAAATTTGGCGGTAAAAATAATATTTCAACATTAGGATGTTTTAAGTCCATGAACATACAAATCAAATACTAATTATCTAATTACGTACATTTTTGAGCCTCTATTTTCGTATAATACCATTCGTATAATATCAAAGTAACTAATTAAATTCCTTTCTGCTGAGACACTGACTAAAACTGGCAAAATTCCCGATTTCTCGATAAATTATTTATTTCCGTCTCTGCAGATGAATAGTTATATACTATAATACTTCGATGTGATTCGTGATTATATTACGGATAAATACAAAAATTTTGAACCCCGTATCTATTATATTTCATATCGATATTCTCATTATCAGAATCGAGGTGTAGTAAATACATCACCGGTAGGGAAAAATTAATATAACAATTTGAAAAACATATATGTACTGTATATATGTATACATATATTAGACATTTAATGCCTCTATTCCGGGGTTGGATTCCCTATTGGTGAGCCACATTAATAAAATAAAATAAATACTTTTTTCAATTCTGTCGCCATTTTTGAAAATTTTTTTGGAATAATAGGTTGAGTTATTTCCTATAAATTATATTTCCGTTATGCTCAGTGTCAGATTATTCACTAATTTTCACAGAATAATTACAATTAACGATCATCTTATGATAGAAAAAAATATATTATATTTTACTAGTTATTACCCAGCATGCGTTGCAATGCCACACAAATAAAGTGTTTATGTTTTGATTCTATTTATTGAAGTGCTTTCATATATTTTTAATTGCGCTGAAAAAGGATACACAATTAGTAATTATTTGAGAGGTAAATTAATAATTCAAATGTGGCTCTTTTCGATATTTTTGATAGTTGCTATGGTTTTTAGCTTTTAGGTTTTTACCAGCAAATAGATATGATGATCGATTTTCATAGCATATTTGGTTATTCCCGATTTGTAATCCAACTGTGCATTTGATCTCGTCCCCTGATTTTCGTTTTTCACTTTACTTTTTTGTTGGGCAAGAGACTTATATACAGCTATCCATGTGAGAAGCATGCACGCATACCCTGTGTGTTCCTGTGCTTTGTTGATGCTCGCATCGGAAACTGCATACGTTTCAGAAATAATATTTTTATTATACCTATATTATTACCGTAAATGCAAACAATAAATTGACAAAGTTGTATCGCAATCGGATGAACAGTATGGCAGTGCATTAAATACGAACAAACAAAGATTATTTTTTATATATCAGATAAAGCATGCGCATTATTTTTTATTTTTTATTCCTATTCCAAAGAGATAGTCTTAATATAATACATTTTTAGTTTGAAATACAAATAATTATGAAATATTAACATATAATCATTGAATCATCGATAATAAATAAAGTTCAATGCATCAACGATTTTCCTAAATATATTTAGAAACGATGTGTTAAAATTGAAATGGCCTACCCTTGAATAAGGTGCATGCAAATAAATTCATGGCTAAAGTTAATAACTACTATCCCACAACTGCATGTTGGCAGCTAAAATAGTGTATTGGTGCCCTTCAATGAGTTTAATAATCATAAGCTTCATTTTCAATTCAACTATGAATATATGTGACTTAACAACATTGAATAACATATTTCTTAATTGAGCGCAATCCGCTCTTATAGAAATCGCATTCTATGTAATTAATTTTGAACTCATACCAAAGAAATATGCACACATGTTTTCATACGAAAAAATAATTAAATCGGACATAAAAGCCTTCGTTTGTTGCCATTCACGTTGCAATTCACTGTTTCGATAGAGAGCTAATTAATTGCAATCTAACAATAGAAATAGACTCGGCCGAGTGAAAATGGCTATTTTTACGACGCTTTCGCTTTCCGTTAGCCCTCGTTCATTATAAAACGACAACAGAGCCTCTCAAATCAACCCCCCCACAAGTCGACACAATTTTCGCCAATTCACCATAATGAAAAATCGTTAATTTAATTGAATTATTCCGCCTTGAAATTTATGCGACCGCGTAGAACGAACAACCATGAATTTTTATAGGTCTCACACACAACCACCATTTAAATCGAGGGTCGATCGTTTTGAAATTGCACAGTTTCTTCGCTGCGTTTGTAGCTTATTCCCATGAATCACGATTGCACACGTATTGATTAGTGTTTAATCTTTAATTCGTCGGGCATGACGGACATATGAGTCACATTCGTGAATCATTTAATGCTAGTGAATTAGCATAAATGTTTGAATTAAACCGATTTTAAATCGCTTCCGTTGGAACTGCCCCCGGGGTATCTGCAGTGGGTATTAAAATTTAAATTCAGTACTTCGATCATGGGTCATGGATGACACTTCGAGCTTATTGGATGCCGCACAAACTGTATCAAGCAATCAAATAGACAAGCACATTGCAATAGGAACAGTCCATCGACAAAATACCATCGATATTTTATGCGAAATGAATTTATAACAATATGAAATATTTTTTATCCCCCCATTGAATTCATCCCGGTCGCCCCTAGAAGTCCTAGACGTACATATTCTATGAGTTTATAAAATATTCCGAGAAAGTTATATTGCTTAAAAATGGAGACGCTGAACCAAAAAGCACAACATCGCCATTTCGTATCCGGAGGGACTGAATTTTGTATTCTGGCATAAATCTTTCATTTCATTTTTAACGAATTACATCCTCTGAGTACGCCATATATAAAACCCTGGGACGCTTGAGCCATCCAAAGATGCTTTCAATTTGGTTTGGATCGGACCTGGTTTGGACGCCTCCCCGGGGTATCCGCAATCCCCCACGGGCCAATCGAAGAAACAACCGACGGGTTCCAGCATTTATGCGACCCCAATTTTCCATATCATCACGAAATGGTCACCGATGTGTAGTTTCTATTCTTCTATTCTTTGGAAATACACCCACATATTTCGTGACCTGCCAGGGATGACTCACAAAGGGCTTGGTCCTATTCGGTTCGCGATACACAATTTAAACTATTTCCAAGCTCCGCTAGTAAGTTTTACGAAGTATTCCTCCTACGCATATTTGTGGCAGCCTATTTTGGGTCTTGTAAACATTTATTAGTGCTGTAATTGTGTACGTTTTTTGTGATTTTCCGCATGGAATGTGTTTATGCGCGATCCAATCTCAAGTGCCAGCACAATAGAACTATACTAAATCGAAATTCAAGACGCAAACAATTTTTTTCGACCTTTGCGAACTACTAAAAATTGATATTTCATATCAGAAAACCATAAGATATTGAAAACCATTAACAATCACGCTTAGAGATTTTTTATGAAATGGTTTACCATTAGCTTCCACGTGTGGTTAAACTAGAATAAGTATTTTGAATATAAATTTCTCTGAGGGAAAAGGTCTAATCTATATCATTTAATCTAGTACAATTTTGTTTAAACTCAATAAGTTCGTAGGATGACTTGAACCACACGGGTCCGTTCTTCTATCGGGCTGTGATGCTGCTGGACGAATGGATGGGAATACGAAGGGCGTCGAATGGAAAAACTCTCTTCGCAACTATTTATTCCGCACTACAGATAGACAGAGTCTGGCTGCAGGAGGGACGGCCTCCCGCAGCCAAGGCCAACCGACGACTCTCTCAACTCCCGCCCAACCGGTAACGATGCACGTGCAAGAAGCGATCAATCGGTATTCAGGTGCAATGTCTCCGCAGGGCCACAAGAGATGGCGCTGTTAAAATAACACATTGCACCTGAAAAGAAATGGAAAATGTCGCTACTACGTGGGGATGATAAATCGCCCACGCTACAATACAAATTAGAAATTTCTGCCCAAATGTATTCTGTTTGAAAGTTCTTATTAGTGTTCAAGATGACAAAAGAAATGTTCACAAACTTCTTACTTTAAAAAATAAAATATACGTCCTATACTTTTTCATTGCACCGTAAAAACATCCATGCTTTCTCAGAAAGTCGAATACCGATAACCTGTAAAACCGTTATTTTACCAGGAACGAAAATCGAACCGATATAGATACTAGGAACGTAACTGATACCAAAACCGAAATGAAAAAGATAACAGGACTTCGAGCTGGAATAAAACCAAAATCTGTTGATCAGTAAAACTGTGTATTTGCTGGAACGAAAACCGTAACTGAACTGATATAAATGTTAGTAGCATAACCAAAAGCATAATCGAAATGAAAAAAGTAACGGTTCGAAGACCTGGTTTTTTGAGAAATGAAAATCATCAAGAAATCAGAGTCCCTACTCTAGAGTGTAGTGATGGATCCATGTTTCATCTACTGTCACATACCGTATGAAAAAAATATTTTTATTGCGCTTAAACAGCTCCAAACAGCGCTCTGAATTGTGGACGCGTTATTGCTTTTAATCAAGCGTGAGCAAACACGGTACCCACTTCGAACTAAGCTTTCTCATGGACAAAATTTAATAAACTGCCTTCCGATATCTTTAAGGTGTCAGCTATTGCATACAACTTCAATTTACGATTGGCCAAAACAATTGGGCGAGCAGAGCGTTCAGCATTATCGTTGTTTGTAATGCTGCATTTAAAATTTATTTGCATTTATCAATATTTATTTTTAAGAGAAAACAATATTTTAAGAAAATCTTTCTGTAGATTATTATATCCAGAAAAGAACATGGTTGTACAGGGAGATTTTTGAAGATTGGTTTAAAAAAGAAATGGGTTCCAGAGGTGGAAGGTTTTTTTTAAAATAAGAGTTTAATGAATAAGATAATTGCCTTTAAAAATAATATTATTATCAGATAATGTTCTTTCTCATTTGAACGAAAGCTGTCTCATTTGGTGGCGCCCCACTCCCTCATGCTCGTCAAAATGACCGCGCTCACACGCGGGTTCGTTTTGCTTTCGGGCCGTTATGTAATAACCGAGCGGTCAGATGGACATCTATCTCCGAATCAAATAAAAAGCCTTTCGCCTTAGATAACTTCTTTATTAATCCTGCGGTCGTGCGATCTGACCACAGGAAGCACGTCTTCCCGCAGCCAAGGCTATCCGGCGACCCTTATGACAATTTCAATTTGAAGATGACAATTTTCAATTTTATCAATACTATAGAATATCTTTACATTCATGATGAAACTCTCGTTGCTGGTAGAGGATATTAATAAGCCACATAAAAGTATTCTATTTTAGAAGAGATGATGTACAAATAAAAATACAAAAAATGACGATAATAAAGAATGATTCTGTGACAATAATAATGTATTATAATAGATTCTTTTTCCATTTTAACAGTTTTAAAAGTTCGCGTGACTGAATTTAGCTGTCTTGCACACACGCCGAATCTTCAAGAAGAACAGAGCGGTGACCCAATTTTCCTAAATTTTCCCTGCATAATTCAACAACCGATACAAACAGAATTTCTCCTTATGAATGAACTTCGGGCCACGAATTTACAGCTCTATTAATTAATATGGATATAAATAGTCCGTAAACGACGGAACCGCAACGACAAAGTTTCGCCGCTAAATAAATAACCACAGGGACTTTTGACCCGTTCCGCTCTTTCACCCTTTACCTTTATTGGGGTCTTCAATCACCGTTTCGTTGAGCTTTCACGGCTTGTTTGAACTAATCACAACAGAATACATAAATGTGAATAATAAAACAAGGGTGGGCCCTACTCCTATGGGGGTGGTGGTGGTGGTGCGTGTCTCAAATTAAAAAAAAATCTTCGAGAGAAGCACGCCACCACCGTTTGATGCCGGTCAATACAAAGAAACCTATGGTCATTGCTCACTCGCTCAAATACAACACATACGCACATTCGCAAAATGCTTCCTAATTTTGAATATTAGCGAAAATAATTTGCGAAATTGGGGCGTTTCTGCACCATTTACTTGATTATTTGGTCTAAAATAATGGATTATTATACTCTTGTGGATTCTATAACTGACTGCCACACCGCTAAATGGAATATTTTTGCCCGAAACGGTCTTCATAAATAAATATAGATGCTATCCAAATTGTTTCATACATTTTTGATGATGAACATTTAAAAGCTCTCCACTAATAAATATCCATAAAAATTTAATTAAAGATCAATTAATCGAACTTAATTCAATGGAATACATTGTACAAAAAAAAAATAATAATATCGGCCATACGCAAAAGCCAAAAAGTTCGTTTTCTCATATGGCGTGTTCAACGATTTAATTTGAATAATTTGGAATATTTCAAAATACATTTTAATCGCTATGCCAGCTATTTTGAACCTGATCCAAAATAGCTCTGGATTTCGGTTCGCAAATTAGCAATTTCATTATGTTAGCAAACAATTTGCCACGGGAAGCAAATTAATAGACGTAATTTTCTAAGCATTAGACTACGGCGCTAAATAAAATAAATCTTTTATATAGCAGAAAATACCTTCTTCCATTGTCTTTATGGACTTTTATCAGGCATTCAATACGACGTGGCATCCAGGGTTGCTTCTGTATAAATATATATGAAATCATAAATGTGTTTATCTCATGAGCAGAGAATTTCGTCCGGTTATCAGGCTTTCATCGATCCTTTATATTATATGACAATGACTATTGTGCCAACGCATCAGAGCGAATGTTTATTATTTGAAAACCGTTTTTGTCACATTGCAGATGTACAATTCAAGTCTGATTGGCAACATAAATTATCTTATGAAGATTCGATACTCGATTCCTCGCAGTGTGCACGCATTCGAGTAACCAGAGAGAGTATGCCCGCACATGTGGCGTCTTCTTTGTTATTAACCTTTTGCGGAGTGTTATTTAAAAAAAAATGTTAACAGGTCGGGCTTAGGGGTCGGTTTTGTTACCTGACCCTTCGATAGCCATTGATTTTTGCGCCCATAATAAGAGTAAAGAACCCATTTCTCATTTTCAGTTATTAAGTAGCTTAAAAACGACGTTTCAGTTACCATTTTTAAAAGTTTTTCGCATGCGTTGATGCGGTCGCCCAGGTTCTCTTCGTTTAACCCCTAAAGGAGTACTATCCCAGGGCTTGGGACCACCCTCCACTTATTCGAAAGAGCACTCTTGTACATTGAGCTCGGAATCAGATAGAGACTAGAGAGAGAACGTAGCGTAGTTCGGGAGACAGAGACGGAGAACTTCCCCGCATACATACTAATATTCAATACTTCGGTAAAAATTCAATATCGTTCATTTTAAAATAAGTATTATATCCCATTTGAATGCAAATCGAAGGCTGTGTACCCTCAAAATGCGAATTTCGCGGAAGAACCTCGCGGTTATTCATATTAAATTCCTCTGATTGAAATTTGAAGATGAAAGAAACGATATAGTCCGCGATGAAAAGGCAGCAGAGGAATGCGAGCAATTGAACGAGGTGCGAAACAATAGTCTATTATCGTCCTTCCTGCGATTCCTCAATACTCCACCTACGGCTTCCTCCTCATAAGTTTCCCGTTATGTGTATATAAAAAGGAAAAGCAATATCGTCACCCTCTTTCCGTTCGAACGGCGTTCATATTTATCGCGTGCGTGAAATGCAATTACGGCGCCGGGGCCTAAGCGAAATATATGAGGCGGTTCTGTTTCCTGCCTCCGAGGCAATCTTTGCTTCTCACAATAAATACACGAAATTATTAAATTACCCCCCCGAGATGCCAGCGGTTCACCTTTGGTATTTCGCTAAATCTCCCGCAAATTGAATTCGCTTCGACATAGCCGAACATGTGAACACTGCGCCTATACCCTGCACAGGCTGAGCCTTTCCTATGAATAATATTAAGCTCTCACGATCGAGACAATTAAGCAAGCTGAGGGACGTCAAAAGCAGCCTCGTTGCAGGATCATTCAAATTCTAGTATGGATATGCATTGAAGTGCATGTGCTAATCATACACACAAGAAATGACGTTGATGTACATAACATGTCTGCTTTTACGTATTTATGCACTTGAAGACTACAAATGATGATTAATATAATTATACAAAGTACACCACAAATAAATATTTATCAATTTATAACGAAAACATTAGAAATTTATACAAAATCGCATTTAAATCATGACCAGAACGAGTTCTCACTTTCTCATAGTCACTCGCTATTTAAAATTATTGATATGCGTTCCTTTTTAATCGAAGATAATCTTTGGTTTGTTGATAACTCAATGGACAATAATTTTTTATTTATACAAAACAGGATTCTGTTTGCAAGTGCTATATTTTTACTGAAGATTCAATTGAAGCTCATTTTCAATATGGGAATTCTCATATAAATTCAACTAGAATTATGGCTGGTTAAAATTTTTCAGTCCCAGTTTGTTCTTCTGCCAATCGAAATTGCAACAAAGAATACAAAAAAGAAAAGAAAACAAAGCTACACTAACTGCAGAAAATGTTTAGCGTTTATTTAATAAAAAAAAAACTTGAAGAAATTTATACTGATTTAAGTATATCAAAACGCAAATGGAAGAAAGAAATATCTTACATTTAGAAACGGGGAACGTTCCTTCCGTTACAGAACATAATAAATATTTGTAAAAAAGGATCCCGTTGCATTGGCATCCGAGACATAGATCAGACTTTTCAATACAAACCGATAAGTCATCCAAAAATTCTGAAGATTTTTCGTTTTAATTCGAAATAATTGATTACTTATGGGTCCCCCTAATATAAAGAAGATTAGACTAATTGAATTGTCTTCCCATTTTAAAAGCGTTCCTAATTTTCCTAGCGCCATTTTTGTTTTTTCACTCGTCGATAAATATTTAAAAATGTCCGTACCTATCTAAAACACTTTTTGTTATTTTATTTGCATATACTTAAACCTCTTTTTGTGCGATTTCGAAGTTATGCGGTTTTTTTTAAATATTTTTTTTTATTTGAAAAAGAGTACGTATCGAGATATTTTGTATAATAAAACATCAACATTCACTGAAATTTAGAAAAAATATATAATTTGGGACTGTGTAAATCATATTGCATCTGCTATCGCTGAATTGATCTGAAATGATCTTTTTTTGCATTTTTCCAATGTTTCGACTTTGAAAAATACATTATTCAAAGGAATTTCCAAAATTCCAACTACTTTCGGAGTTAAAGATATTTTAGTGACGCGACAACTGGTCCGGTCCCATCTTAATTCCTACCATACCATAATTTACTTCAAACTGGGTACGCAACTTTTCTATATAACCCTCTATTATTCCTACCAGATTTGTCAGTTTATTTTTTAACTATTTAAAAAAAAATAAAACTGTGACAAAATAAGGCCAAAAAATGACTTGACTAAATTTTTTTCAGTTGCCATTTTGTGATTTTTTTTTGTTATACTTTAGTGACATCTGCAAGACGTCCCTTAAAAGTTACCAAAAATATTATTTTTTAATTATCTTATTTTTTTCCTGTTTTTTATTGACTTTTTTTATGCGATTTTGGATATATTTTATATAGCTGTTTCAAAGTTATACGGTTTTCATAATCCATGGAACGCATCTTCACTTTTTCTATGTAAATCATAGCTTTTTTGGTGCGATTTTATAACTTTCATTTTTTAATGGTAAAAAAACACGTGTTTCTTGAACCACGACTCAATATAAACTGGCTGTTACTGGCTAAATAAGAAACGTTACAGAAACAGTTGGACAACCCAGTTGTCGATATAATTGAAATCAATGCACCAATTGTTTATAAGGATAATATAAAGTTTATTGAAAAACTATTCAAAAATAAAATATATCAATACTCAAAGGGTTACAAGTAGAAAATTTAATGCGCTTTTTTTTAAAAAATATGTGTTTTTGAAATGTAAATAAAATTCTGATCTTTTTGATTTTATTTGACCTCAAAATTTCACTTGATTTCATGCCTTTGTTTATGTGAAAACGCGTTGCGCAACAGAAGATAATACTTCTCGCTTTCTTTCTTCAGTGACGGGACTAAGAAGCTTTCTGACAGATGGATAAATGTATTTTTAATGAAGGGAACTATGTAGAAAAATAAGACACTCCATTTCTATTTTTAAATATCACTGATAAATTTGTAGAGCGAAATTCCGGGTTATATTTGAATCACCTTCGTAGATGTATGTAAAATATTCGAATATTCAAATATTTTACCAATTTCATATTCGTCATTCGAATAATTGATTTTATGAATATTTGGAAGACCTAATTTTGATCCGTATTTCTTCCAAAACGAAACTGACATTGAGATCGTGAGATTCATCGCCTTTAAATTTCTTCCTTTATGGCCATCTTAAATAGCAAGTATATGCGTATAAACCGTAAACAATTGATGCCCTTAAAGTCAATATAACGAATGCCATCCGGTAAATTCAGTCAGATTTATGCGATAAAGTCATCGAAAATTGGACGTCCCGAATACGCGCCACCAAGCAAAACCGCGCTAGACATTTGAACGACGTTATATTTCATACTTGATGCCATAAAATATTCTTTTAAATTAAAATAAAATTGAGTGGATATCTCACACACAGTTTATTTTATTTACATTTAAAAATCAAGCGTCCTTATGGAAAAATTCAGCAAACATTCAGCTAATATTTATTCAGCAAAAATATGCCTGTTTTAAATATAACTCAATTCGTGCAAATTCAATGAAAACAAAAAAATGCGAAATTGGAATGTATCAAAATTATTGATTTTTGGCGTACGACAAAAATTTGCGTTTGATATCCATAGCGAATAAAGGGTTAATGCACTACAACACGCGACAAATTGAATTACATCCAATTCGGGCGGATTCGTGACCGCGTTATGATAATTTTGTTTCTTAATTTCTCCCTTGCGTTTCATCTAATTTTAGATCTCGTCTTCAAGTTTACGCCGACTTTGATCAGCGTGCATATAAAATAAGATTTACATTATTGAGCCCGTGTTTCGGCGAGTCTTTGTTTCCGTCTGCGTTATTAGCACCGCTGTAACTCTTGTTCAATATTTCGATGAAAACTCCTCGGGGAAATTAAAGAGGATAATTCGAAAAAAGGGTCGTATTTTCTTAAAGCCTCCGTGCCGAGGGGGCGTATAATTGAAAGTCGTGCGAAATTAACAGTTCAATTCTAGGCGTCTCCATTAGATTCGGGGGAAAGATGTATGATCTCGCTCCCGTGGGACTTCTCTAATCACGATCATAAATTTGAGTCGTCGTCGAGGGTTTTACTCCGACGCTGATAACCATGAATACCTTACAAGACTGGAAGGAGCGGAATATAAAATTTTAATACAATCTGGAGCATTGAAAACGCAAACACGTTGCCGTCGAATTTTCCATAATCCCAATTTGACCCATTTCGGATCCTCTTTGATTCGTTGTACAATACACAAGTGTTGAAAATCACGAACACATGGAATAGGCGCTTTTAGGAATTCTGATTTCTCGATGATTTCTCAAGAATTTCATCATATTATTAGTCAAAAAATATAGGAATGATTGGTTAAAATAGCTATCATCGGATAAGCTTTTTATTAAGCTATTTCATATTGGACAAAAGTATAGTAGAACATTATAATTTGCTGATTTGCACATGAAGAATTGTGTCCACTTTTGCTCGTTGGATTACATATTATGAAGTTTACTAATTATTTAATATCAGAAGATGAAAGCTCAGAGCAAAGTTATGAAAAAATCAGGAAATATAGAAGTTGAAGAATGTATTTTTATATGATTCATATAAAGACGATCAACCGGATAGTCAATATCTACTCCATTACTATGTGAAAAAGCAATATTTTTAATGCAAAATTAAATGGAGATTCCACCTTCAAAGTAAGTTCAGACTGGCTTGAAAAATTCTAAGGACGACGTGGTATCAGGCAACTTGAAATTCACGAGGAAAAGCTTTCTGCTGACATACCTTCAGCAAACACATTGAAGCTATTTGTGGAGAAGGAAGGATTCAATGAAGGGTTCGGCTTCAATTGGAAAAAGCTACCCAATAATTCTTTGGCATCAAGAAGTGAAAATACTTCACCTGGGTACAAAACTAATAAAGAATGTGTGCAAATGTAAGCAGATGCTAACTTAAGGACATGAATCTATCTAATCTTGAAATGTATATTATTGAGACTATGTTCCTATTTAACGTATTTTTTTATGAATCATTATTTGCTTATGTTTAAAGTCAATAATTATATCCATTTATGAACCTTATTTACATCTTACTGCGTCCTATCCCACGACGATACAGAGAGCATTATTCTTCATTTCCTCGTCAAGTCAACATCATTCTTACAACTGCGATCTGTTTTTTACGACAGCACTTAGACTTTGGGTCACTGTCGTAATTGTGCATTTAATGTAAAACCAAAATTAAATAAAGATAAATCATTATGACAAATACGCTTTCATTTGAAGACCATACTGATGAAGAAGACAATCCATAACAAATAAGATCGTCAGAGAAAAGCCTGGATAAATGGTGAAGTTTTTAAACGATGGTAGAGCAGACAAAAATAATGAAAAAACAATTATCAGATTCTACAAAATTTTTGAATTTAAAAGATTGTTGCTACATTGCAGTAGATAATTGGAATTCTTTAAATGTCTCAACTTTGAAAATATTATGGAACACAATTTTGAAAAGACCTTTAGTAAGTTTTAATAATGCAGTAGAATCTGTTATAGGAGACATTGCAGAAGCAATAGCACAAATTTCTATATGTGCTAAATGCGATGTAGAAGATGTGACCGAGTGGTTAAATTGCGATGCAAACGATCCTGGATTCCAAATTTTGAATTATGAGAAAATAATTTAAGAAATATTTGCCTAGAAAGAACAAGGTCGAGAAGACAAAGAAGAGATTTGCGAAGGGGACGATATCGGTACTATACATTCTGAAGCTTTTCAGTTCTTAGATGTCGTCACTATGAAATGACTTGAACCAAGAAAAGCGTAATTCTTCAGGACAACTTAGACATCTTCTTTGAGTATTCGCAATTTGTCAGCTTCTAGAAGAAGAGCTAGCTTAAAGACAAAATCGATCATTGATTCTTTCAATAAAAAATATATATATTATATGTGTGCGTAAATCCAGACAAATAAAAATTGTTCAAACTTTCCCTGTCAATTGTGATGCGTTTTTTTAATCATATTTAGAACCTTTCAAACATAATGCATTTTGGCAGAAACCCACTCATATGCAGTACAGCGTAAAATGGAAGCGGTTATATTTATATCAACAATACACTGGGTTGGATTATTAACTTGCTGGAAGACACTATAACCAGAAGTAGTCTCTGAAGAAAATGTTTTACCATCAATAGAAGATGAATATCAAAGGACAATAAACATCAGGCGTGGTATTGGTGGAGAAGGTTTTATTGACATGGATATTCATGACATCCAAGAAATATTGGTGGATCGTTGAACGAAGACGAATTAGCCAAAATATTAAATGAATCTAGCACAATTAACCTTTTGAGAAGAATACTGTCGATAGCACACAATATTCGGTCATTTCTTTGCGTACACAAATAACAAACTTGAAATTGAACTCATTATTAATCGTATAAATTTGGGTTAACGATCTATACAATCTTGTGATGCATGCGGGGAAGCTCTCCGTCTCTGTCTCCCGAACTGCGCTACGTTCTCTCTCTTTCTTCGAGCTCAATGTTTCAAGAGTGCTCTTTCGAATAAGTGGAGGGGGGATCCCAGGCCCTGGGATAATACTCCTTTAAGGGTTAATGACTCATAAAGCAGTTGCAGCGAAGTAGCTACATGTTTCATATTAAAAACAATTAATGAAGGCATAGAATTGGCTATTAAATTCGATTTTTTATAGAAAATTATCCTACAATGGTAAGAAGTTCAAAATCAAGAGAGAATTTCAACAGATTTTGGAACCTTATAATGAAATATGTACCTGAAACCTACAAGAGATCTCGAAAAAGAATAAAACATATAGAATTATATGCGATGGTGAATGAATGGTATATTATATGGTATTAAAGTTATTTTTCAATTAACTTCTTAAATGTACATACTTATATAATACGTCATTGTTTGGAACGCAAACCCTTATTTTGTATGAACTTCAAACCTTGTATAACACGCATTTGTATTGCATAACATTTTATATGTACATGCTGTGCGAAATTCGCAACAAACACTCAATAAAAAATAGTCGATATGTAACATTTAAAAGAATAATGTTCCGCATAGATGCTGCATAGACGGCGTTTGGGCGTACGCTGATGTTTTGACGTTTCTATTTTTAATTTCGCGCGCGTCCGCAGCAGGACTTAAGCGCTAAAAATACGCCCCTTATCAATGCAGATAGACGACGCGCACGCGTTCAGCAAATTTGCCCTTTTATGCCCCCAATTTAATGCGAAATAAATGTATATCTATAATGCGACGCCGAAGGAATATATACGGGAGCGAATTATTCATCGGCTGTGTATTTCTTTGATCCCCCCCTTTGCCGAAATTCGATAAATATTTCATTCCTTTTCTTTCCGAAAACTTTGTTAATACACGAAAACGTGCATATTAAGCACTGTATTATTAATTCGCGTCGAGTTTTCGTGGAAACGTCAGAGTATCTCCAGTTCGGGAAAGGCCCTTGACTCATATCCGACCCTTTTGAGCTCCCTTCCTTATTTTCACCTTTCAACCATCATAAGGTCTATCCTTTTAACCGGCACATAAATGTGAATAATTGAATAGGGTTTTGTCAGCAATGTCAGCACTATCCGGCTTATTTCGTTCGGCGTTTTTTTTATAACATTCGGTTCGACGTCTCTCTTCGATCGGTTGGATATATTCTAATCTGGAACACAATGAGACCCCAAAGCGTTCCCCTTTTGTGGCGGGGTCAAAAACCGTTAAATTGGTGTTGTTTACGATTATTATTTTGTTTACATGTGCGAGCTCGATTTGTGTTCGGGGGATCGATATGAAGATTCAAATCGCACACGATTAAAATAATGCGACAGAAAGTGTTCCGCAAAAAAATCAAAATAATACTCACGATTTTATGATTGAGATGCTGCAGTTCCCTTTCGGTGACTTTGCGCCTTGCATTATCTATCTGCTGCTGCTTATACTGATTGTATTTATAGAAGAGATACATTCCTGGAAGAGCCAAGACCACGAATGGTCTCATCAGCGTTGAAGATGACAGGGAGCGCTGGGGCATGGTGGAAGATCTCCGGACGATGGTGAAAAACAACCGATGATTTTAAAGTATAACACAAAACGGACACAATCACTGCGAATCACCATTTAAATGGCATGGATTTATTTTTATTATTAAGCGAAATCATAAAATTTAAACATTACTTTAATCACAATCACATTTCATTTTTAAATTTATTTATGCTATTTTTATTATCGACTTACACTGAAACATAAAGAAAATGGCAAAGATTACTCACTTGGATTGTTTTGAATTTTTTTTTGGCATGAGATATTTTTTGCTACCGGTGAAAGAACATGATTCAACTATGATAAAAAGATAAATGAGCAATGGAGGAATTACCATCTTTGTGTTTACGAATTACAAACATCACATGATGAGAGATATGATAGGCGTACCGAAAAGAAATTTCGTGTTATTGTCAAGCCACTGGATATGCTTTAATTCGCATTTCAAATAATATATAAAGCAATTAAAATACATTTCTATTTTTTTTTTAAAGTAAAATAACACTGTTATAAATGCACCATCCCAGAAATTGTGAAGAAAATCCACAAAATGGTATTGGATGACCGTCGACTGTAAGCGGCGAGCTAGCGAATATGATACGCCTTTAAAAAACGCTTCGCTTGCTTCCGTGATCGCACAGACGGAGTGGCCACAAGGTCTGTATGTTCAACCGGTCCGCTTTTCGAACCGCTGACATGACGAATGAGCGCCTTGCGATCGGACGCCTTACCTGATATCTACAGAGCGATTACGAACTCTCATTTTAAAACGAAATTGTCCGAAGAAGACTTATCAGGTGGGTTGTTTAAATTTTACAATCAGAAATGCTGACAAAAGTCTGTCCAACGAAAACGGCGGCGAAGGACGAACTATTTATATTTTTAAAAAATGAAAACTTCACAAGTTTACAAACATAATATTTAGGTAATTTATCGAGATGTTATTTAATTCGGCATCCATTATTCCAGGAATAGATCTAGTCTCCGCTTTGTGATAAATTGAATTATTGAATGTCGCTGCTTGGGTGTCTTCCTTTGCCGCTTTAAAGGCTGTGTGCTATTTCCGTTGAAAGCATTCAACTCAAAGGAACAAGGAATGATTGATTGGACAAAGAACACAAAAGAAAAACAAAAAAAGCCAAAAACAATGCCTTGAACTCTATGCTAATACAATTTTGTCGCACCCCGTCATTTAGATATGCGAGTGGCGTTGTTTAGGTCGCGAAAAATTTGCATAATGAGTCCGTTTTTGCAAGAGGCATTCCACCAGACAGACGATACCCCTTTTTCGACAGATCCTTATTTGGAAATGGGGAGAATGAGCAATTCGCTCTGTCTACGTTTCTATCGATATTTCCTGACGGGGTGAATATGTCGATGAATTGCGTTTTGTTTGTGGCTTAAAAAATGATTTTATTGTCCGGCGAGTGTTATATTCGGCCATGGCGTAATAGGGTTTCGCCCCTGGGTGCGCTAATTTCAAGGGCACCGCAGGACCCCGAAATATTTATTACATCGTCCCCGGGGAACTCTTAAAGACCGCTAGTGCTTCTAAAACAGCGACCGACTACTGAGCGAGCTGAATTTTCATCGTTATTTTTCTATTTTAAGTTCTGCCGAGCGTTTATAGTCTTTGTTTGAACGGGTCGCACTAATTGTTCTTCTATTGTTGCCCGGACAATTGCTGTGTGCATGCAAACTTGTCTTCAACACTTACAACCTTCCGCCGGATAAGCTTTTGTCTCGAGATCTGCCCTCAATGGGCTGAAAATTTTATTCAAAAAAGTGATACATTTAAAGTGTCTAGAAGCAGCAGACGTCGCCTGCGTCATATCTTGGCAGCGCAACAATGAAAAAGATTTTATGTCTTCGTGAGAAGATGCGACAAGACTATCTATTAGCAGTGGACCTTTCATTTACATCTTTCGCTTCGAAAACCTGATCAAATCCGACGTAGAAAGCTCTCGTGAAAGATGTTTAAGTATGTCTACAAATCCATTTTACATTTGAATAACTTCAACAAGCATAGTGCTGGAATCTCTACAACTTTCGACATTGCACAAATGCATTTCGGATGAAGATTTGTGATACCATTGTCATAGCTAAACTTCATCCGAAGTTGCAAAACAAACCTTTCAAACACGTCCTGATGAAGATATATCACTCCGTTTACAGGTGGTTATATAGCAAAACTCTGAAATGGAAGACAAAAGCATTTTCTACTAGCAAACTGTACTCCTACCCCAGCAAAGAGTACTCTTTCTTCCGCAGAAAATCATTAATATCATGCAATATTCCAGCAATATGAGTTACGATACAAACACTGTCTACGTGTGGCATGTGAAGTCACGAAATTTCCACGAATAGCTACAATTTCACTTCACGTTTTTAGCGTCATGATCATTGTCAGTTATAAAAAGCTCATCTAGGGGCCGAGTTGCGTGATTCAATCGTGCTGGATTTATTCAACCCCTACGTCATAATGTGCAAGCCACTTTTTGTAAAAAATACCAAGAAAAGATGACAATGCGTACAAAAATTTCCATTGTGGAATCGAATGGTAAGTACCTGATCTAACGTATAAATGACGTTTATTGTTTTTAAAAAAAATACTATGATAGAAAATGTCTGCAATATAAACTTTAAGTTTCAAGACTCTCAAAAAGATGAAGGAAAAACTAAGATAGCAGCATTAATTAATAAGATTCATAAATATATCATTTTAATAGGTAGACTTCCCCTAGACTCGTTCGCGACTTCATTTGGCGTGAGTCACCTATGTAATTTAGCTTCTGAGAGATTTATCCCCGAAAATGCTGCAAAAGTCCATCTGGTCCACTTTTCCGACTGCTGATTGGACGCCATACCTGAACATGTTTACAGAACGATTACGAACTCTCATTACAAAGCGAAACTGTCCGAAGAAGACTGATCGGATGGGTTGTATTCTGCGTTTTGCGCCCCAAGCTCATTTGCGCCCGTGGCTGGCGCCGCGTGGAGGCAGCTACATTATTTGTGTAATAATTCCGACAAAGCTCCGATTGTTTTTAATTTTATTGTATTGATATTGTAAGTGAACAAAACGGCAGTCTATCGCGATTTTGTCGTCGCTTATAATAAATAGTATATGTACTTAATATTGCAATACTTCAAGTATCAAGTTCCCTGCGTCTACAACTTTAGCCACGTCTACTGAAGCCCTAACCATTTTGTATCGAAATTAGACGACGTTTATTTAATAATATTAACATAAACTACTTGTAGGCAGAAAAGCAGCTTTGTAGATTATAATTTAACGCCGGTATGTATAATTATTCAGCGTTCGAAAATATCTGTACACATTGTACACTGGTGAAATTTCGACGCTTTTTTTTTCAATTTCCTCGCGGAATTTAATATAAAAAGGCTTCCGTTTTTAGTGCGAAATTTGAGACTTGAATGTTTTTCGCGCGCGCGGCCTCTGGGACGCGTCAATTTGCGTCGGCGGTTCTCATAAGGTTAAAAATGCAAAAATAATTTGATTACGCCGCCGACGTTGTGCGAGATCGCGATCGACGATCGAGTCGCTTTTTTGCGTCGCCCTACCGCCCCGAAGACGGAGCCTTCGAATTGTGGGCACCGTGTGCATATATTAAAAAGGTGTGACCATAATTCAGGTCATAACTGCTCCATTGTAATGAAAATTTACGGTCAACCGCAGAGATTAAAGCCGAAAGTTGCCGCATTGTGTCGCAATTAAGCGAAAACTTTTTCATTGAATATTTTATGATTTCGCGGGGGGCTCGTGCGATTTTTGTGCGTGATATTGGAGGAGCAAAGTGGGACGGATTAATTTTTGCGCGCGCGTCATTTTCGCCACTGGCGACACTCGTCATTGCGTCGCCCGATTCGTTCGGGTGATTGGCGCGATTTACGTCGCAGTTTAAAAATTTAAATTCGATATCGCGATTCGAAGGCGGGTGGGTGATTTTCGCACGAGCACAGCTTCCTTCGGGCGTAGTGCGCATTCCTCCGGCTGATTATCACTGTTTCCTCTTTACGTATCATTAAATATTCTGCGAGATAGCCGCATTTCTGCCGCAATCGTTTACTTTTCGTTATCTGTTGTTCACACTCACGGCCGGTGGATACGTATAAATTCATGAATATATATTTATTTATAAGACCACGAGATTTGTCTGCATTATCTAGCGCGCTTTCGTTTATTATTTACGAATAGAAATTTCCATCGATCATTAATCATTTTCAACGGTGCTGTGTTCCGCATAATTTCATCAAATATTTGTATCAATTTTTCATATTTCGAGTGACGGGTTTCGATGACAAATTTTACACGGCGTCAAAATGACGACGCCATTGCATTAAGGCGACACGCAAACTGTTGCGTACGAATTTCGTCTCTGCCGTCTCACATTTCCCGGATTTTCCCGGAGGATCGACAGCCCCAAAGCAGACATATGTCCGCGACGAGGAAAAGCGAGAAACGTCCAAACACTCCCGGGGTGATTGATGACGTCCTGATGGATTGACTCGACACATTGCGACATGTTAATAAGCATGTATTTTCAGAATCGGGGGAGCGAAACGAATAACAGGACTCCTCCGCGAATCAATCGGGAGCAAAATATAATAAAAACGCACCAGGTGCGTCCTGCTGACGCGATCGAGGCCGCACAAAACGCGTTAAAACATTTCCTACAACAATTCAATCGCCTGTTCAATCGAAACGAATACCATCGAGCACATATGCCGTCATTTTAGGAAATTTGAGAAAAAATTCAAATCGTTTCGCCATTAAATGAATGCGCCAACTGCTACAAAACAAGGATTCGCGTATTCATCCAGACATAAATGAATATCAAATCGATTTTTTTTTAGTAAATGTCAAAACTATCATTGCGTCACTGACATTTTTCTTAAAAGCCTCATGCGACGGCATTTAGATTTCGACTCATTATCACAACTGTGTATTAAATCCATCGAAATAAATATATCTATTAAATAATAGTTCATATAGTTCATAGCTATTTTGAGACAAAGCAAATAATAAAGCGTCATTACGTACACGGCGATATATCGTCGTTGGCACTTTTCGCAAGTCTTAACTGCGACTATATATCGTTGTTCAGCAGTAAGAGGGTTAATTTTTCACAAATATACAAAATTGATAAAATGGAAGTGTTACGACAATTGATTATTTTTTTTTTTATATAAAACAAAGTGCATATATTTGATACAAATTTATATATCATCAATATATTACAACTACCCTTAATAAATTCGATTGCATTTTGCATTTGCATTTATGGAAGAAAAACGCTTCAAATTTATGCTACAAAATTGTTATTGGTTGAATAAATGTGATTTTGGAATGGATTTATTTTTTTTAGTTTTGGGAAAAATTTCATAAGAATAAAAACATTTTTAAAAGAGTGGATGATAAGAGTCGATTTTAAGCAAGTTTTGATTCGCGCGTAACTATTTCGGTTCGGATGACAGAAGATGATAAATGAAATGTCCGTCATGAATACCTGACGTTGCACCAAAAATCGTGCCGGGGTAAATTTGACCTTGACGAAGCGGGAATCGCGTCATTTCATTGTGGAAGACAAGACGAAACGCAGAATTGTGCCGGGTGAGCAGCGGCGAGCGGAGCCGCAGTCAGAGTCAGAGTCATCACAGAGCGGTGCCGGATAAACGGGGGTGGGTCCATTCGGAAGGTCGCTTTGCAACGGAGGGTCATCGCATAGTTCGTGAAGTGCTCCACGAGGAGCGTTCGCGCTCGTCCGTCACTTCATTATCAAGGTCCCGCCAAAATGGGGGCACGAACGATTCCCTCTCGTGGCAGGAGGGCGACTGATCGGCCAGAGGCGCCAATGCAGGGGCAGCACCAGCCCCAGCCCCAGCCCCGGCACCCCTGACGCCCCACGCGCCCCCCACGCCCCCCACACCGACGATACCCCTGGCCGCGATTGCGGAGAAACTGTCGCGTGTGCGCATGCGTCCCTCGCACTCTACACCCTACACAGAGCCTCCGCAACTTTCCTTACTTTTTCAAATGTCGACTTCAAAAAACGTCATCCAGACGCTGAGATGAGAAGATCGATCATTTTCATTGAATACGTTTTTTTTAAAATACAAATTAATACAAAAAAAAGTCGAGAATCGTTTTTTTCTTTCTCTTACTCTGTCGCACACATACGTATAAAGAGATACTACGCGCATGCGCTGCGCTATCTCTGCTGTGTGTGTCCATTGGTAGCATAAAGCAACCACTACACTAAACAAGCCACACTTTTTAACTAACAAATTCTCTTGTAAAATGCCTCTCAATGTATATTTTTTACATTGAGAGGCTATAAATCTACAAATCGCAAATATTAGATAAAGCGGAAAGAAATGTCTTTTTTTTGGTTTGCGTCCTTTGCCGTCAGTTTGTCTCAGGTTGCTGTCGAGTGAATACATTAAGATTGATGTCATTTTGAAGCTCTGTTTTTTGACTTACTTTAATGAATATTTTTATATTTAGCCATAGTCAAAATGTCCAAGCCAGAAATTGATGAGACTCATTTGCGATTGTTTTTACTGTTTTTATTCGACAAAGGATTAATAACAAACGAAGCTACCCAGAGCATCTGTGATGCATATGGCAACATATTGAATATTCGAAAATGCCATAGATGGTTCAAAAAATTCAAAATTGGCGACAGAGATTTAAAAAATAAAGCTAAATCAGGACAACCTCTAAAAATAGATAATGACGCATTAAATTATCTGGTAGAATCTGATCTTCGAAAAACAATAAAGGAATCATCGCTAGACATCGGATGTCCCTGATCGACAGTAAAAGACCATTTGTAAAGCCTCGGAACAAAACATAGACAGGGAATTTGATAATCAACGGATAATCATTTATTCATCGCTAGTGTCCAGGAATGAAACCGATCCATTTTTAAGAAGGATCGTCACTGGGGATGAAAAGTGGGTCCTCTACAACAGTCCGAGAAGGAAAAACAGTGGCTTTCTTCAAATCAAGTACTCGATTTTTTCGCCAAATAACAAAAAAATGACATTTCTTTCCGCTTTAACTGATATGACTATGACATTTCGTCCAAATATGCCATTATCGTCCAAGATGATCGGGCATCGCAATTCGCCCGCGAAGTTTGAGGACTGCTGTAAGAAACGGTTGGTGGGTTTGATTATGAAGGTTTCGCTCATAGGTATTGAGGTTATGTTGTCGGCCGTTGAAAGGCCATAAGTAACGACATCAACATTGAAGGCGCTCCGACCTGTTATTCCTTTTAAATCACCCACCCAATCAATAACCGATTTCCAATTGGAAAATGCGATTTTAAATATTAAGGGCGACTCCTTCTCGCGACTTCCTATTGTTTGAAATGTTAAATTTGACATTTATATGGAGGGAATCACGCTGTTCACACATCCTGAACAGTGCGTTTCAGAACTATTTCATCTATTTCACCCATAAAATATAAAAGTTATATTTCTTGATTATTCGACTTTTTCGTTGCGATCAATGGGGGAATATTAGTTAAACACTTGATTCTGGACTCCAAAAGAAATTGCTCCTTGTTTGGCCTATATACATTTATTAAATATTGTTTCCATCAAGCCTACATGACAGATTATGTTATGTTATGTTATAGTAATATTGTGTGAGTCAATACTAGGGCTTATATAAAAACCGACATTTTTCAAAACCTATTTTAGGTTTTTAGTTTTTGAACAAAACCGGTTTCCACCGGTTTTCAGTTTTAAGAAATATATGAAATATAAAATTAAAATAACAAGTTTATTAAAATCATTCGAATTTTATTTAATGTGAAAAGCTTTATATCTCATTTATTTAAGAATATGAGTACAAAAAAAAAGAGAAAACAAATATTTAAAAAAAAAAAATCGGCATTTAATACAATGTATGATGCAGATGATATGAATGTATGATTTTAAAAAGATTCTAGTTGTGGAATGATCATATCCGCATTATGATGCACATGATTCGAATACTGCATATTTTAAGTGAATCATGAACAAAGAAATATATAGTCTATGACACGATACATGACTTCTTACAACAAAATGAAGTCATACAATATTTTCCTCGATTAAAATGTAAATGCCAATGGAAATATAACGATTCGGGGGCGCTTGTCTACTTCAGCTTTTAAAACTCTACTACTCGACTCTAACCATCCTATCAAATCCAGAGGTCTTAATAACAAAATATATGATCAGCTTGAAGACGACCAAATTGTTGACGGCAAAAAATTTTGGTCTCCACGCAATAGAACCAATTTCTTTTCATATAATCAAAGTTTGACGATTTAAAAATACCTAAATTTGGATTCATACCAAATTTGTCACATTTTAAATTCGCCAATTCCAATTATGTTTTTTTAATATCGTTGTGCATTTTTATTGTTTCGTCGGTCATGGCAATTAAAAATACGCTTTCCGCTCTTTTAATTTCATTTTGTTACAGCACTTGGTCGAAAAATTTATTAGCATTTCGCCGAAAAATGTAACAATAAAGTTGTGATGACCCTGTACATAATCGGTCGATATCTGAGCGTTACGCGCAGGCGTAAGGGACACAAAGGTTTTTGTGTGAAAATGGCGAAAATGTTATCAAGGAGTCAAATAAATATAAAAATAAACGTCTGCGTCTAGTTTACATACAATTTTTTTTCCCTCCCTGATAAAAATTTCACCGAGAAGGTCGAGTGCGTGAGCGCCGCTAGCAGATGTCTATGATCCAGCGGTTCGGATATTCGATAAATTCAAATATATTTTTAAAGCAATGACTTTAACTAACAATAACAAGATTAATATTTATGGCGCGATGATAAGCAAATTCATATCAATTTGATAACATTTTTTTATTTTTTTTAATTTAATTTGTTTATTTTTTTTTTTTATGTGATCTTGTTGTGTTATAAATTTGATTCGAAGCATAAAATACAAATTTAATTTAAGATTATTAAATTGCGACTCGAGACTCAACCTTCGATAGCTCAGTTGGTAGAGCGGTGGACTGTAGAGGCATTGAATTCGTTCAGATATCCATAGGTCGCTGGTTCAAATCCGGCTCGAAGGAATTTTTTTGTTTTTTTTTTTTTTTATATTTTTAAAATAAATATAATAATTATATAATTCACTTCTGAAAGCGGGGTGGCATATATATATATTTTTTTTTTTGCAACAATCCTTGGGTAGGTATTGTTGGAAGTCTTCCCAAACAAAGCGTTAACCCCAGCAGTGCTGACGTCATAGTGACGTCATAGCCGAAGCGTGACGTCACTAGGGGGTGTATAGTATTTGCGTACGTGACAGCCGTTCAATAGACACTGCCCTAAATACGGCGATGAGTATTTTGTGTAAAATAATAGCACGAGAGTAATGATCCCATTACTTGGGTAAATATGCTTATGCCATCTACGAATTCATTTAATGCAAACCCAATCACTTCTGTCGCTTTATTACGCAACGGATATTCCTGGAAATCCATTTGTGCCCTAAATATCGTTGATGGGATACATTTTTATGGCGCACTGGATGTATATTTTGGGATATTAAGTGAACACAAAAAAATGTATCTGGGTCGCAGATAATAGCCTTGTAGTGGTAAATGATAAACCTCTGGACGTATTGTCCGCGTTCTAAGCCAGCAAAAAAGCCAAATGGAATTAGTGGACTTCCGTTTTAAGTCGACAAGAAATATTACAGCTTTTGTGTGGGGATTACCCTTTAAAACAATGTCATTAAAGCGTATGAACGTCTACTCTGAAAATTTATCAGATCGTATCTGTTTAGGACCTCGAAGTTATAAATCTTTAATATAATCATATTTTCATGTAGATTTGGAATTAAAGCGATTTGGTGAATATTTAAGCACTAAAAAGCACGTTGATTGGTCGATTGGGCCTCCAGCTAAAATAATTATAAAATTGATTGAAATCGATATAAGAATTGTGTCCTAATAATAAAATTAAATTCAACGTCATTGTAGAATTTATGATATCAATGATATAAACATATATTCTTTTAAATTAAAAATTAATTAAATACAAGTATAAAAATATTATGTATATCAATAAAATATTTTAAATTAATAAATTAATTAAAAAGTGACATCTAAGAAAAGCTTTTGAAAACTTTTATCATATTAATAAATTTTCAAATTTGGTTTTAATATTTACTATTAATATTTTTTATTTAATCCGTTAGGTGTCACTTTTTTAAATTATTAAATGGTTGTAAGAAAATTTCTTCCAAATATAATTTCAATATGGATGGTTTTTAAAAACTGAACAATGCACCTTGGAAGGAAGTAAGAAATTTTGCTTTGTATAGCCGCAGTGTAGTGTAATAGTCGTGTATGTGTGTACGGTTAGCGTATTAGATCCATTTCTCATTATTTTCTTCTTATCTATGCTCTGTCTTCCAAGAATGTTGCCAATCAGAATTTCCATTTTGACTTTGTCGACTGCTACCCGGAATCATAAACCGCTCCACTGCCGGAGGTTCTTCAGTATCTTTCCCTGTACAATCAAGCGCAGAAGGTCATATGTTTGGTTTCATAGTTTTTATCATTGTTATGAGGTTGAAGATCCCGAGGGCGAAAAAACAAAACTCGATGTATTGTTTTTTCGCGTTTCGCAAAGATTTCGAGAAAATCGTCAAGCCTAGCTTAATGAAACAGGCTTAGGTAAAGTGACCCAAATTTTTGCATTCATTTCTACAAAGCTTATTTTTGTTTCAGCCATTGTTTATACAAATTAAATCAGGAAAATTACAGTCTACCAAGCTTTCAACGTTGCGGGCACTTATCTCTCAGGATCATCGCAACGTGTATGAAGCTTGTACATAAATAAATAAACACTGACAATAACACACAATATTCGATCATTTCTTCAAGAAAACATAAACAATACACATTTGAAATCGATTCATTATATCATTCACTATGTTGCTTCCGTGATCGAACAGATCATAAAAAATGACGGAGTGACCATAAGAATTGTATGTTAAATTGGTCCGCTTTTCGGACCGCTGCTATGACGTATGAGCACCTCGCGATTGGATGCTGTTTGGAGTTTTTAAAGTCTCTGAAGAAAGAGTGTTAAATCGCTTGATGTCGGTGGCCAATTCACGTTACCGCCGTGCGAGATAGCCATGCACTCAAATCGCTCGTGCAGAATGTCCATCGTGGCATGCGCTATGTGGCACGTAGCATCATTATGTTGGAACCACATGTCATCGGTATTCATATCGACCAATTTGGGCCACAAGAAGTTGCTCATCATAGATCTGTAGCACTCAATGTTGACGGTTATGACAATCCCAGTTTCTTTTTGGAAGACTTACGGAACAAAAACCTCACCAAAGTGACTTTCTGGGAATAAATTTAGTACTAGTGTATCTCGTACGGATTAGAATCTTCTCAAATCTGTTGATTTGCACACGTTATTCAACGCTATAGCCTTCCATGATGATTTGTCATATACTACTGAACAATTCCCAATAAATTTAACAGATCTTTCTGAGTCAACATAACTGCTATAACCTAACAAATTTCGATAGTCTCTATTGAAAAACGATATATTAGTATTAATTTTGTCTCTAAATCACTGATTTTATTATTATCACTCAACACATATGATGTTGGTAGACCGCATTTTAATTAATAATGATTGAATTGAATTTATAAATAAGCGCCAGAATAAGTTACATTTTTGATCAGACGATTCGGTAATTTTTTTGGTAAACTAATTTTTCTAGTTAATTGGTTCCAAAGATTGCCTTTTCTAAATTTTGTTTTGTTGAAATTTGCTTTGTAATGTCCAAATACGGAAACGTGCACAGTGCATATTTACGGAAACTGCAATTGCAGTTGCGACGATCTGTTCAATAACTGGTATGTAAATATTGTTAAGAAATCTTAAATGAAAGATTTCTGGAATAATTAGAAAGTAATTCAGATTACAAGAAAATCCACTATCGATAGAAAATTGGATCAGTGGTTTTCCATTGCCAATGAATAACATATCGGTGCGATCTGTTTATTTTTATGGCGTCGCTTAGGGTCTCTTGGCAAATAGTTTAGAATGTTTAAATAATATGGATATCAAAATATCCTGGGGCGCGTTCGACGTCCACTCCATTGGAGAGTGAAACCTGGCACGCGAGGAAAGTTGAGATTCTAGGAAGTGGCGATGCCAATTTAATGCGAAGCAAGCCGACAAATAGGAAACAATTTTAGCTTGCTTCATCGCAATTAGCCCCAGTCGTTTCATAACCGTTGATTCTATTCCTTGTCGGTAGTCAGGATTTTAAATGAGGCATTTGAATGTTGAGACAAATTTACAAGAGGTATCAGTGTCGTTGACACAAGAACGTCGATTGATCATGTGAAGTAACGACTCCGAACGCTTCTCCGAGTAGGACGTCGTTGTGAAACACCCGGTCGTTGTCATCAGTAATCCAATATTGCTGTCCGAAATGCCGGTCGATGATGAAACTGAGATTTAGACTTTTTTACAGATGTAACTGTGTAATAACTCTGTATAAAATGGCTTAAGAATTTAAGCTGGACGTTTTACTCTTTAAAATCCAGCAACCAAAGTGGGAGTAATCGTTCAGAATGTACGATGTTTTGGACATCCATAGGTTCTGGCAAAAGTTGAACTGGGAATTAGACGTCCCTGTGGGATCGACGCTCATGGAGGGTCTTGACATGACACTGCAATTGGTCCACTAATGCAAATATCCTGGAGAGGAGCTCTCCAGTAACGGAAGAGTTGATCGATGAAATTGGGGACGACGAGTGAAGCATCCTCTGAATTGATAGCCCAATTTGAGCATGCTACTCAAAATTGTTTAGCAAAACTATTAAACTGATGATGCTTTAACCCTTTCGGACCGGAGAGCAGACACGCTACGCTCTAATGCAAATCCACTTTTCTGTCAGCTCCACCGCAGCGTGTAACAAGCTTGATAATGAACCTAACTTCAACAAATTAACCTTATACTGTTGATAGCACATAATATTAGTTTATTTCTTAATGTTCAACTTGCATGGCTTTCTGTTGTTCAGATATTTTTGCCGGTTATACTCGGCTAATAACTTCACTCCAAAACAGTCAAGGAGGAATAACAAAATTGGTCAACGATAAGAATGATGCGAGTATCTTAAATATCAAAACAAACGCCTGTTTTCAAGACAACACGAATAATCGAGTTTCGACGTCAAAACACTAATTCTGTTATCTGAATTATGAGCAGAAAGAAGTCCTTTTTGAAAAATATAGTATTGCAATTTATGTGTATTGCGTCGAGAAAGAATACTTACATTTACTCTGAAAAATGGATTCAACCTCTAAAAAACCAAGGATTGAAGACAATACGAATGATTAATTTCGTAACTTTTGTGATGATGACTTTACGATGATCACCGAATGCCTAAATTTTAAGACGGTTAAAAGATTCTTTAGAATACGATTTTTTATCGAATAGTAAGGATGCACATTTGCGAGTTTCTATAAAAAAATAAAAATATATTGAGAACGTTTAGATGTGTAGGGGTACCTTTACGGCACGACTTCCCAAACACTTGCAATACTTTGATGTGATTCGTAATTATATTACGGAGGAATACCAAAATTCTGAATCTCGTATCTATTATATTTCATATCAATATTCCCATTATTAGAGTCGGGGTGTAGTAAATACATCACCGGTAAGGAAAGGTCGATATAACAATTTGAAAAACATGCATGTACTGTATATATGTATACATAGATTAGACAGTTAATGCACTTAGGCGTCGCCTAAGCTCGCCAATTAGTAGTTACGCCACTGTTTCCAAACGTCCAAATTTCGGCGGAAATGTCTCGATTTAGTAGTCTTCATTGTACTGGCGAGGTGTACGATTTATGTTAGATAAAAATTTCAATCCCGATTTTTTCGGGATTGCGTTTACTAGTCCCGGGATTCAGTGACCTAACCTATCCGGGATCCCAAGATTGGATTCTAAATATAGTTGATAATAAATGGTTTTTATGTGTGTGGGGGGGGGGAAGTCTAGATTCGTTTCTGAGGGAGCTTCCGTGATCGTACAGATAATATAAAATGCCGCAAAATGTCATAAAAAAGGACGGTGCAACCACAAGGTCAGTATGTCCAATCGGTCCGTTTTTCGAACCGCTGATATGACAAATGAGCGATATGATGAACGAATCTCTCATTACAAAACGGAATTGTCCGAAGAAGACTGATCGGGTGGGTTGCTTAAATTTTACAATCGGTCGAAAATATTGTTGCCTTTATTTTATAGCGGCCTTATGCCGGCTGGATCGACCCAATGTTTAAGCAATAACGAAGAATAGAGGGATTGTAAAAACGGACAGTCAATCAGCGTTGATTCATGTAAAGTAGAATGATCAAGTAAAATAAAAACCATGTGCAATTTTCGACTTGCGTCTTCTTTAATTTGCGCCCCAAGTCTATTTGCGTCCAGTCCTTTTTCAAATATTATTTTCGTCAAATTTGACGTTTAACATACATCAGTTATGGCCGCTGCGAAAATGGTTAAGTCCAAGCGGGTCGCATTATTTTCATTAAAAAATAATATTCAAACATCAACTATCAAACTTCGACCGTATAAGATTTAAATACACATTGATTCAAATTTATATTGCATAATTACAGCGTCGTTTACATCAATATCTTCGGAGCCGATTTAAAATTGAATCAAATAAAATTCGATTTTATCACAATAAAAACAAACGCCACTATCATCTGTCATGTTAAAATTTTGCCAATTTATATAGCATTTTAATAGTTGTATTTATAATGAATATTGATCGACGATACGGACGTAATTGATTGATAATGCAAAATTGAGGTTAGATTTAAATAGAGCTCACATAGACCGCACACGCACTAGCGACAAATGTAATTCGAGTACGTAAACGTCGATCATAACAAGACAGCCTTTGAAACGGTGTTATTTGTTGGTTGTACATATCAAATTGTGGCAGTTTTGTTTTTAAACTGACAGACGATATGTGATTATTCAAACACGGATCGATATTAAAATTTGACACTGCAGTTCGCATATTGGCCACGGACGCACTAGCGCCAATTTTTATTCAAATTTAAATGACGCGATAATTTGGTCGTAACAGTGTATAATTTGCGCTTGTGTGTATATTTTTTATCGTTGTTAAATGATGGATTATTATTTTTTTGCGGCATGATAGCTTATTATAATTAAATTATGTAATGGTCGCATTGTTTGGTTTGTTTTTATTCGAGGTCCTAGTACAAAACAGTGTTATTGAAAGAGGCTGCTCTGTCGCATTCCTCGGCTATCTAGTCGACTCTAATCCGACAGGCATTATTTTGATTTTAAATTAATCGAATTGGAGCAGTGGATTGTCTGGGTGTGTAGTTTAGACCAGTAGCTCTGGTGTATCTACGATCTATTGTAGATAATGGTGTAATGCCGCATAAATTCGTTAGACAGGGTTCTGAGCGACCGGTTTGCTTTGAAAAGATTTACTCGTTGCTTGACAATCATTGCCGCTTCGGCAACCGCAGCGGCTGGTCGTGTGGCCGGACTTTGTGCTGCTTCGACCTCTTTAGCTTTGTTTTTGTTTACGCACGCGCCAAATACGATCGAACCGAATTCAAATTAATTTATTAAAAAGGGGAAAAAAATCGAAAAGTGAAACATGTGTTAAATATATGTGACAGAATCGACGCTGTTTTATAAAAAATAAAATCAGTGCAAATAAAAAAATATATCGAAAAATCGACCATCACCCAAACGCTTTTATATTTTTGGTTTTGAATATTAAAAACTGGACATGGAGTGTATGGGCTATCGGATTTGTGGTTTTATCGTATAATTGTTACAGTTTGCCGTAGCGGGTTGGATTACAATATGAGCCGTAGTGTTATTATTAGGCTGATGATGCTAGTGGTCGTTGGTGGTGTTCTGTGCTGAAGATCCCCAGGGAAGACTTCACGATGTTGGTGGCCACTCCAGCTTGTCCCAATCTTGCCGACCGTAAACCCAGGGTCATCTCGGAGATCAGAAAAGTCAACGTGCAACGCTCGCCGTCGTTGGATGGACATCCGAAACTAAGTGGTAAGTCCTTCATAAATCTTGATATTACATGCCTATAAATGATTTTGATAGACAAATTTATCTACAATGCACAACAATCGATTCATCAACATATCGAATATTTCAAACAATATACAAACGCAAGTTTTCAAAAACGATCACAATTGGGTCAAGATTCGTTCGCTTATCGAAAACCGGTCGATGTAAACTGCAATTGTGCCGTCGCTAATTAGCACAGCCCAATCAACGAATTCACAACGACCTCTGCGATGTTATTGTCGTCGCTTCGGAGGCGAACGACGATCTTTTGGATCTGGATGGAAATCTGCGGCGGGTGCAGGTATAAGCGTCGGCCGGAACTCGACTCCCAAAATTCGATCCGAGGATCGTCCTTGTTCGACCTTCCGACGCATTGAACCGTCGCCGGTCGACTCGCCGAGCTCCATTTGACGCTTCCGCGACTCGATGCGGCGGCTTTGTGGGGATCGAATTTGTCGTTTTTCGGCGAATAATTTCTGAAATTGATTCGAATTCTTGTCGGATCGCTTCGATCGCAGCGTTCTCGAGCGATGAAAATTATTTTCGATCGTGTATCTCTTTCGGTTCGGCGGGGAGACCCTGTGAAGGACGCTGTTTGCGCGTATTTTTCGACAAAATTTTGAGCTTTGTTTGTGCGTTCGAAGATGAGTATTTCCATATATTTGTTAAATGTAAATATTTTCAACGACGTGTTTGGGTTCAATTGTCAATAATCACAGAACAAACAAGAGTGTCGTAAAAGAAAATTTGTGAGACGCCGAGGCGACTTTCCAAAGTTCACTCGCGGCTCGGATAAGACATTAATTTAAATTTTAAATGCGTTTTTTTCAAAATGATGTTCGATTGTTGACGCATTTGAAGTCATATTTGATGTCAGTTTAGCTGGCAATTCATGAATTTAAGATTTTGACACGGTTCTCTTTGATTACATAAAATATTTTATATAATGATGGACATATTTATCATGCATCCTAGATAAATATTTAATTAATGTCATCCAAACTAATGCCATTCACTGTTGTCATCATCGCAATATTATTTAGATTTTTAACATTTTGACTGTATTTTCTTTTAGATACACATGTTTTGTTCTATAATAATCCTAACGGATAAACCTTAGATCCTGATTAAAGACTACAAATACCCTTGTTGATCTATAGCTATCAAATAATCCGTTACAAGCATGCTTTACTGGACTTATTTGCTCTTAATCCCCATCGTTTTCTTCCAACAACTTCATGTATTGATTGTGACAATAAGATTTCTTTATCTTGAGATATAACATTCCAATCCTTACAGCCCTTCATTGCTTAATACTTTATCGTGTGATTCAAGCAAAGTTTGAATATCATCTACACCAACACAATAGCTCTAGTAGACGATTACCCGTTAATCAAACAAATCCTAGTGATAATTTTTCTATTAAGTCTTATAATATGATGTGATTGATTGCGGTTATAATACGATCGGGAACATCAGATTGATCAACTCAAAATGTTGAGCTACTCGCCATCGTCTCAAAATGCTCCATGAATAGTGATTATGTTCACGTAATAGTGTAATTTATCACTCATTTTTTCGGCGTATCTGATGACAATCGTACCGGGTTGATCTCGAAGACTGGAATTCTTCGTCTTCCTAGCATTGTTAACTATTCTGATCATAGTCGAGCTACCGGAGACGCTTGCATATTCATCGGATAGTTGGTAAATCTTGCGCGTGGTCACTACGCGCTGGAATCTAACAATTTTTTTCGCATAGGACAAACGGACAAAGTTCCATCTTGGGCCATGTGCTTTTTGCTATTTTAGCAGAAAAACGTGTTTGGAGATTTCACTTTCGTGGGTGTAATTCGCCACTTTTTGGACTGATAAAATTGTGCAACCAACAAGTCGAGGGGTTTAGGCGATTAAATAGTCATTTTCACGCAATTGTTCTTGGGGACTTTCGTCATTCCATCGAAGGTGACGCGAAATTATTCTTCAGCGAGAAAAGTAGATTGACCTCAGATGCATCCTGTCTTTTTGTGGTGGATGTAATTTGGTATATACTAATGATAATTTACTACTAACTACACATTTCCATGTTTTATGTATCGCTCGTCGAGGTCTATTTTTTTACCATTAGATTCCAATGAACGAGATTCATCCCAAAACCAACGACCCAATATATTTAATGGATGTTACTGTAGATTTTTTTATAAATAAAAGTGAATATTCTCACGATTTTTTGCGTAATATTTACGTCATTTGGGCTGTGAAAGACCAGGATTGAAGCTCACGCACAATTGACTCTTCATTGTTGAGCCAACAAAAGCAGCAAATCCTGCGGTCTTTAACACGTTATTTTTGCGACAGTTTTGAATTCAGTGGCCCATAAACGTCGACACACGAGCAAAATAAATACGTATAGAATTTTTGTGTGAATTTCTTAACATCCATAGAAATTGCCACACGAGTTTCACTTCGATGAATTTGCTTTCACATATGTCATTAACAATTGATAATAGGAAGAAATCGTCATAAAATCGTTCGTTCTGAAATATCATCCGTTATTTTTTGCGGAAAAATGCATTCGTATGCAATTATTTGAGTAAATATGTTTTTTGCATAAACTGCACATCGGATATATCAATTTACACATCCTGAATGGCTTAGAATATCACACAAAAAATTGATGTGTAAATTTATGGAAGAAAAAGTGGGCGTTGTGAGACTGTTGTGATAAGTCCCGATGGACATTGACAAATTGCCTAACACACAAAAACTCCTGGGAACGCATTCATATGCAATTTGTTGCTTTGTGTGCCCCTTTTCTCCATCTTTTGACGATAAATCGCAAACAAAGCCATTCTGCTCCCCCCTAAAAATTGCCTCCGCAAACAGAGCGTTGGCTTCGTTGGCCAATTTTACAATATCGCTGTTTGATCGCATACTGGGCATCGATAACCTTCGATCGATTGTGCAATTTCTGCATTTCTGCAACATTTCAGGAGTCACATTATTTTCGGAATTCAGGTCGTAAAAGCCGATATAATAAATAATAAAGGTCGTACACTAGACAATCAAAATTTTCGATCTCTCAATATTCGAGCGGCTCAAGGCTCTATTGCGAAATTTTTATAGGGATCTGATATGAAATAAAAACACCCATAATTGCAGTATCATACTATCTATTATGAAAACAATATACGCCTAATATACGTGCGAATAAAATAAATGTATATATTTAATGCGATGCGAATGTGAATTTCAGCAAATATTTTCGTCTAATTACAGCACATTCTAATTGGCGTCGATAAATCCGATTAGAGCGTGAATCAATTAGAGCAATTAGTTCTAATTTTAGCGCATTCTAATTGCATATCACAAATAAACGATATCTTCGACGATCTTCGAATTTTTAACGCGCTATTTTAACCCTCCGATGACTGCGACGAAAAAAACGTGTACAGCCGGCGTTAATGGATTAAATATTTAAATTTCAAATAACAAAATTTTAATGTAGTTTTAGCGCATTATTATGCAAAGCGCACACCGCACTGTCAACAAGAACAGTCGCGTCAATACCAACAGTCGAAACCGCGATCTCAGCCGAGATAAAGCGTAACGAAACAATCTCCATCTTCCCTTCGCATATCGCCCTATAGAATTCGTCTTCGTTGAAAGGTCCCGGGTAATTATTAGGCGACCGATGTTGACACAGGGCTCGGCAGATGGGGGGACGTTTTTCAAAGGCGACAGAATAAATAAATAATAAAGCCGCCCGGGGTTGGGGTTTTATTACTGTCATATGATATCGTCATCAAGATAAAGAAATATTTTTTATCCTACCCTTCCGAGGGTTGAACGCGCAAAGACGTCGCAACTATGAATTATGTCCCGGCGTATCGCTACCATTATGTTGACGATGGAGAGTGGACGAATGCGATAAGGACATCTCGGCTCTGAACCGTCAATTATTAAATTCCTTAGACAAACGCTATATAATAATTTAATTTATGAGTCAAGTCGCCATGTGTTACAGGCGAAGATGTTCCTTGTGTGTTTTCATTGCCTTTTTACGAGCGTCCTTTTAGAATACACATGTTGCTAATTCAACGGAAATCATATTTCTCGCAGAAAACGGTTTCGCGTCGGCTCTAATGCGACGTTTGAAAATATTTTGCCGTAAACATTAGATGCTTTTATTTTATTATACTCAATCTGATTTCAAGCCGAACTGCACTTTCACAAATTATCATAAAATCGTCTATAAAATGCGTATGATTCGCCCCTTTTAGCGGCTGTTATTATCAATAAATCCTAATTTATATGCTCATATGCATTAATGTGCACTTTCTATAAATCTATTGATTAACTGTGGATAATATTAATTGACGTTTGTAATTATTTCGAAGGAAATGTCTTTAAATTATATAAACGCGAATCAACATTGCTGATATGTACTGAGAATGCTTAATTTTCAGTATCTCATGTGCCTGATTATGAATGTCAGATGCTCATACATGTAAATAAATATTTTGAACTGTTCACGGATACAATCTCAAATTATGATCATGATACGCTAATTGATTTTGATAGATCACCCTTGTTTGTATTTTTAATAAGATTTTTTAAAATTAGATTGTAAACGATACCAATAAATGCCACAAAGTTAAAAAACATCGAAAGCTTATTTCAAGCATTAAATAATAATGGATAGATATGTCATTTATTGCAGAGTTTAAGTGATGGACCTGCCTTTGAGCACATACGATCGCAGTCTCGCATGGAATGGATTAATCCTTTTATGTGTTCTGTATTGCTGTAGAATTGTGTCATTTCGCATATTGTAGCTCTTTGTTAGTTCTTCATAAACAGTAGCAATAACTTATCGTATTGCTCATATAAATACATAGCAATATCTTACTTGTATTTTTACAAGCGAACGTTTAATATGCAATGTATATAATTATGTTGTTTATGGTGATTATCATTATAAATATGAATCAGTATGCATTGCATCTAGTGCGATTCATTGTCTGGATAGATTGGTCGCTTTTTGTCCTACGTGGGTTAGGGTCCTGTTTATCGAACGTTTTCAGACATCCTACATTCGCATTTGTTATTACAGTATTTATGTGGATATTGCGTTTCTGTTGCAAGGAACAAATGTGTGATTTATTCCCGGCACTGGCCGCACCGTGTTATTTGCATCCTTCGTGTGAGCTACCAACGCAAAGTGTTAACATAAATTATCCAGATGTGTCCCGGAACGAATTTTCGCCCATTGCTCCCCGAGAAGATCTGACCGACGGGCTAAAATAAACACGAGAATAGAATGTAAGATATGATGGATCTTTATTTATGAAGCGACATCCGGTGACCTTTGAACAACAAAGATTGCGCTGTGGTCGAGGAAGACTTGTGTTTGTCTGCCGAGATTAAAAACAATTAAAATATAATCACATGTTTGAAAATATATTTAATTAAACGTCGTACGTGACGGGTTAAATCGTTTCGCTCAAAGGTCCCTTCGTTTATTCGTAATAAAATAATGAATGAATTGCGAGCGATTTTATTGATAAATAGACTCCGCGCCGGAATGTAAATACAGCGGCTTCAATTAATTTTATATTTTTAATTAGCTTGATCACTTTAAGTGCCTCGGAGAATAATACATGACAAGATGCTTTTAAATTTACAACACAACTCCATTATGTCCTGTTGTTCGTGATTATCGTAAAATGATTCATCGACTTGTACAAACGTTCTGTATCTCGTTTCAAGATATGGACAATAATTGTGTATAGCATTGAACACGTTTATCTACAATTATTTTATTCATAAATTGTGTATCATTACATGGCAGAGACTCTCCACTATGCGATCGAACACTTTGATTGATTTAAGTGATACTATTTTATACAAACATATATAACGAAATAAGATAAATGCTTGTGTTTACATATTGATCTAATGCTGCTTTTTAAAATACAATATATCATAATACCTCCAAAAGATGTATACGTTCAGCTAGTTAACGTTTTTGAAATTTCAAACGAGAATGATATTCAATACTCATTACAAGGTTATTTATTTACCATGATATTGAAACCCAGATTCGAATATATCAATGATTAAAAAAGAATCGGCTTTAATCACTGTAAACTGTGTGACGTTCTTCATTGCTGTTGATGTATTGTTCTTAAATGTTATTAAAAAACTGTCACGAAGACAAAACTCAATTCTCAGCAATTCAATTACCTATCTAATGATGATACTAATTGCGCCAATATTTGTACATACGTCCATGCATTTTTGTTATATTTCATTATTCATCAACACGAAATTTGAGTTTCAAACTATTATAAATAACATCAAGGAAGTTATGGAATAAATTAGGAAATGCACAGTATTTCAAGCTGTTGACTAATTGACCAAATGCTTTCGCAGTCCTTTTTATTCCAGTTATATATTGCGTTGATAGCATATCATCATTGGGCTCAATTATATAAAAACGTACGAAGTAAATACCGCTACATTGTTCATCAATTAAGTGTTTGGCTCTTCTATGAAAGAATATTTGCTTGTGATGAATCTGCCACTAAATGTCTCGCTTGCTGTGGCAAACGTTCCCGCCCATCTTGTAGGCCTGTAAGACGATAAAAATTTAAATTCATCAAGATCCAATTTCTGTTTCTCAACACTACTTTGTTAATCTATGGACAAGGAGATCATTTATAAATCCCATATAAGACAGCGTTTCGCAATTCGAAATTCTGTCTTTAGACAACTTCATGAAGCTGAATAACAATGATATCTTTAAGCTTGTAGAAGAACACATCCAGCTGATGACCGAATAGCTTATGGAGTTGCATTTTTTCATATCAAGAAGCAGAGCCGTAACGAGAGTATCAAGCGCCCGTGGCAAGTATCTAACTTGCGCCCCCTCTCCCCAATTCAAAAAAAGTTAGCCTCTGAGAGAGCTTCTGTGATCATACAGATCATAGAAAATGACGCAAAAGGTCCTAAAAGAGGATGGAGTGGCTACGAGGTCTGTATGTTCAACCGGTCCGCTTTTCGGACCGCTGACATGATGAATGAGCGCCTCGCGATCGAACGCCATACAATGTCTATACAATTATGCGATGCATATGAGGAAGCTCTCCGTCTCAGTCTCCCGAACTGCGCTAAGTTATCTCTGTCTGTCTCCGAGCTTCAATGTGCAAGAGTGCTCTTTTTGAACAGTGGAGGGGGTTACGGAGGGTCTCCGATAGTACTCCCATAGGGGTTAAAAGACGTCACATGTAAACATTACACAGTGCATTTAGGATGACCCATTTTAACATTTTTTTACACGATTTTATTACAATATTTTCATCAATTCTGTGTGTTTTTTGTATCTAATAAGTATGCATTACGTTTTCATCTAATCATTTTGCACATAAAAATTAGCATCTTCCTTCCATTGTTGGTGTTCTCGTGGCAGAATATCCGCTGCTTGATACACTTGAAGTGAAATGATGTCATCAGGTATCAATCTCTAGATGTGCTAATGTCGTTAATAGGAACGTGCAAATTGAAGAGTGGCACTTACCTGCCTTTGCCATCGTCGTCCGCTTTTGCTGCCATAAACAGCAATCAGCGATAGTCGCATCAGGCGACCTTCGTCGACTACTTTCACGGTCTCGTATTTATGCAGCTTCCATAAACACGGCCAATATCCATTTAATCACCGCCGAGGACCATTAAGTAATGAGGCAAGCCCTCGCCTTGTTTCGAAATCATGCAAACCGCGACTGTTCGATTAGCCATAATCGAAGATTGGACGGATGCATCAAGGCGACAAATTGCTCGATGTACCGGTTTTGTAATCCAGACGAAATGTGAGCCCTTCGACTATCAAAAGTGCAACCTGATTTGTTGCAGAAAACCGGATCGTCAGCTGATGATGATCCTTTGACCGGGTCAAACCCGCTCCAATTTACAGCTGCTCGTCCCGCTGCCATTCATATTGAAATTCACCCCAGCGACCGACATTCTTGATTGTTGATTCTGTTTTTAAAGCGAATCGCTTCTTCGTCTACGCGTCGGTATGCCACCGTCGAATTTCGGCTGAATCACACTGTCAAACGTTGCGGCGATTCGATAGAATTAGAGGCAATGATTCAGCGTCGGTTGCTCATCAACTTCGTATGGTATGAAGCACGATTTGTGGTAATTGCAGCGAATTAACCGACTTGGAAGTTGTTCACATGCGACGACCTCGGCCAATTGCTCCGAGCGATCCTTTTACGCAGAGGTCGTGGTCAATCTTCGTTTTCGGCCCTAAATGAGACATTATTGCTTGTCGGACGCACACCATGGACAACAGTAGAATTTCTCGCGCCAAGGGTTAAATAAACACGAATCGACAATGGGCCGACTGAATAATGGATACGCTTCTGCCGAGTGTCCTCATATCCATGGGAGTTAATTTTTAGCATCTAAAGATTTTTTTATATAGTGCATTTTTACGGATGACTAAAATATAAAGCAGTTGCCTGAATGCGTATAGAATTTGAAAAAAGAGATTTAAGACCGTCTTTGAATGCACATAGTTAAATACGACAATGACCCCCGGCATGAACCCGAATACCCCTATTAAATTATAGCTACTATTAAATGTATCCCTGGGGGTATACCGGTCACCCCAGCGGGGTATAAATGGTACTGCTGGAATCATTTGAGTTTTTCTTTTCAATTCGACAAAGTAATTTGGCATATGGAATAATCCGTTATATAAAATACCCATGCGTTGTTTATCATTCATATTTTCGACTTTTCTGCTTGTTTTTCTTCTTAAACAACTTTTTTTCAATTGTATCTAAATTATTACCGTTGACTTCAACATTTTTACCTGAGATTGGGTGATATTTTTACGGTATTGCCGCAAAAAAAGAATGTTGGTTTTCAATGAAGAATTAGACCACATTTTTACCGCTAAACGTTATTTCTCAATACGCTTCACACGTAGAGAAACAGTAGTAAAAAAAATGTAATTACACCCAAAAAGATTGCTTCGGTCGTTATTCAATTTTCCCAACAATTTTCTAGACTTAAAGGCGTTTAAGTCTTTTATTTGGGAACAATCTTCCGCTTTATTATTTCGGGTGAAATGTGTTGCTTATTGTCATTGATAATGAACACCCAACAATATAACAGAATCGATTGTTGTATACACAATTCTATTTTTATTATGGCTCTTTCCTAAGTTCTATCTTCTATTTTTCATAATGACGAATTAACATCAGTCTTATTACAATGCGAAAACTGAAACAATCCGCAAGAGATATTACTTCATAATTGAAAGTAATATTTTCTCACTTATATAATGCTACATCATTAATCAATCAACATTTTGATATAATAAATATTGTTGATAAAATCTGAAATTGAACTTGACTTTTGACATTGTGATATTAGTTCACATGGGTGCGATGAACAGCCTCCATTGTTCATCGCAACATTTAAGCCTAATTAATGAAAACATAATTAAGTAGCATACTAATTTACAATTATTTTTAATTCAAATTGAAATCAGTCGAAAATGGTGTAAAAATGTCATATACACTCAAACCTCTTTTTGTGCGATTTCGAAGTTATGCGGATTTTTTTAAAGCAATTTTTATTTTATTTCATAGAGTACGTATCGAGATATTTTAGATAAAATAGGTCAAAGATTTGTGTCAAAATTTACTGTTTAACTATTTAAAAAAATATATAAAACTTTGACAAAATAAGGCCAAAAAATGACTTGACTGATTTTTTTTTAAACAGTCGCCATTTTGTGATTTATTATTTTGAGTTAGGGACTATAGTGACATCTTTGCTAATTATGAATTTAATTGTTGAAAAGAGAAAATCTATTTCTTCCGAAGAAGAGAGCGATTTTGAGTCATATTGAAAATCGCAACGAAAATTTAGCATACATCGACGATAGTTTGTAATTAAAATAATTAATATTTCTCTAGTGGATGTCTGGCATTTGAGTTGCCAGATGTCAAACATCCTTAAAATTTTACCAATGATGCAAAATGTCCTTTAAATGTTACCAAAAATATTATTTGTTAATTTCCTTATTGTTTTCTTGTTTTTTTTTATTTACTTTTTTTATGCGACTTTAGATATATTTTATATAGTTGTTTCAAAGTTATGCGGTTTTTAAAATCCATGGAATGCATCTTCATTTTTTCTATGAAAGTCATAGCTTTTTTTGAGTCTAATACGTCTCAAGGTACTCTGGATGATGGCATCCTTGCTACATGGCATGCCCCGTGAAGAACAAAGCTAACGATCGACATGTCCATGACCTCCCGATTCGATCTCAAAATGCTTTAGCAAAGGTACAAGACTTATAACAAGAATCATTATACTAGTAATTGTGGTCGATTATCATTGTCCACGAATTCATCTACATTTACCACAGTCAACTCATCGATTTCCACGCCGAATTTAATCGCACAATCAAAATCGCCGGCAAGAACACCACAGGTCTAAATTTGTTGCACTGAAAATCAAATGAAATGTATTCAAAAACCGTGTCAAATCGATAATTTACCGTATAAAGCCGAACATGGAATCAATTATTCGACTCCGGGAGGCGTACGCTGCTTAGCAGGAGTGACAAGAAAAGTGTTAAATTTTGTCTTTGACGTTTCGCCGTTCTTTGTCTCGGTAACCCGGTTCACACTATCCGTTCTAAATCGAAACGTGCCGTAATAAAGAAAAAATGCACGGCAATTATCAGAATTCGTACACAATCGCGAGTGATATGCGCAATCGGCTCCCAATGCGTGGCTCGCAGCAATTATGTCGTTATTTTTCTTTTACGGCCGGTATCCGGTCGATGACGCTTAAAAATCGCCGAAAGATTGTGACATTTTGTGAATCGCTGCGAAGTCTTCAATCGGTGGGCGTGAATTTTGGGATGCGCGCGCACGTCCGCGTGCTTGAAAAATCGACCGAATGCCGGCCGGTCGTCAATTCAAACCATGGATATGAATACTGGAAAAGGACTTATTATTCGAGCCATAATTAGCTTTCTATTTTAACTGTCTGTGTGTCAATTAATGTCATTAGTTGATATCAAACTTGTAAACATCTATGTCAAAATGAAACTCGGACAGCTGACAACATTATGGAAAGTTGATTGATCCTTCACATATGAATGCTATATACATCTTACAACTATAACTAATATATTTAATATATATCTAATGCTGTTTCCTTATGCTTCTAAATACAGACAAACACATTTTGAGCGATATTCTAATAATTTATTTCTGGATATCATACATTTTTCTGTCGTTATAAATTTATAACTAGCAGTTCAAATATAGCCCGGAATTTAAATGTACAAATTTATTAGTGATATATAAAAATATAAATAGAGTATCTTATTTTTCTATATAGTTTTCTTTGCTATAAAAAAAATCCATGGGGGATAGGAAAATTCTTGATTTGCTTTCTGTCTTGCAGATTTAGTTAATAATCGTGCAGTGGACTGTCTTTAAACGTTACTCTGGAATATGAAAGATATATTTAAACTGATATCTCCTTTATTGTTTGTATTGGCTTTGTACCCGGGGTTGCCCGCAAACGGTAGGGGTAAATCCTGAGGGTTGCAAGACGAGCAGTCTGTTTATTCTCTTTGGAGAGCCTTACGGACTGATCATATTTAACCCTTTGCGTAGTGAGCTAATTTTAAATCATCATAAACTTAGATGCTATATTTGCATGTCCGCCATTTATCATCCGTACAAATTCACTTATCTCTCAGGACCGCGCAGCGTGTATAATGCTTGTATATCGATAAATTAACACTATTGATAGCACACAATATTCAGTAGTTTATTCAAGTATACATACAAAATACACTTGAAATCGATTCATTTGGGTTATCATTATTAGTCGATAAATTTGAGTTAACGATCTATACAATCGTACGATGTACGCAAGACACTCTCCGTCTTTGTCTGTCTTTGAGTTCAACGTGTAAGAATGCTCATTGTTAATCACTGGAATTCAGACACACACATATGCAAACTTAAATTGCCGCCATCATGTTTTAATTTAGAGTAAATTTCGCATCGAATACGGAAGCCTCTGCTTCGTGATCGTCGCAGTATCCAATGGTAAATAAACTTAATTATTTAAGATCATAATGTTTTAATTGTTTCCCTCTTTTTTTGAGGATCCTCTTTTTTTCGGTGTTGTCGGATGAGCGATAGGATATAAAAGAACCACGCCATCTGCGGAGATAAAATAAAGATTTCCGTCGTATGCTGCGAGTTCTTGTCGAGGCTGCGGAGTCTTATCGATACTGAGGGCGGATGCCCTCGTCGAGGCAATTCAGGTTAAGATGAGAGGCGCACGGGCGCGTCGCAACAGTAAGTGGATGAATACTCAGGATAGAGTATCAGAATCCATCAATTGATGCCTGGATGATGATGACATAGGATTCCATAAGGCATTTGCAATACAAATAAAAATGAAAGATCATACGGTAATTTCTCTCAAGAATTTAAAGTCATAAGTCATGACTTATCCACGATTATCAATCGTTTTGTAATGTCTCGTGTGAAAGCAACGTTTTAGCCGATGTTTGCTTATCCATTCCAAGCAAATATCTTTACGGCCCGTCGTTTACAAGTGCTAAAAGGCGTCATTACTTATCGTTCGAGTTTTCGTTTTTTAAGCGCGTTAAAAACGAAAGTAGGCAATAATTTGCGTTATGAAACGATCTATCGGATGCGCCCGAATGACGCAAACGCCCATGTTTGAGAACCCGTGGATATTGCTCGCTTTTGGACGACATTCGGTGGCTTTGAATTCATTTTTTGAACGAAGAAAAAAAAACAATGCATACTCGCCGTTATATTAAAAGGCAAGTTGCGTAACGACTCTCATTTTCGTCGAAGAAATATTACCGGCGCTCGTGAAATGTGGCCCATGGATTGTCCGCTTTTTGTGTGCTTTTTTGTCATTCGGGCGTGATGATAATTCAAGGTCGCTCTGCGCAAAAAGGGGGCGATCAAAATTGGATTTGATTGCGATTAATTGTGCCGCGATCAAAGGATTTGAGAGTCGTTAATGCGAATCCTTCACGGATGATTTTTTGCAGTGTCTTCTTCTGTTGTGACTGGCGATCTCATCTCGTGTAGAACGCCGCAATTATGTTTTTCGTCTTTGAATCTAATGAAGGATTAGTGTTGTGATGGATTCTTTTTTACTTCCTTCCAACTACGTTAATTATACGAGCTGCTGACAGAAAAACCCTGAATACGATTGCAGCCGGAGAGCACTTTTATGTCAATGTTAGCCCAAATATAAATTTCTTGCACATTGATCACAGTTCTTGAAGTCAATGGAATTGGAATGATTGCCGATAATTATGTGTTAAATCGAAGAAATCACAATTTTAATATGCACTTAGTTGGGACGCATTTATGTTATTAGAAATGAGTTTCTCTCGCATCCATCATTTTTCGTATTGCATTCCTCAAGATCGACATTAAATCTACATCTCCACAAATACTTAGACGTTAGCAAGCTCGTTAGGTGTCTTAATATTCTTGCCATTCAGGTTTCTGATGGATTTTCGTAATTAAATTAAGAGTTCGAAACCAAAAACGCGCAGCATCGAGGACTCGCTAATTCACATTGCTCTTTCAATGTTTCCTAATAAAATTATCGCTTTTCTCGAAATTTTTCAGCAAAATTTTAATATACAAATACCTCAATTCGCTGCACCTCCGGTATGCTTGAATGTCAATGATTCTTTGGATTCCCTGGGCAGCACCTGTTCGCTGTTGGCTTGCCCACAATTGTTTCTAATTGGCGACCTTCGCAGATGGAATTAAAAGAAGAACATTGGATTCTTTACTTCCTGGTGATGTATCGTTGATGAATAGTTTTAGTGCTCATGAATTGTAAATCGTCACGACTTCGGGGTGAATGGCAATCGATCGAGTACGCTCACATTTGTCTTAGATCTAATGTGATGATATATTGACTTTGTCCGTCGAATAAACATCTTCAAGCACCGTGTGGTCATAAACGATACACAAGCACAAAATAATTTAGATGAAGAGTTCGAAGATAGCCCTGGAGTATATGAAATCGCGTAAATCGAAGTTTTTCTACGTTTCCATAATGATTGTACCCAAAAGACACATATGCGTAACTAGGGAATCGCATGGAAAGGGAATCCAATCCCGGGATCCCGAATAGTTTGTGGTAAATGTAATCCCGAAAAATTTAGGATTGAAATTTGTATCTAACAGAAATCGTACACCTCACCAACACGATGAAAGCTACTAAATTGAGACATTTCCGCCGAAATCTGGACGCTTGAAAATAGTGGCGTAACTACTAATTGGCGAACTTAGGCGACGCCTAGGTGCAATAACTGTATAATCTATGTATACATATATACAGTACATATATGTTTTTCAAATTGTTATATCGACCTTTCCCTACCGGTGATGTATTTACTACACCACGACTCTAATAATGGGAATATCGATATGGAATATAATAGATACGGGATTCAGAATTTTAGTATTCCTCCGTAATATAATTACGAATCACATAAAAGTATCAAATATCAAATAAAATCAGATCAATCAGATTGCCACTGAAAACCAGTTGCTCACGTATTGTTTGAACGCAGCGCTGTCTTGAAATCGTTGCCCTCCTAATGCCTCTATAAAAATTTAGTAGTCACATGGAGCCAAATCTGGACTGTAAGCTGCATGTTTCCAATATAATTGGGTGATGTGTCATGTAGAGGAAGGATAAGTTAAGATAGGACAGATAGAGACTTCGTGGTGTTAAGTTTCCTTTTAGACAGCAAGATAACTCAAATCGGTTTTCTTCGTCTTTTGATACAATAAGCAGCCTTAGAATCATCCAGCAGCTGGCAGTAGTAGGCCGCATTTACCTTCTATCTAACATGTAGACCGCGACCGGACCGCGCAGCGTATATAAAGCTTGTATATCAATAAATAAACACTTTTAATAGCACGCAATATATACAATACACTTGAAATCGATTCATTTGGGTTATCGATCTATATAATGGTACGATGTAAACCCTTTCCGGCTCTGTTTCCTATTCACAATCTCCAAACTCAACGTGCAAGATACTTTTCGCCTCTGTGTCTCTTTCCGAAATCAACGTACAAAAATACTCTTTCTGAATCACTGAAATTCGATCGCAAATACGCGACTGTACTCTTCAAAAGGATAGGCATATAAGTTGTTGTTAATATTTAGTATTTTCTGCTATAATAGTCTACAGGATTTTTCATTTCAATTCCTTTAAAAGATCGAGATTTCTTTGCTTTCCCAATCACCAAAAGATTCATTTCATTATGTGATTCCAGAATTAATGTCCAGGAGCTGACTTTTCTTTCATTGAAGCCAGGGTTTGTGTCAACAAGCACTTTTGGTACAGCTCTGTCTCATCTGCATTATAGATTTGATCGAGTCTCTTTGCAAATATGCTCTAAATTAGATGCAGAATTCATCTACAGATTGATCTTGAACTATGTGTCATTACATTGTGTGTTTACAATCCGCACCCGGATAATCGATAGTACACTGTATCTTTTTGAGCGAATTTTCTAATGTTATATTATGAGGAAATGAAGCATAAAGGAGGGCTTAAAAACGAATGGTAATTGGATGGATGAAATTGGAAAATATGTTGAATACAATGGATCGCCAATTTAAAAGAAAAACGAGTCACTGATGAAAAAAGTGTTTTTTGCCGTATAATGGTTGCGATTATGATGTCAAAGTCGTCTTTAAAAGGTTAATGGGAGCGGTTCGCAAACTATATCCTATTTCCGGAAATGGGTCAAAAGCGCCGCGTAAAAGCCGGAAGTCACTAAAAAGAGCATCGACGGTTCAAATATCAATAAGCAAAGTTTGATCGCAGCTAATAATAGGCTCCATACATGCTTTCTACTTGTAATTCGCCCCATAGAACATCCGGATTTGTCAAAATCCCTCGGATCCAGTTTTAAAAAGCCATTATCATATTTAGATTTTCATTCGGAGACTTTCTAGAGCGATCTGCTGACTTTTCCAGCACAGTTGACAGGCAAACAGACGAAACGCCTTCGGTCGTAATGTGGAAATAATTGGCGCAAGTTTCGGCTATTAGATCAAATAGCATTGCATACTAATTTTAGAAAATTATATTGCTCTAGCGTGGTCATTAATCACATATCGAATGTCGGTTTGGGAACATTTGGCAATGGTATAAATTGTTGTTTGACGCAATTGCAATTGTGCATATCCTGTCGACGGGGTTCCATAACGGCTCTTGGTGTTGGTACATCCCATGTCGAAGAGTTTGGAGGTCGAAGAGGATCACAAAACCATGTATAACTGTCAAAGTCTTCATTACTGATTTTGGAACTCAAATAAAGTGTTCCATCATTATTATTTGCAACAATTTCCAATGTATTTCTAAGAATAAAGATTTATAATTATAGGGTGGTTTGTTCCTAATCGAAATCAAAATTTAAAATATATTTGCCCCTTTTTCAATATAAAATCAATCGAAATACTTGGCCTATTGACAGTTTGTGCGGCACTCTTAAAGTTTAACCCTATAATTCAAATCAAATTAAATCGATGACAGTGGTGCTGTTTTGTATTTTTTCTTGTGTTTGTAGAGGCTTTTTAATCAAATGATAGCTGTTTACAACGAATTACTTGAATGTTAAGTCAGTGATCTACTAGAAATTTCTAGAATGAACCACTATTCATATAAATAAGATTGTTACTCTGGACATGTTCGGGACACTTAAGTCTTTGCGTGCCACGCTTAACTAATTGAACCAGATTACATTAGTTCTTCATCGCAATATCTACAAGTATAATCAATTAGTGGTTTTTATGTAATTATTAACGGATACGGGGTCGTCTTAGTGGGACACGAGAAGACCGTCGCGGTTGCTTCGATTTCAAAGACATGGAAGATCATCGATCACAACCGGTAGAACAATGATTGAAACTTTGCTACGCATCAATCGTCGATGTTTGTTACCGCACCCAGGTCACGAACCTGGTCTCCGCCACTCCAAGTTGCTTCTAACTATTGTCTAGCACCATATTTCTATTGAATAACAATCAGGTGTTGTAACACGGCTCACCTACTAGCTATCTGCCATCGGAGATGCCGACGAATCTTCCGATACCACAATGGCAAATGTCAAACACCACCGGCGGACCGCGATCCTTGAATAATAAAGAATCGGATAAGCGGGCTACCGTCTGCCGTGCCTGCTAGGATTTTATTTTAAAACCGGACAAGACCTCTTGAACGATGATAAATTGGGAAGCATTGTGCGAGACAAACGTCGGAATAAGTGTTGGCTTAAGGCAATATTTTAATATATTTGATATGACAAATTTCCATTTAAAATACAACGATGTTAAATAAATAATACAGAAATAGTTATTATTTGGTCGAAAACCTGATTTATAAGCCGCTGCTGTAAACGCTGAAGGTTCGTGTTGCATTTACAGGAACCAAAATTTCTTCATCAGAATTATAGTCCAATATTAGAGCAGGATTTGATGTACTAGAAATAGAACAACATAGTGTTTTTTAGCTGTTTTTATTGGTTGTTTGTACTACATAAGAAACATCATCACTGTAAAGACATGATCACCTAATTTAACCGTTTGACTACAAAGAAGCGTTTTTGCTAGAAATTTTCGACAAAAGTGCGGCGTGACGATATATAGACGTCGAACTGCACTTAAACTTTTTTTTGTGCGGTAGATGCGATCCGCGGAAAATCGCATAAAAAAAACTAAGACTTGAAAAATTGAAGATGCGTGACATGGATTTTAAAAACCGCATAACTTCGAAATCGCACAAAAAGAGGTTTGAGTGTATATAAGTTAATAATATAGTTAAAAATTGTATATTTGACGTGGTATTACATTTTGCATATATTTTTTTTGTATTTAATAGTGAACTTTGATATCGAACAAATAAATTCGCTTTGAGTTTCAAACTAAGATCGTTTCCAAATCGGTCAAAAGACAGGTTTCCTTCTTCGTCAAGAGCTTACTCCAATCTTAGATCGACGGCAAGGCATCCTGCATACAAATCTTCCACATGTATACGACCCATGTCTTCTACTGTTATTTTGTGGCGAACCTCGCTAAATATATTAACACATGGAAAAATTTGGGTCACGTTAAAAGAATACCCCCTCGAAGTCTTCCAGCGAAGATTTTTCAAATGGCAATCGCAGAATGAATTGAAATTAGGTTGCTCGAATGCGTAGAATTGCCTCGATATTTCAACAATTGGAATCAAATTCCTTCCTAATTCAATTTATTCTATTACTAACGTAACACTTTTTTATTTGCAAAAAAATCGATACAAAAGATACAATTCATAGAGTATCATTTTACATTTGTTAGTCAACAATGAGGCTATCTTTTTATTCTTTTGATCCGAGTAAGGCCATTTTTTATGAGGCCCTCTGCGCACCCATCCGTGGATACAAAAAACGCTTTGGAAACATTTTGGAAGCGATGATTTTTTTGGAAAATACAGGATGTATTTTTTTTTTTTGGAAGAAAACATGTTTATTAATATTTTATAGATCTTCAATCATCTATTGTTTTTTTTTTTTGACATTTGCACGTTTCTGCCTTTGTTTCTAGCCATCATCATGATGCGCAAAGACATTCTGCTCAGGACAGCCTTGGGGGCTCAACTAGCTGCGATTATCCTCACGTAATCGCAATTATTTTTTAGAGATTCAACACCGTTTGCGAAGATCTGATCTGGTTTGAGATAATCGGATGTAAAAAAAATCCGAATAATGCATATAAAACAGTTTGGAAATATACCAATGCGCCGTTCGACTCCTACGTCTCCCCGATAATAGTTCGTTATTGCATCCCATTGAAGCCTTAATGGGATAATGGCATCCCATGAAAAAAATCATAATACCAAACCATTATACATTTATTCGGATCTTAAAAGAATAAGTGTAAATTGGGGCTGCCAAAAAAAAAAATCAAATGGACTCGTAAATAGACAATAAATCAAAACTAGTTAGTAATGATACATTTTTAACTCTTGACGGGTCGTAGACTCTCGGTGCGATTATTGCTTTAAATGACAATATATAAGTGCTATTACTCATGGGGTTATTTTCTGGTCATGGGAAGCTGACCCGCGGTTTTTTTTTCTTCAAATATGGCTTTAAATTGTGTATATTTAATATTTATTGCGCCGTCTTAAGAGCCGCGAGGAGGTGTGTCAATGTATTTTATCACGAACCTTGTGAAACAGGTTTAAAATGAAAAATATTTTTATTTGCGGGATAGTGCGAAAATATTTACAACCGGGTTGTATTTCAGTCGATCCAGAGATATCTTCATAGCCTATCAGGTCAGTCCAAAAGTCCGTGCGCATTTTTGGGAAATTTTAATCAATGATATATTTTCCTCTCCTATCTAATATTTATCGCAGCTTTTTAATTTGTTTCCTGAACTGCGCTACGTTCTCTCTCTGTCTCTGTCTGTCTCCAAGCTCAATGTACAAGAGCGCTCTTTCTGATTAGTGGAGGGGGTGTCCCAGACCCTGGGAAAGTACTCCTTTAGGGGTTAACATCCATCAATCGTGGGCGTTTTTAATCAATTCTAAGTTTAAACGACACTGTAAACATCTGCATTAATAGTTTGATTTGGTTTTAACAATTCATGATAAATCACACCATACATATCCCACAAAATACTTAATATTTTTAGGATGTACAGACACATTTGCTGTTGGAATTAGCTGATTAACTTTATCTGTTCACTGTCTTTTTCTTGTGACGTTATGATAAATAATCTATTTTTCGTCATCACCCGTCACCAAATGTTCAAAAAATGGTTCTCTTTCGAAGCGCGATAAAAGGAAAGCTCAGGTTCGTTGCTTTTTAAGCTTTCAAGCTTGGATCCCAATCTCCTTTAAATGACAAAAAACTGTTCCATGAGAAGAATCCATCCTTTTTGCAATCTGTTCCATTGTTAATTGTGGATCTGACTCCACAAGGTTTTTAAGAACGTCATTATCAAAATTAACAGGACGTCCTGAACGGGGTTAATCATAAATGCTTCGTCCAACTTTAATTTTTTTAAACTATTTTTGGGCAGTTCTTACACTGATAATATGTTCACCATGTACACTACTATTATTGCTGCAGATTTGGCAGATTCGCCATATGAAAATTTAAAAAAAACAACATACCACATTTGTATTGATTGTCGATATTAATTTTCTATGGGGTACTAAAATGCGTTTGATGTTTAGGAAAATTGGTGACAAACTGACTAATACATTAGTCAAGCGACGATAATATTCGATAGGTTTGAAATCTATTGATTAACTGTGTTTTATTTACACTATTTAAAAAAATCCAAAAAATGCGCACGAACTTTTGGACTGACCTGATATAATCGTGCATAAAAAAATCTTTTGACTGTTGAAATTTTTCATCAAGTTTTCAATATATCCTGATGACCCAAATCCAATATTTTTGTATGTATACATTAAATTCTTGCAAAGCCAATCAACAGTCCAGCTATCTATCGAGCAACAGAAATTTAAACGCTATCTTGAATGTCATTAAAATGTAAGAAATTCCATCAGTAAAAGTATCATCCGTAAAGTCATTTGAAAGCATGATACCATTAAATGGGTTTTATTTTCTTTTCCAATTATCTTCAATACTTAACTCTGATTAGATGTGTTTATATGGCAAAACATTAAGTACGCAACACTTAAATGAAGTAGAAAGCTTTAGCTGAGGGTGGAATGTAAAATCACATATGAAATGATGTGCATTGAATATGTATATTCAATTGCTGGATGTTGATTTGGTAAATTTGTTTTGAACAGTTTGATCATCTAAGATCTTTGATATGTTCGACAATGGAGGAAAATGTTTGAGGCGTTTTTTTCTATTTTTATTACTTTACATTGTCTAACGTTCGGCGTATTGATTTTTTTCCTTTAATGAAAAAAAGACAAGAAAATTCGCTTAAAAATTAGCAAGGCTAGATCAAATATTTTAATGGTCCACAATTGCGTCATATCCTTGCCTTCGATCCCTGTCAATATTCAATACTCAACAAAGCCACTCCTTGCTCATGCGAGTTATTCAGATTGTCTGTGAGAACCGCAAACGCCTTTTAATAGGAGGAAATGCGTAATGATACTTAATGCGATTCTCACGCAGAATTCTCCTCCAGATCCAAAGATAGATACTATTTGCCTAATCTTGCACAATCTGCGACCTTCGGACAATTATGCTTGTCCTAGACTTCAGAGACCTGAATTATCCACCACGGCAGGGCTGTCAATCTGACGCAAACATTTGAATGCAGAAAAAATAGCATTCATATGTCGGAGCTTGATATTTGCAACCTGTTTTCGTATTATCTAATATCGAAAACGCTCTTTGTTTTATTGACTAATTCCGAATATGTTCGTCGTGGTGTTGAAAACTTAATATTGATCTTCCGAGACGCTTAGGAAATTGTTCGGCCTTGTAAATTCATTTATTGTATGTATCACATTTCAAAAGCAGTAGGAGTCCATGTGCAATCAATATTTTTGCTAAAAAATGAATATTAATGAATTTCTGCGAAGGCTGTTGTACGTTTGCTTGATATTGTGAAGGGCTTAAATATGAACATAATGTATCGATTTTAAAGGCTGATTGTCGAATTTTTAAAGTCCATTACGACTATGGATGAATGTCAATTAGGATGTCGTTGATGTCGTGTTTATCTCTCATCGAATAGCGTAATTGCTGATGAATAGAACAATAGAGCAGGTGGGTGAACATTTCTTATGTGTTTAATCGTAATTTGTGTCGTAAGACGAGACGCAGAGGCGTAGCAAAGAAAACGACGATCAGCAAGGAGAATAGGACAATTGGGAGATGACGATAATTAAATACATCCAACACAATGACGCAACGGATCTCGAAGAATGCGTCCCCGAAATTTCCGAGAAGATCACTTCCGAGAATGGAAGTACTTGAGCGTGTCAAATTTTTCGTCGAAAAGCAAGAGTGGAATGGAAAGTGATTTCCTCCGACTCTGTGGAAGATCCAGCGTGTAATTTGACCAAGATTCTCATTAATCGACTATGGCCGAGCGCTGTTCATTTGGAGAATTCACGGACAGTTCTAAGAGTCGGAGCTGGTTCTGCAATAATCGAAAGTCAACCGTTTGCAGCGCCCGCTGGAAGACGACACACTTGGAACAGGTTGGACAACAAGCACTTGTACCTCGCGCCATTGCTGCTCTAAAAAATTGTACATTCGGTCTGTTCGAGGTGTGTTCTTTGGCCAGTTTGCTAAATGTCGATTGCCTAATGACCGTTGGTGTAATTCTCGTTTGTGATCAGGAGATTAAGCATTGCGAGAATGGCTAGAATTGGCAAATAAACAATTTCTAGCCGAAAATCGCTCGCGTTTTTAATCACCAATTTAATCTTGGCTCGTCTTTCAATCAACCACTGATTACTCTTTCTGCGCTCGTTAAACTTGAACAACCCAATGGACTTTTAAACATCACACTTCTTTATGAAAGATGATTTAAATTGAATCTCAACATAAAAACCAAGATGTCCAACAAATTTCTGAGTCTCCATGAATGTTTTTAATCAAGCATCTCTTTAAAATATCAATGTTGTTATCTTGACGTTTCACACACGTTTTTAATTTTGTTACAAATTGTGTCCATTGATATCGCCAGTTGTAGTCATCTTGAAACATTAGTGATGCATGTCAATAATGAAGATCTGATAGGAGATTTTGTAAAGATCTGAGAGCTGCGAAATAATATAATGCATACAAGTGGTGAATGATTTTCTTCGTCATGCATGTTGTTCAATGCTTTCTTCATCGACATGTTTTGATATCAAAAATATTACCGCATCATTTTATGATCATCAAGGAAATAACCGCAATTGCTTGTCACGCAAACAATCTTTAACCGGGTTATTTAATAATTTCGTTGAAACCTGCATAGGACATCTAAAGGATTTGGATTTTGTATTTTTTCATCATTTGTTCGATGACATCGACACCAAATTTGTTTTTATTATAATACGCAACTGTCTCAGATATTAATTTTCATCGGATCAGAGATTTTTTTTAATTTGTGTAAATATGTTCCTACTCATGAAAATCAGATTCCCATGTCGAATTCCATAGATATGAAATAGCTGAATCAATTGGTTGATAAGCATCACATGCATATAGAATTGCAAGGGAGGCGTTTTTTAAGTCCAGAGCTAATGTCCCAGACAGAAAAATTATAATATGTGAAAAAAGATAGACCGCGGTTAAATTATTGTTTACTGTAAGCAAACTAGTTGAACTGTGTGTACAGCAATTTGCTCAAATATTGATATCCTTGCTGATATTTTCATTGCATTAGGTTGAGTCATAAATAGTTGCCGGCGAAAGTCGTTACAATTATTCAGTTTTACCCTTGATGAATCATCCTTATTGGCGAATATAGGGTATAATCAAATAGGTATGAGTCTTTTACACTTTTGAGGGGTGAACAAATTTAAAATATACGTTACGTTCTCTCTCTGTCTCTGTCTATCTCCGAATTCAATGTACAAGAGTGCTTTTTCTGAATAAGTGGAGGGAGATCGCAGGCCCTCCGATAGTACTCCTTTAGGGGTTAATGCAACAAATAATTTAATATGTCAGTTTTTCATATTGATAGATAGTCGATGTTGAATCCACAATTCACATTGTACCTGAATACATTGTGACTCGTGTGGAAATTCTGTTAGAAATAATGATATTTTGTCGCTGGAGATTTCAAAATGATTATGAATCCATTTTTTTTACAGTCGGATGAGTTTTGGTGTCTAGCAATATATTTATATCGTTCGTTAAACTTAATACAGTAACATTATGTTTATATAATTAGGAATTTACTTGAATTCGTATATAATTTTAAAGTTTGAGATTCTCTGTTATGAGCGTTCTTTCATTATCCTTCCAAATTAGGCTTCAAGATGATTAAAACGTTGTAAATTTATTTTGCAATTGTAAATTAAGCATGACACCATCTCACAAATACGCAGCGTTTTAGCCAAAAGGACCTTCAGCGGTAGTGCAATTTTATGATACATCTCAACTTGTCTAAGTATGATGTCCCAGATCGCGAGTCCTACCAATGCTAATCTCTTGTTGTGCGAGTTGGTCATAAATTCGAATGTCCTTTGAGGGGACCGGTCCGACTTTACTGGTCCGATAGCAAACATCTCTCCGCTGGATGAGTTATGTCGATTGCAATAAGTTATACGTGTTTGCTTTATTTAGTTAGCAAATAGTCTCAGAATTGCTTTACGAGGAATTTCCTCGTAATTTATCGTAAGAATATGTTTGGAATGATGTTATGACATGAGCAAGGCCTCGCGCACATCACCCACTCAGTGGATGGTCGCCCAAGCATGCTTGTGCTGCAATCCTGGGATGTTGCCCAACACTTCAGTTATCTTCGGCGGATGCATGATCTATTGAAGATCTTTTTTGGAGACCGTGGGCGCCTTGCCAAATTGATGGTGTCAGATTTGAGCCTTCGTGTGAGATTAGATCCTACTACACCTCCGCCGTCTTACCTCGGGCGCCGTATTTTTTTGCATTTCATAGTATATTGATTGAAAAAAATATAGTTGGCTTCTTAATTTTGGGATGTTATTAGTGGGTGAAGTTTATCTAGGTCTTTTCCTTGTGAGCAAATGTAGATTGCCAGCTCGAAGCATCCATTTTTATAATATGTTGTATTGCAATGATCAAATTTACATAGGAATTTGGCTCGCTGAGGATATAAACTTTTTATCCATTGTTCATCTTGCAAGACGACAACGAGAAAGCTATCGCTTACTGGAACAAGAAGGATCTCCATCGATCCGTTGTGCAATCCGCTAAGATCAGATACCGAGAGCTGCATCAATGAAGACCAGTTCCCTCATCTGGCCATTGAATGTCAACATCCTTAGATTCGATCCTAATTTCTAGGCTATCGTGGCCATAAGCAGCGTGTACAACCTCCCAGTTTCTTGTAATACACAGCAAAAGCAGTACACCATAAAAGGCAAATAATTATATAAGCGGCCTCAGCAGCACAGGTGGCCGCTGGCACGGGCCATGGTGGATGGCTGTGGAAATCACCAAGTCACGCTGACTACCTGCTCGTGATTATGATACCTTCATCAATACCATCGGCGATTTCCTTTGTTCGGTGCTTTATGATCCTATTGCCGCTTCTTCGCATTGCCATAGGTCGTTGTACAAATATTTTCATCAACAATAGGCGTGGTCCGGGCGAGGCACTGCACTTGACCCCGGATTGAACTTTTTGTCTACAACCATAAATAGATATCCTCATTGAGCATAAAAAAACTGGCTTAAAAGAGTATACCCAAAATTTCGCTAAACAATGCAACGCTTTGTTCGGCGCCTAGCAGTGAATAATAAACGAGGATGGAATGAATCATAAGACTGGAGAAATTTTGGTTCATCATCGTTTGGATTTAGACCTTTCCATGCTCTTCGCCGATTACATATAAGGACTCCTGCATGGCGGCGTGACTAAACCTTGTATCAATGCTGACTACCCTTGTGCAAATGAATCACATGAAATATGGCCAATAAATGTTGTTATCCTCTTTATTTCATTTTGTGTGTTCATAGTCAGCGATAAAAACGTTGTGGTTTAGTTTCTGGAATTTGATTGTGGATGTTGAGACTTGAAATAAAACTATGGGGGAAATCACAACCGTGGTGAATTACTCATGCGGTAAATATCGCATAAATAGATACTCTTTCAACTATTTTTGAAACTTCAAATTTAACCCAAATTTATCGACTAATAATAACCCAAATTAATAATATAATTTATGTTTACGCGAAGATATTAATGAATAGTGTATGCTATCGACAGTGTTTATTTATTTATATACAAGCTTAATACACGCTGCGTGGTCCTGATGGATAAATGGATTCGTACATAAGTGGGAGACATGCGAATATAGCGTCTAAGTTTATGATGATTTAAAATTAGCTCACCACTCAAAGGGTTAATATTTTTTTTGCTATCCACGATACATTTATTCGGTATTTTAATATTCGAAATATAAATTTGATTGGTAAGGGGGACGTAATGATAATTTGATTAATATCTGACGTCAGTGTAAATCAATCGCACGCACATTAATCATTCATCATAAATGAATCATTCGTTTCGCTTGTCATAAATAAATATAAATTACTCAATCGATTATTATGCTAAATTCACCATCACGCTTTTCGATCATGTCCTGACAATATAATAGTATGGGAGACAATGACCGATATTTTGCATCCATTTATACAAAGCTTTTAATTTCAGTCTATCAAAATTTTTCGAAGAACTTTTGAATCCTGAATAATTGTACATAACGACATTAAATTGAAATGTACAAAGCTGCTTTTTTGTTTACAAGTAGTTTATGTTATTTATTATTAAATAAACGTCGTCTAATTTCGATACAAGTTGGCTAGGGCTTCGGTAGACGTTGCTAAAATTGTAGCGCGCGAACTTAATTGAAGCATTGCAATAAATTTAATATTGCACAAATAATGTCGATGCCTCCCGTATTATTACGGGATACAAAAATGTATAATCGCTAATAAATTAATCTGTTTAAACGTAAGTACCATTACAGAGAGCCATTTTACCGACCCACGCCTCAAATAACGCATTTCGTCCTTTAAGAACGCGGTAGTGCCGTTATTTACAATGTGGGCCGTCCAATCAATTCTTTATTCGTTCTTGGATGTTTTCGGAAAAAGCCGATGGCGTTACGAAAACCGACGCCGTACAATGGATTCATACTTTACGTTTTTTATGGTGTCTCTTTTCTTCGGTGGTTTTCGACCCGTTTTTTCGAATATGAGACCCTTCGTCGACCACATTATCGGATTCCTAAGGTGGGCGGTCCTGGGCCGCATCAATAAAGTGTCGTGTTCTTCTGGAATTCAACAGTCGTCTTTTCGACTATCTGGTGGGTTTTCATCGTGCAAAATGAAGGTACCTATAATAACAAGTCTGATTTCTGACCCTCGAACATTATCGCATTAATTTTTGTATGACCAGAACCGTTTCGCCCTATAATTACGACCGTGTCTTAATTATATATTTTTTTGTTTGTTGCAGGTAAGCTTCATAATTTGAGGATATTTCGAAATTCTTCATCGAGCGAATAAATTGTGGTACGTTTGATATTGAATATTCATATACATCCGTTATTATTTTATTGTTTTGTTAATTTCGAAGCCCACGCATTGGTCATTCATCTCGGACGAAGTATTAATCATCTCCGAGGATGACTTAGATATTTTTTTATGGACAGCATCGGCCGCAAGAAAAAGAGAGTGAAATGATTCGCTCGTCAGAAACAAAAGGAAACGGAGGCGTACGAACAAAACAATTGCTGATGAGGGTTGCTGATCGCAGAATCGCTGCAACCAATTTGGCCACTCGTCCATCAATGATAATGATCATAAATCAGCGAGGTCATCTATCCATGATTATGGACAAAGCCCACACAGCAAACCCTGCACAATGACCCAATCGATTTTTTGCACAGCAGCATCATTTGACCAGTCAAGGATCCCTGTCGATCTTGATACGCAATTTTTTTTCATCCCGATCGATGATCGTCCAATTAACCTCATAAACGTAACGGCACAAAAAGAAACCTCATTTCGAACAATGCTATCTTTTTTTTTAATGCCGAATCAAGAACGGAATAATATGCGTTTTTATAACACCTTAAGTTCTGGGTGACCCTGAAAGATTTTCTACCAATAGTGGCGTTATATCGCCACTCGAAGAAGAGATCGTGGAATAAAATAATCGCTAATGGGACGACTTTGCTAGAACAATGAGAATGAATAAATTTTGAAGATCGTCGTTGAATTTGAAATGATCTAGAAGTTGCGCAATAGAGTAGCAAACATTGGGCGGCAATGGAATAACAAGTGGTTGCATCTCCACCAAGTCTATAAAACATCGATTTCTTCAGTTGGCAAATTAATCTATGAGCACGATTTAATGTCTTAATTCTGCGCAAATTTACTATGGATGCCGAAAGAATCGATGCCAGCAATTGATTAAAGCTACATATATCTTTCTTCTAATCTTCGGTTTTGTTCGTTCGAAATGCGCTGCCATATCGTTCATCGGATTACGATGAAACTTCCGTCCACTTATTGCTGAGGATTCCGCGAGTAACATAGGCATAGTCAAACATATAAAAATCAATGTTTGTTTGTCCGTATTTAATGCGCTGCCATACCGTTCATTCGATCGCGATAAAACTTTCCCAACTTATTGTTTGCCCTTTAAGTAGACTCATATTTATAATAAAACCAACAAAATAAAATTAATTTCATTGTTTCTATCATTCCTAATTAAACAAGATTCTCAAACAAGAAACAAGATTTTAGACTATTTTAGACCAAGTTCAAAATAAATCTAATACAACATGTTTAATAATAGTGTTGAAGGCAAAAGCTGTAATACCCCTGAGGGGCGCTACAACCCCACTTGTAATCTCTGCTCTAAATCTATATTTATTTTATAGATAATTAGACATTTAAACTATTGATTTAGATGCTTTAACCCTTTGAATAGTGAGCTAATTTAAAGTCATACAAATCCACTTATCTGTCAGGATCGCTCAGCGTGTATGAAGCTTGTATTTAAATAAATAAACACTGTTGTTAGCATACAATATTAGATAATTTCTTGGCGCAAACATAAACAATGTATTTGAAATCGATTCATTGTATTATTCATATATTATTAATCGATAAATTTGGGTTAACGATCTATACAATTGTACTATCTACGTAAGATACTCTCTCCGTCTCTGTCTCCGAGCTTAACGTGTAAGAATGCTCTTTGTGATTGACCGCAAATAGCCGAATATTTTTTTTCTACAAAGATAAGAAGATTTTCGTTCGTGTAGTCTCGAGAGCAGGCGTTTGTTTTGATAATTAAGATACTCGCATCATTTTAATCGTAGACCAATTTTATTATTCCCCCTTGACTGTTATGGAGTGCGTTATTGGCTGAGTATCACCACTACTTTGCAAAATCTACTCATTCATAAGTAATTTAAAAAAAGGGACCCAAATTTGCAGTACACAAGAACATAATCTTTACTTCCATCAGTTAACGTCATTTTTATCAGTGTTTTTTCACACAATTTTTGTCAATTTTTAATAGCTATCACTTTTGCATAAAAATATTACATGTATAAATGATTATGATAAAAAATATCAGAAGTGAAATAATGCTGTTATCAAGCGTGTTCGTCAAAAGTCAATTTCAATCTGTCAAGCACCCATCTGATCGCGTTGTTATCTAAACATGAAGAGTAAAAAAATGATCAAATGATTTTAGTCGTTTTAATTTCCGCCAAAAGTGCGGCGTAGCGATATATAGACGTCGAGCTACAGTCAAAAATTTTGTTTGAAAAAAAGTTTTGCATTGGGTTTGCATATATACTACTAGGTATTTCGAATCTTGATGTGATTGTTTTTTCAATTTTTTGTCAAATGGTCACATCACATTTAATTATAAGCACTGGAACAGAATATTGTGAGCTACTTTTTTGCATCGTCATTGCATTATATAAATAAATCAATCAATCGAAAATGTTTTTTTTTCTCATATCGAGATGTGTGCTGTTGATCTTTGCGCGTGCGTTTCGTTAGTTCCGTAACTCGCCGCAATATGGACGCTCCTTGTCTTGAATGGATTGCCAAAAATGCTGCCGCCGTGTTCATACACCAAATTAACTATTGCGTTTCCAATCATCCAGGTTGTAAAGTGATAAACGTTATGACACGACCGATCGATCAACATCGACGAATAATTATGGTTTTGAGAAGGCTCTCAGCGGTGCGTAACAACAGGAAGCGCCCGTGCTAATGGTTTAAGACGGCCACTAATTCGATAGTTGTCCAGTTTATTCGCCCGGCTCCTATAATTGTAATACCGACGTCTCAATCCATTAATATTCGATCACGATGCTTAATAGATCCAGTTGCACTAATCTGCGCAATCACCCGAAACCCCACGCGCGGGTGCTGCGCCCCCCGAATAATTTCGCCCAGGGACGTCCCTCGGCCAATTTTCGAGCGCACGAAGCACCGGCCATCTATGAAGATGTAAATATTGCGTCGATTTATCTCGTATCCCATGCTAGGCCATAAAGCGGCCTCATAGGCAATAATTAATCTCAACCGCGACGATTCGAAGGGGGGCGGATCGGCTCTGTATGTATAATTTAAAGACATAAATTCCTGTTCTCTTAAAGGTATCGAAAAAATAAATTAAAATCTAATACGTACTCGGAAGCGGAGTCGACATGGCTTTCTGTGTATATAAAATAAATTAGCATGATTTTTTTTCGGCGCGTTCTTATACGGGTAGCAAAAAAGGATCATGCTTAAAAGCGTCGATCAGTCTTCTGTTTCCATGGTGTACTCTGGCACAGTATGATTTATACTATTTGTGCTCAGTTTTTAATTGGAAGAGCTTACATAAACATATTTAGACGGTGTGTATTACATCCGCGCGTAAAAAAAAGAACGAATCTGGATGTCGGTGACTCCTATCTTGGTCCTCAAAATCAAAATTGTATGAATAATTTTAGGAGACAATGTACTCAATATGGTTCCTAGTATGAAAAACATCGCAATTTAGCGAAAATCTATCAGGAAATGAGCATAATTAGTCATTTCCTTTAGTTTTATTGTTGTTTTAATCTTATCGATCATGATTAGAGTTTGTACCTTTTCTGGGAAACGGTGAAACAGGAGTTTTTCTATCTATTTGACTTACGCGCGTGTGTATCGTTCTAAGAACAAATGGGTATCGAGACATCCGCAGGTGACTAAATGTCAATATTAACACCCAACAAACAGACTTAATGATGATGGAAGAAATTAGGATGATTACTTGGTAGATGGTGGCCAATAGTTCAAACCCTTCTTAGTTTAGTTTAGTTTTAAATTGTTCTCCATGTTATATCCTTTCCAACGATATGCTACATGTCATAAAAATCATTTAATAAGTCGTTAAACTTGAAGATATACCAATTTGGTGGGGTCAGGGTAAAGAAAATAAATTTTAAGATGTTTTTTTATTAAATTTATTTACAAAATTTATTCAAAAATTTCACCGCTGTTTCGTATGTACGCATGACTAGGGAATCCAATCCCGGGATCCCGGACAGTTTTAGGTACTTAAGAATCCCGGGATTAGAAAACGTAATCCCGAAAATCCCGGGATTGAAATTTTTATCTAACAGAAATCGTACACCTCACCAACACGATGAACGCTACTAAATCGAGACATTCCCGACGAAATCTGGACGCTTGGAAACAGTGGCGTAATTACTAATTGGCGAACTTGGTGACTGTCTAATCTATGTATACATATATAGCGTACATGTATGTTTTTCAAATTGTTATAGTAACCTTTCCCTACCGGTGATGTATTTACTACACCTCAACGAATAATGGGAATATCGATATGAAATATAATAGATACGGTGTTCAAAATTTTTGTATTCCTCCGTAATATAATTACGTATCACATCAAAGTATTATAGTATATAAATATTCATCTGCAGCGACGGAAATAAATAATTTGTCGGGATAACGGGAATTTTGCGATTTTTAGTCCGTGTCTCAGCAGAAAGAAATTTTATCAGTCACATTGATGGTGTTATACGAAAATGAAGGCTCACGCGATCATCAACTCGAACTAGCATTTAAATATCTGATGAGGATACCTTTAACGAGTGGGAAGCTGAGCGTGCATTTTCAGCAGCAAGTTGTCTGACTTCCAAAATCAGATCCAGACTAAATGACGAAACACTAATGTTTAATGTTAATGTTACTTCGGGCATATTTTCAAAATAATATTTGAATTTTTTAGTGTTTTATTTATCTATTTTTGAATTGTATTTTTATCTTTTCTTAAATCAATATTGGCCTTCAAGTGATTTTTTATATTGAACAAATGGACTTATTAGTAATTTTTGATCAAATTCATCAAGGTAATTTCTTAAAAGATTGAAAATCTCAATCCCGGGATCCCGGGACTGGTCCCGGGATTGTCTAATGAAATTCCGGGATCGAAATTTTGGCTCGGGATTGGATTCCCTACGCATGACAGCTTTTCCTCATTTCAACTGTAGTTGTCTGAAGTAGCATTTCTGCTTTCATTTTTGCAAAGGTGGCGCTTATTCCTTCAATTAGGATTTCTTTTGTGGGTACCTCTGTCGTGTAAATTAATTCTGCACGCTACTGGCACGTCTCCAGACAAAAAAATCCAGTGGTGTCAGGTCTAGAGACCGTGTGAGTCACGGATTTGGAAATGTCACCAGGCAAAGAAATCCAGTGGTGTCAGATCTGAAGACCGTGCGAGCCACGGAATAGGGCACGTCCACTGTATAAACGCGTACTGTATATGGAAGCAAATATGATACTATACTAGATTATTATATGAGGAACGGTTATTACATTCCAGAATCCATACAATGCTGTATCCTCGACTTACGAACATGTTTATTTTCATCACTAAATCATATAAATTTATTCGCAAAATGCGATAGTCGTATCCATATTTATAACGTAATCATGTTTGTGTATAATATAAGCTTTTACTTTTTAAGCAATCTATTAAATGCGATCTAATTTTTGCTCGTTTCCTTTCTGTTGTAGCAAATTAATCTATCTAAATTCTCCATGAAATAAATTCAATCTTGAAATTAATCATCTTGGTCACGCCACTGTAAAAATTATCGATACTCCAGATAAATTTATTCAGATTGTGTGAATATTACCATATTCACCTTTTTCACTGTTATGCAATAAACGGAAGCAACCAAGTCCACGAACCACATCTCTACATGAGTGGTTTTGTAAAAAAATGCTATTACACTTTGGATGTTCTTTCCACAGTTTATAAGCGCAGTAGTTTGTGTCTTGAATTTAGAATCTAGTGAGGAAAAAATGTTTTGGGAGTGTTCGATAAATTGGTCTCGAAAGGGTTAAATGTATGTTTATGGAAACATATAAACGTATGTTCAAATAAAAAAAAAACAGTATAGGCACCTGCTGCGAGCCGGCCGTTATTTTTTCAATAAGACCTGTATAATTTTATTGTAGAACGAAAAAAAAACGTGACCGGCCTTAATTGTAGACCGCGAACACACGACCAATACAATCATAGTATGAGCTTGACCTTGACCATGCTCACGGATCGAAAAGGCCATGTTGTCACATACGAACAGGTTCAATTCATATATCTGAATCGCATCATATGACTGGTAAGGGCGCAAATGTCCCGCGCATGCGCGCAAAGTCCCCGCGCCGCCTGCGCGACACTTTAATTGCTCCCCAAACGGTCTGCTCATTTCATTGTTGGCTTTTTTGTCGTCATTTTGAAACTGACCTGCCATCGTACGTGTAATTAAATGCACATTATACAATGCGCCGTAAAAATGAAACTTTAGGCGCAAAAACGTCATGCAATGCATTTTTTTTCTCCCCGACATCCGAGTCGATTCCGCAAACGAATATGTTCTCGGAAATAATTAATTAATGCAGATGCATTATGCAATCTTGAAATAGTGGAATGGGGACTTTCAAATTGTAATTTAATCAAAAATCGAATTAATATTCGTGATCCAAAAAACTTGTTATGCAAGATGAAATCACATTTATTTTAATACAAATTGTCTATTCAATAAAGTGATTTTTTACTACAGAGCAACAGCTTTCAAATCTAGCGACAAATAGGCATGATAAAGCAAAATCCCCCAAATAACATTTTTGAGGAAAAATTTAATCGACAAAATTCACCGCTTTAAATTTTTGCATTTATGTAAATCTCTTAATTGATTAACTTTATTGAAATTTGTATAAAAGCAGGCGTACAGTTATAAAGATTGGATGAGTCGCAATTCTATTTCTTAACAGGTATATAAATCCTGCGGGGGGGGGAGGGTATAATTGTGATGCATTCTAAAGCTACCAACTATGATCGAAAGACTTGTTTAAAATGAACCATATTGACAAACTGCGTACACAAACAATATTTGTACTACGCCTATGTTATTCCTATAAGTGTACACAATAATTTAACAAAGTTTTATTGCAATCGGATGAACGGTATGGCAGCGCATTAAATACGAACAAACAAGAATTCATTTTTATACATAAGATATTTAAGGTACAGGTAAATCCGCACCTGGTTTATCTTCTATTTCATCTCCCTCCTATTCCTTATTTATTCTACGTCCCAACAACGTTTTTTACTGTCGATTCTAGTTGTCCCCAAGTCTTAACAATGCATTGCATTTTAATTTTTTTGGGGTCTTGGGGTTTTTTTTCCATTAGTTTTTTTTTTCGGTAATAATACCTAAAGATATTATTGCTTAATCCATTATTTTATCTAGCAACAAGGTTTAAAAAAACTTCTGACGTAAATTATAATACGTAGACAACATCCATTCAGCTCAGATTGGTCATCTTGTTTGTATTGCGCATTAAAAACCCACAGGAGCAAAACGAACTTTGTATTCTCCCCACTTCTTTTTATGAATTTATATTTTTTAGATGTTCATAAAAAAACATTGTTTCGAAACTCTAATATGTCATCAAAACCTTCCTAATCCAAAAATGGCCCGACGACATATTGTAAAAATTAGGCAAATGCTGATTTATTGTACAAAAAAGCAATTTTCGACGGGACCAAATAAGGAAGACTACTACCGAGTGAGTAACTCTTTTGGTATTCAAACAACAAATAAGCAATTATGGGCGTCGATCAGACAAGTGGACAAGGACATAAGAGTCGCAGATCATACAAAATGTTGGATTCTCGAAAGATCAACTGCGCTGGTGGCATCTGGTCCATCATACGAAGACCCCAGATGAAGAGTTCTATTATGTAGAAACGGGTCGAAAAATTGGATTAGTTTAATCAAGCGGAGGAAGCCGAAAGCCTCGACCCATTTCGTGGCGGTAAAGGTCGATGCGTTGAAAGAAGTTGGACTTAATCTCCGAGATATCTTCCTGATCAGGTGTTCAGTTCGCCTTCTAATCCGTCCTACACGCTGCCAGATTAGGCCGTAAGCCAGCTGACCTACCGCCGAGTGCTTCTAAATCAATAAAGCCTTTAACGGTTTATCGGACTATCATTCATATTTGAGAATTGGGTCTCATTCGGAGAGGAATCGGCTGACTGCCCCAGAGAGCGCGTGGGAATTCCCCGTACATTGCTTGCGCGATCCAGTCATGATTGGGCTATAATTTGTATTATTTTGCATTCCATTTGCTTAGGTCTTGTGTTATCTGCTCAATTCCATCATTCGTATGCGGCACTGCGTACTGCTGTCTTGGGAACCTTGAGCATGGACAAGTGTTGCTTTTAAAAACATCAAACAATTTCACTTTCGCATAATTTTTGTCGGAGTCATTTTGATCTTAATCGAGATGCTGAATGATTGTTTGTCAGATAAATGCCTTTAGATAGTGTCAAGAAGGAGCTCAGAGCTGATGGATAGTCCAGTCTCAAGGATACAATCAAAAACATACTTCCTAGTGCCTGCATTTTATGTCCAAAACAAGAGCAGAACACGATTTTGGATTTATGTGATTACCGGGATTACATCATTCGCAGGTGATGCCGGAAATCATTATTTTGTACCTTTTCGGTACACGACCGATTCCTACATCCCCAGCATCTTTGCCTTCCAAGATGAATTAATTAGTATGAGTCAGAGCTTTATTCAAAGTTGACACTGCCGTGACTCACTTAATCGATTTAATTCATCGAAATTAATTGATGACCTCATTTTGCTCATATTGTGGAGCAAAAGGAGACGGAACGATTAAATCCCTTTGACGAGGAGCAAATATCACACATTATAGAAGTCACGACACTACTTCTGAATGGGGTTTAATTGAAGATTTAAAGCCATGAATCAGTAGTGCTATAAAGAATATGGAACCGAGGACATCTAAAAACTCTTGACGCAAGATTCTGCTCCAGCAAACGACCAACAAAAATACTGACAGATGGATCATACGGCCATTAAATGCGAGTTAGTCATCGTGATGCTCTTTTTATTGCTTTTTGTGTTAGACGATCATTTACAACAAAAAGTTGTCTTTTTGTAAATAATATTGTTTATCCAAAATTGAATATGCTGTATGGAACGATTCATTGTGTTGCTTTGATGCTGTAATTTAATTGATGACATTTTTTTATTCTTAGAAACCATGATGGTGTTTAAATGATTAGACATGCTTTTAGAGATGGCATTAACCCTTTGAGTAGTGAGCTAATTTAAAATCTTCATAGTCTTAGATGCTATATTTGCTTGTCCGCCACTTATCATCCCTACAAATCCACTTATCTATCAGGACTGTAGCAGCGCGTATGAAGCCTATACTTAACACTCTTGTCGCTCAACGTGAATCGGTGTTGTTTCTCATGGGGTCCAATTTCGATTGTCAGAATCGGATCTCGAAATATATTTAGACAGATGTCATCTGGAAGACGTTATAGAAAGACGTTCGTAAAGTTAACATTTGCAAGTCTCTGTCTCTCTCCGAGTTCAACGTACAAGAGTACTCTATCTCGATCACTGGAATTTGCTCGCATATGTGCGATCATCCTTACCATACACATTAAATTAGGGCAGTAAGCAACTGCAAAGCAGTTACTGACTTGCCAGCTTACTAGTGCCTACCAATCCAGCTCTATTATCTCTAAGTTAATCATATTTTTACATCAATGGCAAGAAATTTATGCCATATGAATAGAGATACGTGTTTTTAGCATCTATTTTTTAAAAAAATAGCGTTTATATTCTTGAATTTAGCGTTTTGGAGCAAATAAAATAACAAAATTTAGCATCTATTTCTTAAACACAAATTTGAAGTTAAATAGTCTAATTTAAACATAATTTGCAAAAAATATACATACATATATTGCAAAAAACATTTGAAATTATTTAAAAATAGAAAAACATCAATTAAATTTACATAATTATTAAAATTTATCATCGAGCATGTTTCTATTGACGATTCTTTCAATCTAGTACTTCGATCGTTCACAATTAAATTATATGAACTGAAAAATCTTTCTACATCAACATTATTTGCAGGACACCAAATTGATTGAATGGTTGCATTGCCGAATTCTTCGTGTTTTTCCCACTAAACTAATTTTGTGAGGCCAGCATTTAAAATGTAGCATTTTATTTCCAATTAAAACACTGAGACTTTTATGGCACGCAATCATATAGGGCGCCAAGACGGGACAAATCCTAATATGTCCGAATATGAAATTTCATATTCTTTGAGAGTATCTACTATTGTTTGCGAACATGTAGTAGCATTTGCCACATCCAAAAAATTACATGATGCCAAGTAGACATTTTGTTCACTGGCAGGTAGTACTGTTTTAAATAAAACGGCAAAAACACAGCGCCCCATCTTGTCTGAAGTTTCATCGACCACTATTATAATAGATATGTTTTTAATTTTCTCCATGACTTCTTTTTTCATATCTGCTCCACATAATGGAACATATGTTCTTCTTAATTGATCTGCACATGGCAAATCACTCGGTCCCTGCACATATTTCCAAAAACATTCTTTCACCGCAGGATGGTTCAATTTTTCCAGGGGTATGTTGGCTTTGAGACACGCGCTAACCGTATTTTTAATGAATATCGGTTTTTCTTGTCATCTATCTATTATATTTGCTATTGTCGATTGATGAGTCTTACTTGTGGCAGGTGTCGAAGTTTTCTTCTTGTGTCCATTTGATTGGATATGTTTTGTTAAATTGTCTTTCTTTTTCCAATCTAACTGACAATTGCAATGCCTGCACATTAAAATATTTTTATCATTTATATAAAACCCATCTGCCTTGTAAGCTGTAGCTCTCTCTTTAACTGGTTGACGCACACGTCTGGAATAACGATTTTCATAAATTATGAACGTAAAATTGGAGTTAAACCATCGCTAAAACACACAATTATTATCGTTTTGAATCAATGACATTTATTGTTGACAGTAGCGTTATCTGCCTCATTTCAATCCTTTGAGAAGTTTGAGAGTTTTTGAGTCGCTTACGTTTGTTTTCGGTTTGAAGTGTCCACGAAGACGGTATGCATTGACTTATCTGGCGCAAAAAGCAAGTATTATCTGTTGACGCATGATGGGATTTGACGGCTGTGTACGTCAAAGTCTTAATACCGACATTTAATCGACCCATATTCTTGAGACTAAAACATATATTTTATTGATTAACAAACGTTGGATAATTTTTAAAACGTGACATTATTTAAATTGTGAAAAAAAACTCACCAAGTAGTATATTTAAAGAATGTTATGACCTCACAACCACGCAAATGACACAAAACAAGTACCAACCTAAGTGTGTGACATCATAGACTATGGACAAGAGTTGAGCATAGAGTCTGGGAAGATTATCTTAGTTATTTTTCAAGATAAACGATATTTTGAAAAAATATTTATCAGTTTTAATAAAATTTCGCATCTATTCGCATATTTTAACAATTTCGCAACAATTTCGCATTTATCGCATTTATCGCATCTATTTCGCATTTATCGCAAAACGCGATAATCACGTATCTCTACATATGAACTTCCACGCAATTCTTTCGTCGATTGCGTTAAGCCATGCATTCATTGATCGAGCTTTTCAATCGCATCGATTTTGCAGATCCTTGTGGGTCGTGGTCAACTCTGTCGTCGTATATTCCATTGAATGGACAGCTTCCAATCTCGTTCCTTGTAGATTTTCAACATCGGGAGCAGAAAGTGTCGAAGGAAGCCATATGCGGTGAATGTAATGGGTGTGAAACGTTCGCATTAACGCAAGTGCTTAGAGAGAAACTGATGGACAGAACGACTTGATCCATTGATGATTCCTCTTAAGGCACCTTGATTGAAAATTCGATTTATACCACTTTCATAATAGCCGGCACAATTTTCTTCGTAAATATTTCGTTGAACAGACGAAATTGATCTTGATGAAATCTTCTAAAGTTATTTGTAAAAAACACAGTGCACTGTACATGCGGAAGAGCTTTATTTAATGGATTGTTCAATTGATGTGCTGTCTTCGCTTAAGGAGATACCCATTTTCTGGTTTTGTTCTTGTTCAGTTCTTGTGACTGTATCTAAATCTGAAGCAGAGCTGCTTATCTATTTTTGGTGTCTGAGCTGCAAGAATGGCGATGCTTTCTATCCGATGACAAATTGGTCGCCCCCAACATTCGTACGCCCGTTCGCCTGCAGTCTTACGGCATTCCTTTATTCCACCACCGACTTCAATGCTAGCTAATTCCATGAGCACTATCGAATCTCATGTCGTCTTCCATTAAGTCATCGTTGCAAAATATCTGGTAGTCTGAAGGAACGCTCCATGGCGCAATCGAGCCCCAGTCGATGAGTTAACGAGCAGAAGTATTTATTATCCACTCAACATATTTATTGTTCGTAAACACAGAATCGAAATTAACAATGCATACATCGGGGCCATTAGCATAAATGCTTAGGCGAACGATCCGAGCTATATCCTACGCGACGTTGGACTTTGAAGGCGGCCAAGGATCTTGGCGGTCCACAGATGTTAATTATGATTTATACATCTGCCATTGGTGTTGTCAAACTTTTAGGCTTGGACAAAGCGAAAATGCTATTTTTCAAAGAACCAGATTCAACGCGAAGCATGAAGCAATCCCGTACCAGTTCTAATGCCATCATCTATCATTGCAGCGGCGTGCTTAGCGTGAGGTAATGGGTTAATTGGTGAGACTAAAATTAGCCGTGAACTATAAACACCGTGTTGTAAATCACACTAATAATATTGACAGGGCTCTAAGGATTAGATCATACTCGAACCCATTACAATAGTTGGCTTTTAATGGCTTATTTGCATTCCTATTGTGGCCATTGGCACTGTGGATTCTGAGGTATTAACCCTAATCATCTCAACAACTTATCTGAGATGTAAATAAGAAGTATAAAAGCAGATATCTTTCCAATTGATATCCACTACGATTTAAGATATTTTATCAACACCATACAATGTACTCTCGATTATCCGGTTTAAAGGTTATCCGTGCTTGAAAAACACCAATAATTTAATGAAAGAAAAAGGTCCGCTCCTAGCCTGGATAATCGAGAGTATACTGTATTTGAGGCTCAAATTTTAGCAATATAGGATTGGCCATAAATATATATTTTTTTAATATTGAAAGCTTTTAATAATACAATTTTAAATGTATCCTTGGATATGCATTAATTTATGATTTAAAAAAAAATCAGTAGCGATAACTCTTGTCATTCAGTCGACAGTACTCAGATTTATGCTTTCATCGGGGGTGTATGATTATTTAGATCCTTTCAATATCCAAGGGATCATCATCATCATCATGGTATTTGTTATTATAGATCTATTAAATGATGATTTAAAAATGAGCATGACGTACGTATCTTATCAGCGTTTGCCTAAGGTCATTTCATGTCAATAAAATCCTGCCGCAACAATTACATTTAATTCCTATTTATCCTTCAACATTACAACAAGTCTTACGTTTTTATTTTTCTTAAAGATCATGTCGTGTTGTTGCGCATCCGTGAGAAACAACACACACAGCATCCTTTCTAAATTGAAAAAAATGAAGAACATCAACGTATTTAGAAGCTGTCCGATACGGTAATAGATCCTTTGTATAACCTATAATAACGTGTATTACACTTAATGCGAATAATTACATATAGTTTAGATTTTAATGGAGCTTCCACATCTTTGATGGCGTGGTCGCTTTATTTTGCATCTTCGTAATGATGGCATCTCGTCTTTTTATGACTTAATTTTTCCGTCTTTTAAATCAACGCTAAAAGGATAATGGTGTGGAGTCTTTCGATATTGAGTTGTCGGTAATCGCTCGAATGGTGTATTAAAGATGGCATAAATTGAGGATGTTAAAAATGATTTCTTAATTTATTTTTATACGCACGTAGCGCAAAGCGGGGTCCGGATTGACCCCAAGTCGCACCATCCAATTCAGGAGACAAAACGACGCCCACTCGGGGTATTTAAAATGCGAAAAATTTCTATAGCGGAAATTATTAGATGGATGCTTCATACTGCAGTTCGACCTTATGAGCAATTTTTTTGCTAAAATTAGACGTGAGCTTTCATCGAGCATCTCGCTGCAGACAGTGAATCATGTTGAAGTGTTGAAACAAAAAGAAATGCAACTAAAGTACAGCAACACTCAAACTGATGGACAAATTGAGTATGAAACATAAATAGTAGTTAGGACAATTAAGTAAATAAATGTTGTTTCAAAGATTTTATATGTATGTAAAAACAGGGTATACTAAATTAAAAAAGTACATTAATTAGTTTACGTATGATTTTTATTTGCCAGGACTATTATGGGGTCACTTATTGCTGGTAATTAAATAGATATAAAACTATTCTGCTTGTAAAATCGCACCAAAAAAGCTATGATTTACATAGAAAAAGTGAAGATGCGTGCCATGGATTTTAAAAACCGCATAACTTTGAAACAGCTATATAAAATATATCCAAAATCGCATAAAAAAAATAAGAAAACAATAAGGCAATTAAAAAATGACATTTTTGGTAATATTTAATGGACGTCTTGTATCATTGGTAAAATTTTAAAGATGTCTGACATCTGGCATCTCAAGTGCTAGACATCCACTAGGGAAATACTAATTATTTTAATTACAAAATATCCTTGCTGTATGATAATTTTTGTTGTGATTTTCAATATGACTCAAAATCGCTCTCTTCTTCGGAAGAAATAGTATACCCAGTGTCAATGTCATCATTGTTTTGTGTAGATTTTCTCATTCCAATAATATAATTCATAATTTGTAAAGATGTCACTATAGTCCCTAACTCAAAAAAATAAATCACAAAATGGCGACTGTTTAAAAAAAATCAGTCAAGTCATTTTTGGCTTTATTTTGTCAAAGTTTTATATATTTTTTTAAATAGTTAAACAGTAAATTTTGACACAAATCTTTGACCTATTTTATCTAAAATATCTCGATACGTATTCTATGAAATAAAATAAAAATTGCCTTAAAAAAATCCGCATAACTTCGAAATCGCACAAAAAAAAGGTTTGAGTGTATAAGACATTTTTACGCCATTTTCAACTGATTTCAATCTGAGTAAAGATGTCACTATAGTTCCTAAATAAAAAAAATCCAAAATGGCTACTGCCTAAAAAAATCAGTCATTTTTGGTAAGTAGGGTCAAGTTGCCGCGTCACTAAAATAGCAATAACTCAGCTACTCATAAGTAGTTGAAATTTTGGAAATTCCTTGGGAGAATGTATTTTTAAAAGTCGAAACATTGGAAAAATGCAAAAAAACACGAAATCAATTTTTTCAAAAATCTAAACCAGAATAAGGAACGTGGTCGTAATTCAGCGATAGCAGATGTTTAGTGTTGATAATTTATTTCTTATTTTATTCAAAATATCTCAATACGTAGGTTTTATGGAATTTAAAAAAAATGCTTTAAAAAAACCGCATAACTTCGAATTCGCACAAAAAAGGTTTGAGTGGATTTGCTAAATATTCGGAATTGAACCGAAAGAAAAACCGAAATGAAAAACAAAATTGTATATTAATACCTTTTTTGTGGGCCATTTGTAGTAAAATGGACTTATCTCTTCTAGAACGTTTATTAGATTCAACAAATAAAAAAGTTAAACAGAAAAAATGTCCATATGCTATGGACGTTGGAGCTGCGTTTAATACATCTGGACATATGTTAAGCACATCGAGAACAATGGATTTAGTGTAAATCAAAATAATAAAAAAAAATTTTGAGACATTCCATAAGAATATTAATATTACTGACCATTCAAATGTATCAAAAGTCCTGTCAAGAACCCAAGAGTCCAGCAACTATATCAACACTTGGCCGCTGCAGGATCAAAGTAAACCAACTTTGTTTCCATAGCTTAAATTTTATTTGAATGGTTTCAAAATCCACACAATATCGACATATTCCGACAAAGTGGATCATCCAGATCGAGGACAAGAGCGCACAGCATCGAAGCGCGCTGCTGCAACTCTTCGAACGTGATGCACTCGTAGCTATACCAATATTGTCGAAGCATTGTTCCCGTCGCTAGGAAGATAACAGGAAATGCATTATCTATCGTGGACAACGTCTTCGCTTTCCACGCACACTTCTGTAAACAGCAACGATGGCATTGTTTGCATTCGGAAGCTGAACAAGCTCGCATGCACCTACGTAAAAGATGCAAGTTCGAGACCATGGTCAACACTTCCACAACCACCGGGCTCCGATAATTGCATCGATCAACAGACCGAAAGGGTTAATACGATTTAAGGCGTCGAAATTTTCCTAACCCACTTTCTCTCACTTAAATATTGATCAAACGTATGGTGCAACGTTGCTCCACAAACATTAAATCAATTAATAGTTCCTTATTTAAAGTACTTATGTAATTTTTAATTTGTATCGCAACAAGAGCTATCACGTAAAATGTCGATTATTTGATTTGATTGTGTCGTAACCCATTACGTTGTGTAATATAATGCACGTTTTAAGTATTTTCACGTATGATTCACTTTTAGTAAATCATTCTGTCGATTTTGACTTTCTGCTGATTTTTGTTAAAATTTTGATTGTGTCATTCGTGGCATACAGTGATCGACATAATCCAATTTTTAACACTCAAGTGTTAATGGGAGAGAGCTCTAATTTTCCGGATGTTCTATAACGTGATGGATGCACTATGCTTCTTTTATAAAAGCCATTAGATCAGCATTCGTTTAGGCGCATCCTGAAAAAGGCATCTGATATATTTCATCGAGTTTTTTTATTGATTGATTGAGCAAGGTATTTTAATGACCCTCACATTGATGCTGAATCCATCATCGTCATAGTCCAGCCATACGTAGTCTACTGAAGGACCAGGGGTGTCTTCCAATATCTATTCATGGGATGGGATCACATCTATATCATTATATGCACTTTATATCAACGATATTAAATGAATTTCGGTTTTATTTGTTAACACTCGCCCAGTGGGCTATCTGGATTTTTTATTTTATTTTAACATTACTTATTTCTATCTTATTCGGCGATATATTTGAGCCACTTTTATGAGATATAAGGTTTTACCATACCAACAAATTTCGGAAACCGATCATCTCAATTCTGATTGTCTAAATGCAAAGTTTCCTAATTTATTTTTAATTTTCATAATGCTAAAATCTAGTGAAAATTAAATTGTGCCATTTCATTGCATTCGCCACTACGACAGTCCCCAACTGTTGCTTTATTCAGATATGAAACTGCACCGGGCGGGTCATTAGAAGCGCTGAGTGCTCTTATCTTCGATGATGTTTCATCTCATCGGGGGCAAAGTTGAAAAGGAGGGCTCATTAAAAGAAAAGGAGAAGCAATTAAAACATGGAATTCCCTAGTACACTTAAACCTTTTTTTGTGCGATAGATGCATATAATAAATCGCACAAAAAAAACTATGCATAGAAAAAGTGAAGATGCGTTCCATGAATTTTAAAAAACGCTTAACTTTGAAACAGCTATATAAAATATACCTAAAATCGCACAAAAAAATGTAATTCAAAATCAGAAAAACAATAAGACACAAACAATATTTTTTTTGTAAAATTTTAAGGATGTCTTTTTATCTATTTTATCCAAAATATCTCGATACGTACTCTTTATGAAAATAAAAAATTGCTTTTAAAAAAACCGCATAACTTCGAAATCGCACAAAAAAAGTCGCGCAAAAAGAGGTTTGAGTGTATATCGATAAGAAATCTTTATGAAATTATTTAGTGAGTAAAATTTTTAAACTGCCGTCTTGATTCGTAAGCAGATTTTTTGTGCAAGTTTTGATCCACAAGAACTATCCACGAACTTGATAATATTTTTTTAATAATATTTTAGTTAAATATAATATTGATGACATCCATACACAACGCGTTAAATAAATATGTTTGAGTAAAATATGAAGTTTAACGTGATTTTTTTGTTGCATAAAGTTGAAGTGAACGCACAAACCTGTGTGGACGGTATTTATAGGGTTAAAATGAAGATCAACAATAAATAATAGATCATCAGTGGGTAAAAGTATGTATAAGAATTTGATATTTTGAATTGCACACATGCTAATAAATTTTTAATGCTATTTAAATTGTAAATAAATGCAATAATTGATTAAAAAGTCTCGTTAATTTTACTAGGAATTTCTCCAACGGACTACATTTATCCGTTCATAATTACAGATTAGCATTTATAAATAATTAAGATGAACAATAATTGCAAAAAACGTGTGCTTCTATTCGATCTCAGTTCAGTGATCATAATAAAAATTGGGGTAAATTGGTTTATTTAAGTCACCCTTGTGCTAGGGAGCTGTTCGCTTTCTTGATCCATTGCCATCGGATTCAAATGAAATTTAACGATGATTGTTAAATTTGAAGGAGGACGAAAGCTAGATATTTTGAATTAGTATTCGTTTCAAATTAGATTTGAAGATGATACTTATGGATGTACACGAAGTATGATCATCTCGAGTGAGTGGCTCTGTTAACAAGTGGGTCTGCTCTCCGATTTGATTGGGAATCCATTTGCATGCCGCAATGCTGCTCTTCTGCTGTTAACCACAAAATTGGTTTCACTTCCATTTATCCTTTTACTTTCTCTGTTTTGAATCGTATACTGCAACTTCTGAGAGTCTTCGGCGATTAACTCCGATCTATTTCGATCGCTGCGGTGTAATCGATCTTGAACCGGCGGCTCCTAAAAAAGTGGGTTCGTTGCGCCGTTTGCTGCAATTCTTGCTCGACTGGTGGAATCCAAAAAAAAGAAAGAAAATTGCAGTCGTTCTACGCGCATTCTTCCATATGGTAACATGTCGCTTTACGTTTTGCTTTCATGCTTTAAATATTTTCAGTTTCGAATGCCAGCTCTCAATGCAGCTTCATGCTCTATTTGGTTGCCATAGTCGGCACTGCGTCGAACGCCGCGGTCACGCCATCCGACATATTAATACTGTCTTCCTTCCATTCTTGAATTCCTTCCTTTTTTTACTTCATCGGTATGGCAAGAAGCTAAATTGTGTATCATTTCAGGTTTACGACCGAAAAGTATCGCTTGTTTTACACGCAACACGTTATTTTACACAGTTCGTTCGCCTATTTCCATGATTACGTGGCGGCGGTCGGACATAGCGAAGAAATTGATCTTCGATTCTATCGGAGCCGTAATTAAAGACCGGGGAACGATCGTTATCGGACATTTCGCGGTTGTCATATTCGCCACAACCGGTGGTTCTATTCCACTTTCCATTTCGGAAGTCTGCCGTTTATCTGTAGTAGATTCGCTTTCGATATGGAATCGACCAGTTTCCGTTTTGAGAGCGACCGAATGTGGTCGAAACTAGTTTAGCCCGATGACAAAGACGATTTTTGACAGCCGAAATAAATTATGAATCGGATAGAATCAATTTTGATCAACGCCTTCTCGAACCCACGAATCTGCATATATTGCGAGAGAATATCAAAACTGCGTGTAGAATAATCATATTCGTATACAACCTGATACATTGCATCCCACACACTTTTTATTTCTTCCGATCGTTTAGCCAAAATGTGGTTTATATGTGTATGTATAATGTGGATATAATTTCATGAAAGTTTTCTTCTACTCTTCATGCATCCGTTTCTTCGCATATTTCATATGTGAATGAGACTGCGAATACCACATGCGGTTTTTGGCAGAGATCTTTATAGTTTTTCTTTAGATTGAATCAAAAAAAACACGTACAAATATAGAGATTATTATACTTTTTTAAATAATAAAAATATATGAAAGAAGTTGAGAACCACTGATAATACTTACTTTCATGTTATCTTACGACTAACAAGTAGATCATTTTATTGTGGAGCAAAATCGGACGTATCGGAGGACGCAACATATGCGTCCGCGTAAAGTGTTAACCTCTTAAAGAGGTAAGACATAGATTTGTGTCCGAATTCCAATGATTCAGAAAGAGCATTTTTACACGTTGAGCCCGGAGACTGACAGAGACGGAGAGTGTCTTGCACGTTGAGTTTGGAGAGAAACAGAGACGGAAAGAGTATTTTGCGTACATCATACGATTGTATAGATCGTTAACCCAAATTTATCAATGTGTGAATGATCGATTTAAAATTTATTGTTTATTTTTACTTGAAGAAATGACCGAATATTGTATGCTATCGACAGTGTTTATTTTTATATGTACAAGCTTCATACACGCTGTGACGGTCCTGAGAGATAAATGGATTTATACGGATGATAAGCGGCGCACATGCAAATATAGCATCTAAGTTTATGATGATTTAAAATTAGTTCACTACTCAAAGGGTTAATATTATTTATTAACCCTATCGGACAGGGAATCATTATTAATTATCTTCTATAAATATTATAGCATACAGATCGTTTATCATGAAATACAAACCACATAATATTATCTGTATGGTCGGAGCTTAAAAATATATTCAAACGTTCCGTGTTTAATGACTAACTTTAGGCGAACGGAGCTCATTTGAGATATGTTTATGCATTCAAATAACAGATTAATCTCTCTAAGTCCGGAAGTGGTGAAGATAGTTTTGAGTTTTATGACAGGAGAGGCGATATATTCGAAGTATCTCGTCAAGGGAGCTATTTTAGACATATGATTCTCTTTATCTAATTCAAACATTTGCCCTGACACAATTGCCTCCGAATTTATCTCCGTTTATTGCTGTGCGATGTCTTCAATTTCGAAAAATTGTTGTCCCATTCATCAAATATCGAACTTCTAAGCTTGCTTTAAATATCGATGATATGTATACGTTTCGAGCATTAAAAATTCGTTAGGATCCTCGCATAAATTTTAAGGATGAGGTCGGCTCGTTTTTACTGCATCTAATCCCCCATTGTATTTATGGACAGTAACTAATGCCTATTTTTTTGCATAATCGCCCCGAAATTATCTCCCGAGGCTCCAGCCTCACCTTGGAACGGTTCTTGCGCATCTCTTCAGCCAAGCACACCGATGTATCTTCAGCGTTTTTTCCCGATATTTCGGCTACCCGTCCGTAATCAGTCGTGCCAGTTTTGGGGCTCGAGGCCCTCTCTGCTCTTGAATTGCGTCACTCTATTAACATGTAAAATTATAAGTGTAAAATTAATAAAGCCAAACGTGGCTTCTATTTAATTCCACGGTCCGCCTGGGGCAGCCGCTCCATGCATATGCCGCCTATTGACAGATCGGATTTATTGTTTTTTGTGGTGTATTGCCAGTTAACCTTGTGCAGCTGAATGATCGGGTTGCATACCGAACAATATCGACTATCGGATCAAAAAGTTAAAAACTGCCATCGAAGAATTTGTGAATGTTAAATAATGCCGTCAGGAGTTGACTGTTCGAAATCAGCAGCAGCGGCGGTTGTTTTAGAAAGGAATCGAATGGATGTAATTCTTCTGCTGATTTGCACTTGCCACGGCGATATCACATACTTAAATCATCCTTCATATTCTGATTTTGACAAATCCGCTAGAAAAACTTCAGTAAAACTTCGATTATCCGGACTAGGGAATCCAATTCAATTTAGGTGCTCATGAATCTCGGGATTAGTAAACTTAATCCCGAAAAACTACTAATTGGCAAGCTTAGGCGACGCCTAGGGGCAGTAACTGTCTAATCTATGTATGTATACATATATGTTTTTCAAATTGTTATATTAACCTTTCCCTACCGGTGATGTATTTACTACACATCGACTCTAATAATGGGAAAATCGATATGAAATATAATAGATACGGGGTTCAGAATTTTTGTATTCCTCCGTAATATAATCACGAATCACATCAAAGTATTATAGTATATAAGTATTCATCTGCAGCGACGGAAATAAATAATTTGTCAGAAAATCGGGAATTTTGCAAGTTTTGTGTCTCGGGATTAGATTCCCTAATCCGGACCTTGTTCTTCCGAGGCAGATATTTCTTTAATTATTTCCTCATCATTCAAAATTTGGAATCTAGGATCGCGTTTGCATTGCAATGTAAACACTCGGTTACATCTTCTATATCTTCTACATCTCTTATGTCAGGTTCTACCGCGTTACTGGAACTTACTAATTACTAATTCATGATTTATTTCAAAGTTGACACATCTAAAGAATTCCACCAATGTGCTGCGATTTAGCAACAATTTTTCAAATGTATTTTCCTGTGGATAACTGTTTCTTCATTGTTTTAGTCTGCTAGCAATAATTGTCGAAGCATCTGATTTCTATGTAAACGTTTGAATGTTTCTATCATACCCTGATCCATCGGTTGTATTACCGACGTGCCATTTAGTTGAAGAAATTTTACCGTAAACGTTTCATCGATCTGGTTTAAACTTTCTATAGATGGGTGGGACGGTGCATTGTCTAGTAATAATAATGTTTTTCCTCTTTTATTTACGGAGTTTAGATATCTTTTAGCTTCTAGTATGAACTAGTCTGTCTGCTGCATTTGCACACACTATTATACTGACACGTTCTTTACTAGTTTTGTACCCAGGTGAAATATTTTCACGTCTTGATGCTAAAGAATTGTTGAGTAGTCGGTCTCATCAGCATTGTATAATATATAAACTCTTCGTCGAATCCTTCCTTCTCCACAAATAGCTTTAATGTGTCAATAAATGTATTTGCTGACAGTGTGTTGGCAGAAAGCATTTCCCCATGAATTTCAAGTTCCCTGATACCATATCATCCTTTGAATTTTCAAACCAGCCCGAACTTACTTTGAAGGTGGATTCTCCATATAATTTTGTATAGAAAAATATTGCTTTTTCACGCAATTATGAATCAGATATTGGCTGCCCAGTTGATCGTCTTTGTATGATCCACATAAAAATACACTCTTTAAGTTCTATATTTCCTGATTTTTTCGTAACTTTTCCCTCTGAGCTTTCATCTTCCTTATACATTTTTGTTTTATTTTTAATAATCCGGATAATCGAGGTTTTACTATATATTTTAATGAGAAAACGACGTCTTAAACGCGCTTACGTATAAATAAGTTTGCCATAATATCAGAGACATGACAAACTTTTTTTTACGCAATAGATTTACATAATATATGCTTAAAAATCCACGCATTTTTTTGTCTAATAGCCGATGTTAAAATATTAAATGTTTTTAAAATTATACGTAGATTACTATAGATTAATGCAGGGATGGCTGTTTAGACCAGATGATGGCGATACATCTGGAAGACTTTATATTTTTTAGTTTATGCAACAAATATCAGACACCAATCACTCAATAAGTTCATAGGATTGTTTATTTTTTTCGTTGAATAAATTACAAAAAAAAAAAAAAAAAGATTAAAAAAAAAGTTTAAAGTAAAAACTGCGCATTCATACGCATTCGCATAAAAAAAGCTTTGTCCTCTATAGAAAATGAGGGATAGGATCCATTATTTTTGAAAATCGCATAACTTCAAAATCGCATAAAAACAGACCCAAGTGTATAGATATTTTATACGATTGTAATTCCATCCCGAAAAAATCTCATATGGAGATCACCTACATCTAAATATCGAATATGGCATCACAAAAAGAAGAAAAATGTGTTTTTAAACACTTTATTTACGCCAATCTTTCACAGCTATACTCTTCGACTAATTGCATTGACCTCAATGCCGACCATAATTTTAAGCACTAATATTGTTATACTCGCCTGCAGTGTTTGTCGAATAAATTAGATGCCGGTTGATTGGATCAATAAATTTCGCTCAATTAACTCATTCCGTGCCGGCATTTTTGGCGTACGTCGAATGCTGGGTGTGAACTGGCCGCGAGCGCGCTCATCTTCTCGAGGGCAGGGCTATCGTTTAAGCGCAGTTAAATTACGATTCATAAATAATGTGAAAATTAAATTCGGACAGCGCGCAATACTATAAATACCCGACGATAATTGCATGCTATCATTTAGAAATGCATGTCTTATATGGAAAGTTGATTAAATCGTATTTATGTGAATTTAACTACCGTTCTTTTCATGGTGAATCGATTCATTCGAATTTTATTCGAAATAAACGATTTTATAGAGTAAACGGTGCCATTACCCCGGCGGAATGCGCTTTATTGCCATTATTTTATGCGAATCAATTTTTACGCATCAATTTCGGATTCGTTTATTGTAACTCCTTCGTCTTGATTTTCTGTGGAGCTTTCGCAAATTATTTCCAGATGCAAATATCACATGGATTCCGTCAATTGATGCTTCAATGCCCGTTGTGATATCGAGTACAAGATCTTCTCGCAGTCGATGATAAATCAGTAGACATCGGTGCTTATGTTGTATAGTTAAACCATTCCGTGGAAAATCGCACAAAATAAGCTATGACTTATATAGAAAAATTGAAGATGCGCGACATGGATTTAAAAAACCGCATAACTTCGAAATCGCACAAAAAAAAGTCGCACAAAAAGAGGTTTGAAAATATTTATGTATCTTTTCTGATACTCACGCACAATTCATGCCTATTTATTGTTTAACGGCGACCCTGGGCGTCTAATTTTCGGACTTAAATTATCGTGCAGCTTATTAGTGAAATCGAATTAATTGCTTCGAAGGCTCCTCGGGCCTAATATCCCGTGGCTTCCTAGACGAAGAATATGATCTTATCTATCTAACCTGCATTCCCGGTTGATGCGTTTATAATTGCGGACGCACTTCTTCGGCCATTGTTATTAATTAATTGCCGGCATTGATTGCGTGATGCATTTTCTTGACCGTTGTGTTTTCGATCCTTCTAACTGTAAAAGTGCAGTCAGCGTACGGAAACACTCGTAATTGCATTACGTGAGTCATTGCAGATGCAAGGCTTTTTTTGCTCGAATATTTTCTCATATACGATTGCGAATAATGGCTTATTTCAACAGTGCGGTTTATTTTATACTTACACATAGAACAATAGCGTCGGCGTCGATATCTAAAAGTTTTTTTATCACTGCTAAAAAATTTTTTTTTTTAACTCGTCTAATATACGAATATCGTTTATCTTCCATGATTTATAACCCGTTATGCGGAAGATTAATCGCCGATATACAACATATTTGTTTATTGATGGCGATGATGTTCTAAGAAATAGGGATCCTTTGTTTTTTCCTCAATGTAACATTTGCATATATTAAACTATAATTTGGTATCTATTAGTGTTATTTATACGTTTGTTTTTTTGTTGCAGGTATGTGAGCTGTTAACTTTGAAGAACTTGCGGTCGTTGAAATCAAATTTCAATGGCGAACAATTCAAGCAATATCAATAACACAAACGGCAAGATTGAATACATATTTGACATTCCAATTATACTTGAACAATAAACGCATTGTCTGCACGCTTTATGATAAATTTTGAATTGTGGTAACATCGTGTATGACATAGGAAATTACCAATTTTTATCGACGACTTCTAAAATTTCGCCTTTTCCCCATAAAGAGGTTAAGACACAGAGTTGTGTCCGAATTCCAGTGATTCAGAAAGTGCATTTTTACAAGTTGAGCTCGAAAACAGACAGAGACGGAGAGAGTATCTTGCGTACATCGTACGATTGTATAGATCGTTAACCCAAATTTATCATCAAATTTATCGTTTTCAAGTGTATTGTTTATGTTTACTTGAAATTACCGAATGTTGTGTGCTATCAACAGTGTTTATTTATTTAAATACAAGCTTCATACACGCTGCGACGGTTCTGACAGATAAGTGGATTTGTACGGACATGTAGCGGACATACAAAATAGCATCACTACTCAAATGGCTTAGAATAATTTAATCCTACTCAAATAGGTATTCTATGATGAAGTGTAGATTTTTTCTTTCCTTCGCTCAATAACTAGCGATTCACCGGTGAGTCGCTATGTTTTTTCGTACAGGAACAAATATTTTTAATACTTAATTATTATGCTAGGAACACATATTGGTGAATCCAAAAATGTCTTCACATTTAACGCATCTTGAGGTTTTTATTTTATTTTTAAACAAGTTCAACAAGTAATCAGGGCCGCCCATTGAATGATCTTTGCTACGTAAACTGAATCTATTTTGGGATGCATTGGTCAAAATGCTTTGTAAAAAGACTGTTCTCATTAGTATTATTAGGAAATTGGGACAACCCTAAATAATTTAATGGCGCGTATATCTATAAATAATCATTTTGAAGAAATTGCGGTAAAACAACCCCAAATAAAATATAATAAAATTTAGTAAAAAAAAATCCTACGAACTTATTGAGTCACATTTTGCATTCTATTTCAATCAAAAAAATATTTTTGCAGTATTTTATTTCGGTAATTTTTTTAAATGACCAAATGTGTCCATACACTCTATTATTTTTTTGAAAATTTTGTTCAAATTGAGTATGATCGATCAAACTTATGCACCTTTTTCGTGATGGTTTCGAAAAACTGGGTCGATTTCTATGGATTTATTTAGTAATCGTCAAGTGCTTTATATTGAAGATATATTTAAATAATTAAAAGCTATTCGTATAACTTCAATGATTTTATTGAAGCTTAATATATTAACTCTTTGCATTCGGAACCATCCTGGGTGTTAACTACCAGCTACTCAGCTAAATTTTGAAGAATTCCCTAATATGCATTCCAGGATTATTTGCGTACGTTTGAAAATATTAAGTAGTCTGATAGAATGCATTTCTGTATTGTGGTAGGTACTTAGCATTGTGAATATTCTTGTGCTATTTCAATAGAAAACTTTAGAGAAACATTCATTTCCCAAAATGTTGTGATAGAATAAGTTGATTCCCTGTATATATTAGAATTTATAAAAAATAATCTTTGTTCGTATGTAATGCGCTGCCATACCGTTCATCAGATGGCGATAAAACTTCGTCCACTTATTGCTAAAGATTGCGCGAGTAACATAGGCATAGTCTATTTAATATATAAAAATCGATGTTTGTTTGTCCGTATTTAATGCGCTTCCATGTCGTTCATCCGATTGCGATAAAACATTGTCAACTTACTGTTTACACTTGCGGGAATAACATAGGCATAGTAAAAATATTGTCCCATCAGAAGGGACATCCGAGTGATGTGTTAAAATTACGATTTTCTATCGTTCTTTTCGATCTTATCATATTATAACAATGAGTTCACTGCATAATGTGTTCTATTTCTAATAAAGTCTTTATTTTCTTACTTCATTCAACATTTAAGCCCAAGATTTACCATTCTAGAAGACAGCCAAAGTTCAATGTTAAATGATTTATTTGAAAGCTGCTCATCGACCACAATGCAGATTGCAATCGTACGCATTTGCAGTTTACTTCATTTGTGCTCATTGCACCGGATGGGCCATTGTATTTTTTTTAGAGCATTCCTTTCTGCACATGTGCCTTCTGCAGCCCCCCCTTTTAACGCCCAACATTTCTAACATTCTAAGGCGTTAAGCGGCGATTCTCAAAATATTTCCAAAAAATATATTTGTACAACGCAAAAGCGCGTTTTTAGCGCCTTTAGAAAGTATGAAGCCTCAGTAGGAGTCGGGTCGAGGACGAACACCTTGTCGATAGTGCTTCAAATCCGCCTCTGTGCTTAATATATTCATGCGGATCTCCGGCATTTTTTTTTTTTAAAAAGATCATGCCAATGATCTTCTTTTTTTAAAAAGCATCCATCGATTGATAATGTTTGCGCATATGTAAAATTGCGTTGAAGTGTACACCTACACGCCCAATGGATGACATGCTTCACAAGCAAATTGGCAAATATATCAAATCAAAATTGATGGTTTTTCCTCGATGTATTTTAAATAGGCAAATATTGAACGAACACAGTTTGAGCATTGCGCAACGACCCTTAAATCGCAGTACTGAAGTACTTGGCATGGTACCATTGTTTTGTAGGGCCTTAGGAATTTTGGAGAGGCGCCGGCTGTAATAGACCCCTGTGATAATGAACGACTACATTTTACATGGGTTCAAATTTCTAAGGTCAGGCCGTCTTTCCTCGTCGTCCTTGTGGAATATTCTTCAGCTTTCAAAAGGACTAAGAGCGAAATTTAAAAATAATTTCATCATCACAAGAAATTTGATTCATACAAATGCCTTTTACTCATTGTTGCATTGAATTCCACGGTCGTCCTTGTACAGGAACCTACTAGACCAGATTTATCTATTATAAAAGTAAAAATGCCCGTGGCCATTAAGCCATTCCCTAACCCTAACGCTTAATAGGCGGTCGTCAACCGATGATCGATGTGCCCCGAAATTGATTAAAATGTTATTAACCGAATTTATCTGATGCGATTTAATTGCGGCAATTCTTGTATGATTTTTTTAAATGATATAATATATCAGTAATTTAAAATGATTGCCGCGCGGTACATTAAAATCACATTTACTCCAACTGGGTCATTCAGGACAACCATTTTCGTCATATGCTGCGTATCGAGGTTTCATCCGTCATCATTAGGATTATGTAGCTTGTTTCAGACAATATGATTGGACATCCGACAAAAATTAACGATTCGATTGTTGATACAAATGCCTCGAATTACGCGGAATCTTGATCGTGGCGCGCTATACTTACGCGTTTTTAATTTATCTTAATTCTTATAGATCACTGACGCTTTTGTATTTTCATCATTAGGGAATCCAATTCCGAACTAAACTAAATGACGAAGCATCGAGAACTTGCTGCTGAAATGTACGCTCAGCCTCCACAATCGTTGGAGGTATCGTCATCAGATAATTAAATGCTAGTTCGAGTTGATGAACGTGTGAGACCCCATGTTCGTATAACACCATCAATGTATCTAATAAAATTCCTCTCTGCCGAGACACGGACTAAAACTCGCAAAATTCCCGATTTCCCGACAAATTATTTATTTTCGTCGCTGCAGATGAATACTTATATACTATAATACTTTGACGTGATTCGTAATTATATTACGGAGAAATACAAAAATTCTGAACCCCGTACCTATTATATTTCATATCGATATTCACATTATTAGAGTCGAGGTGTAGTAAATACATCACCGGTAGGGAAAGATTAATATAACAATAATCAATGTAAACTACTTGTAGACAGAAAAGTAGCTTTGTAGATTTTAATTTAATGCCGATGCGTACAATGATTCGAAGATTGTTATTAATGTCCGCAACGTTGAAAACTTAGTAGACTATAACTTTCTTGATTTATATAATATGAACATTATGTTGAGCTCGGAGACAGACAGAGACTGAGAGAGTATCTTGCGTACATCGTACGATTGTATAGATCGTTAACCCAAATTTATTGACGAATAATGATATGTGAATGATATAATGAATCGATTTTAAGTATCATATATTGTTTATGTTTACGCAAATAAATGACGGAATATTGTGTGCTATCGATAGTGTTTATTTATTTATATACACGCTTCATACACGCTGCGACGGACCTGACAGATAAGTCGATTTGTGCGGATTAAAAGTGGCTGACATTCAAATATAGCATCTATCTCACTACTCAAAGGGTTTATCATCTTAGTATGGTGATCATTATTCGATGAATCATTAACCATATTTGTTCATATTATGTATATTTGGATGATATTAGGTTTATGTAAATTTAAAAAGGTTTAGGATAGCTTTCACTGATAAACTTGTAAGCATCATAACTTGACGATCCTTCGAGCTGCGGTCATGTATTATCCTTAACGAAATAATATTCCTGGAGTATGGAGATGCCCGCTGTTATAGTAATAGCCTGGGATGCTTTTCAACATATAATGAAAGCAGTGCTCCGAAGAATAGAATGCCTTGTGTCCGTGTAATTAAATCATTCTTGTACAGCTAACGGGACGGATTAAACTTTCTTAGGACTAAAATAAATTTGAAAATACCTCATGTAAGAAAATTTGTTTAAAACATTAAAATATCAATATTTTAGCTATGCAATTGCAATTATGCACAGATAACGGCAGCGCGAACAGGTCTTAAAATCTCATCCATATGTAAATACGAAACGTCGATAAATCATGCTGTGCCTGTGAATTAATTATGTTTGTACATTTATAAATATGAATGAACTCATTGTGATCCATTATTCCTGGATGCATCATTATTTGATGAAAACTCATGCTGTTCGCGCATTTTTTTGCGACGATTTAAAATAGATAAAAATCATGCTGGCTAGATGCAAATCTTGGGTTGTTTTAATCTGTGTGTATTTAAATAAACGTCATATGATAACCGCACATGTTTGCACAAAGCCAGAAACCGGTATCTATTAATATTTTTATGCTTTCAGCTGACGGAATAAAAAAAAAGGGGGAAACCTGAAGCGGATAATAGTCGAAAGTCTAACGCGGCACAATAGTAATGTCTCGTATTAATAGGATTCCCATGGTGTCCCATGCAAATGCAACCGGTAATTTCAAGGAATATTCAACATAGTTTTTATGGGTTGCTTCAAAGTCTGACCGTATGAAGATGAAGCGCTACCCATTTGTAACTGCGGTGGATATTCGAAAAATAGACATCACCGGTATTGGATTGGGTTTCACGTACAAAAAAGGATAAAGGATGTTGCCCCGTAGTGAATCCCGGGACGTGAGAAAAAATGGCTTCACGCTTAATGAATCAATTATCTTTCACGTCACACGTTTTCGAATCACGTCTCCATCGAGATGCATTTTCAAAATGCCCAAAAGTAAGAGCGAACAAATTGGGGACACTTATGCCATCACATCAGCTCCAAATAAACCATCCATACATCAAAACATGATTCCATTTAATATTTCGATATGTCTGCTCAAACGGTCCATAAATATGTACGCCCTGGGCGTCAATATTCAGAGCTCTTGTTTGCTTATCGACGTCGCTTTAAAACGTCCCAAATACGCACATTAAAATAGATAATTAAAATAACGACGGCTTTAAGTGCGTTTTCGTGTGTTTACGACAAAAAATGTGTTATTATTTATTTGGCTTGCGAAATAAATAATAACAGCCATGGACTAGGAAGTGAAGCATACCAGCGTATAAATCATATCCAATACTATTTAGCACTAGATATAATTCAATATATCAAAAATATAAAATTATTATATTTATTCTACAGATTTAACACTTGAGAGTCCGGGCGCAAAATTCCCAAAACTCTACATCTTTCGTAAAATTGATATAACTCCTAAACCAGGCAATGAATTGAAACGAAATTTTAGTTGTGCTTATAAAATAGTATACAGCATCGATATATACAAACATAATAATGTTTTTCAAAATGTGGTGCGTGTATCAGCATAAAAAAACATAAGGACAAAATTCAGTCAGTTCCATAAAGCAGTAAGATGTGGTTAATTGGTGTTCACCCCAACCATATTTTTATGTAATCTGGAATCATCTATTGCAAATATATTGAAAAGGTGCAGAACTATTCTGTTAGCTCTGTTCTAATCAATCCCTAAGTAGTGAAGTTTCCATAATATGATACAAATCCAGGAAGTAAATATATGGGTTGTTTGTCGTAAAATGAGAACGTTATCCATTCTAGGACAGTTGCTCTGATGATTAAAAAAATAAAAGCATCAGAATAGTTCTAAATAATTATAATCTAGGCTGAAGTATAAAATGTCGAGGCCACCTCGACATTGGAGTTCAAGGGTTAATACGTCTATAATATGGACACATTTATGCATTGTCATCCCTTAAAATAAATTTAAATTTATATTTTTTCAAGCCAAAGTTACATAATTCTCGTTGGGGGGGGGGGGGGGGGTTGAATTCCTTTAGACGCCTGAAAATGAGTTGTTTTTAATTATTTGTATCATTATAAAAATTTGATATTATTTCATTACAACCTTATTTGGCTGATTAAAAAAAATGGCGGCAAAAAAACAAAATTGATTTTTTTTTAGTTAAATTTTCATATTTTTGACTATTAAGCTGTTGGGGAGCATCGACATACATGTATGTCCGAATTCTCATGTCCCAAAAAGAGCACTCTTGCACATTGAAGCTGGGAGACAGACAGAGAAAGAGAGAACTTAGCGCAGTTCGGGAAACTGAGACGGATAGCTTCCTCACATGCATCGCATGATTGTATAGATCGTTAAGCCCAAATTTATCGACTTGATAATGATTTCGATTTCAAGTGTGTTATTTGTTTACGCAAAGAAACGACCGAATATTGTGTGTTATCGAGAGTGTTTGTCTATTTAACTGCTTGCCGTTCTTCTCTGCGTGTTGAATGAGTCTTTGTTCAATTATCATTTTCTTCTAAAGGAGGAGCAAATGAATCGATTTTTTGTGCATTGTTTATGTAAAGAAATGATGTGGTCTTGTCATTTACAATTGAAGATTGTCTTACGCTGATTAGGAGCTGACAGAAAATAATCGGCGTAAAGCGATTATGACATCAACGACTTCGTCGATTTTAAATTTGCTCGCTTCTCAACGGGTTAAATTTTAATATTCTTGACAATTTTTAGCCCAAAAAATGATTTATTTACGCGAAAACTTTTAATCTTTAGGTATGTTGAATACTATCGTGAGAAACCTCCCAAAATTTCAGGCAGATCGATCAACAAATTTGTAAGCTATAACTGGAGACGTTTTTGAGAATGCGGTTTCGAGATAATCTCGTTTAAAGTTTCAATACGATAAAAATATCAATTTTAGTGTCTTGCCGATCAATCAACGATTTTAGACACATATAATAGATCTTCAGCTTCCTAAAGCAAAGCATTCATCATGAAGATGTAGCCTTCATTATATTACTTTGGGTATGACCACTCAAGCATCTTTGAAATAATTCGTCGCTGGATAATTTTTTGTAAATTGGTAGGAGATGCTGTTTTATCTTGTCACTAAGAAAAGAAGTAAAATCTTCAAGTTTTGGATTTTTTATCGGCTCCAGTCAGGCAAATTCCACAATTTAAATCTTTTTTAGTTGAAAAAATATGAAAACGAATAGCCATAATTTCTATTTTCATAATTTGAACACTAAATCGATGTTTGGAACACTGAAGAAGGATTACCCCCAAGTGTTAATATTACTTTACGATCTGCTAAATGCACCGTAAAATGCGATTTTGTATAAATGCAAGAAATCATTGCCTTCAATGCTTTGCGATCGAGGGCAGGGTTACCGTTTATAGCATGATTTTCGCTCATAAATAACGACACGATAACAAATTGCTCTCGTTTACAATTTTGATCTAATGATGGGCTATCAAACATCCGAGTTCGAATCCAATATGACTTCTTCATTGGGTCACAATATTTAAAACCCAATTTTAGTTGAAAAATAAATACTTAAAAAGTGATATTTGGAATGATATATTTCTGTCACATGACTGTCAAATTTCGCTATTGTGTTTCATACAAAATACATCATATCGCGTATTGTCGATTGTCGATGCTATATTTAAATCCGCAATCCTGCGGTTATAATCATAATCCGGAACTGTCAGGTCAATGGCAGCATAAGCCGGAATTTCCGGGTCGTCATCCAAACATTGTTTTCATAAATGTTTGCGCGATGTAAACATTGAATATTTTCCAATTCTCTGATTTGTCGAAATGTGACCGCAGGAGTCATGCTTTGTGCAACTTCTTGGGAAGTTAAACCGGAATTAGCGCCGAAGGCGACCTTTATAACCCCAGAATTTATCTTTATAGGACCGCTTGTTCCTAGATTAGGAATTATCCTTCAGATTAAAATTATTAATTTTGAATTGCGCCAACACTATCCTCCAAGCGTGAGATCTTTATCCGATTCCCGTTTCGTCGCATTGCAAACTGGTTGAAATCGTGGAAAAACGTCATTCATTATGGCGGTGAATGTCTAAGATTGATATATGGCCTATCGAAATTGTCTATTTTAATAGGGGGACGCTTAAAATGAGATAATCTGATGTAAAATAAGAAAAAAGGGCAGCGGTATGCAGCTAAAGGGGTAGGGACCGGTTCGGTTTGTCACGACCCCGACGTGCTTTACTAGCTGTAAAATGCGTGAAGATTCCGAATCTATTCTGATGATGATGATTTAATGCCCGCCCATGGGAATGGTAATCATTACTACACCGAGACCCAAAATATTTTAACGCTTTCCGTTTAAAATTACTGGATGCTTGGGCATCGCTTCGGGCGTTTGAATTGTACTTGTTGCATTCCATAGAAAATCTGCTCAAATAAAATTGTTAAACGTCTTAGGAATTAGAAAGACATTCGTGATCTTAGCAAAGAGTTCGTGAATCGATCTATGAAAACGTGCTCGCGTAGATAAAAAATATTTCTCTCAGAGCAGAGACACTCCGTTCGAATGTTTCCAAATTCATTGTTTTTCAGACGTCTTGCTGAAGACCGCTTCGAATTGACACGACGTCGAACTATATACGATTATGAATAGTTCAGGTAATTGGTGAAAGTCACACCAAACGTGCGATTTCACCTTGCACCACCCATTCTAAGAATTTTAATTGCACGTGCCAAAATTGTAGTCTGTGCGTTGACAATTCCGAAGGGAATTTAGAAATCAGCCCGAAGAATGACCGCTATCTGATATTACATTGTCGGATCATCCCGGACCATCCTGCACTTGGACGCTTCGGTCCGTAATGTGGGAATGCTATTGTTCAGCGCGATGCAGGCCAGTCTTCTCAAAGGATTGCATTGTTGGGAACGATGACAATGTGCTCTTCAACAGTTTAATACCCCATCTCAGGATCGCCATCCCATCTGGATCGGATAGATGGATAATGAGGCAATAAAAGACTTGCACTGTCCTACTTTAGTGGGAACCGAGATCTGTTATGACAAAGCAAATAGTAAATTATAAGGTATTACACATAATTCGAGCCCGCTGCAAAGTGAGGAACACTTAAGTCCACTTCGATGCGTTTTTATTCTACGACCTACTACGCCTATTTTACACGGAAGCCTTACGGATTAAATGTATTGTGCATTGCTTGGATCTATTTTGACTTTCACTGAAAATATAAATTATTTAATTAGACCGTTCGATCAAATGGTCCAATAGATCTTACACAATACAATGGATGCTATTGTATTTATAGATAAATTGAGAGATAATAAAAATCATGCATATTCTTATTTGAATGCTTTGTATCGAATCAAAGCTGGTGACTTTAATCGCCAAAATAAACTGTGTACACTCAAACCGTTCCGCGAAAAATCACACAAAAAGCTATGACTTTGAAACGTATAACTTTGAAACAGCTATACAAAATATACCAAAATTTCGCACAAAAAAAATATCATCATTATATACAAGTAACAAGTTACTCGATCGATAATCGTTTAAACCCACTTGCTTTTTTAAGATTCGCGTTGTAAGATCGATCGGGCATTTTCTTCCAAAATATTCCTGTTTCGTCTGCGTTGAACATTTCGTCGGGACTATTTTCACCATCTTCAATAATTTACCTCTAATTTCTCCGCAACTTTTTGGCTGCTTTATGATCTGCTGACGCACATCCCCACGAATCTTCAATTTTTTATTTTACCCGGAATATGAATTAGTAGATGCCTCCAATTTTTCTATTTCTTCATTAAAATTTACGTGCTTTTTCTTGAAGTAAATAACTACTTTTTGGGAATATTTTTTGGGTTAAATCTAAACGCTGATAATTTGGCTGAAATGATAATAATTTGGAACTAAGTTTAGTCCCATCAATGATAGATTTTCTTATTGCAAATTAATTCTTCTTGCTCATTGCTAATCGCTCTTATAGTAGATTCCCCCAAGTTGAAATGTTTATCAAACAATCGGAAATTTCAATTTTTATTTCCAAAAAAATCACATTTCGTATGTACATGTATGTCATATGTACGTTTATGGAGTCCCACACAAAAAAAGTCGCATAAAAAGAGGTCTGAGTGTACTCAATTGTATAAATTTACCTTAACCCTTTGAGCAGTACTGTCGCGTATTTGCGATTGAATTCTTGTGATTCAAAAAGAGAATTCTTACACGTTGAGCTCGGAGAGAGACAGAGACGGAGAGAGTATCTTGCGTACATTGTACGGTTGTAAATCGATAATCCAAATTTGTGTGCTATCAACAATGTTTATTTACAAAATTGATTCACGCTGACCGGGGCTGAGAGATATCGTCTTAGATCGTTAATGAAATTCTTATCTAATAAATAAGTTTAATTAAAGGAGTAATTATATACGTAATTGTGACAGTGAGTTGAAATATAAGTGCCTATGCAAGAGACGTATTAGAAAGATCTTAACACATTCCCGTTGGGTAACACACGTGTACTTGAGGGTTGTCTCATTTTACTATTAATACTAATAAGAACAATATTTTTATAGGGCATTCTGACCATATCTCCAAAATAGATTCAGTTACGTAGCAACGATCATTCAATGGGCAGCCCTGATGACTTCTGTTGAATTTATTTAAAAAATTAAATGGAAAAATCAAGATCCATTAAATTGTGAACACATTTTTGAAATCATCAATATATGCCCCAAGCATAATATTTTTTTGGTATTAAAAAGATAAACATGGCGACTCACCGGTGAGTCGTTGGCGCTGTTCTGTTGTTGAAATTGGGTCTCTATGATCACTTTTTCATCCGAAAAACTTTCTTGAATGATGTATTTCGATTTAACTAATTTATTTCAAGAAAATTTGAGTCATCATCAATCTATTTTAACTCCATTTAGATCCTTCTTTATCATTTAATCATTTGCATTTCCAGATGAATAAGTAGAATTAACGACAAATTCTAAATAAAGAGTATTTATGTATGTTTCGAATGTCCTATCGAATGTCACTAGTTATTATTTACGGAATATCATATAGCTTTGCAGTGACGTAAGAAACGCATTAAGTCGATCATTGACCATTAAAAATATAAGAAAATTCTTTAGTATCATAACAAATCGAGATTAAATTCTAGAAGAGCTCGTTACGGGTTCCATTTCTTTTCAGATAACAGTTTACTTCATTATACGAAAGGAGTAACGACGACAATTAAAACCCTAAATTGGATATCGCAGTCGACCGTTAGAGTATTAATAGAAAAATACGTCATAAATTTTAATTAAACTCCGATATAATAAATGCTCAACCTCCTACTTACGATCTGGTAAACAGTCCTAAAAAAGAAGTTAAAAAGGTAACAGTCATCTTTGATCCCACGGTAATCTCTAGAGATCTACGAATCGATCCTCCCTTACGGCGCACTCGACAGCTCTTCTCAAAATGCATTGATATTCATGACGGCGCTCCACTCATTTGTTTATTGTCGAGTCTTCGAATAATTGCTTCGCGGCTATGAATGAGGATAATTAAAAGCCATCATTGTCTCGAACTGTGCTGCGGTTTTCCGGACATTACGTACCCATTTTCCGGACATCGCGAAAGTGGGCTGCGACATCTCTTCAAAGGCACTTATTAGCAAGATCCACATCGCGGAGCACAATGGGACAAAATCGGACAGCGTTTTTACAACAACGCCAAAAAGAACAAATTGGCCTGAAGAATTGGCTGCGAAAAGAAAACCGTTACGAATTTGAATAATGCTCCATTTCATTGTGGCAAGTTTGAGCGTCATCGGGTCGACGGCGAAGAGCTGACGTCGTCGGGATCCCATTCTTTAATCAGGACCGGCCACTAAACTGTATACTTAATCGTCAAAATAATGTCCGAGGATTATTAAAAGATCTTCCATTACCGTCGTCGGTTTCTCGCAGCATCATCCGACATGAGGAATGACCCGTGTGAACGCTGGTCATTTGAACCGATGACCACGATCTATCCCCCCATTAAAAGGACTCCACTTTTTAACGTGCTCGTGCTTACATAAAACCATCGTAAAATGTTTACTCTAATAACATATTCCTAGAATAAATACCATTTCGTATATGAGCGTAGGTTATTTCAATATGGGTTATTTTTAAAGAGGGTCATTCGATACAAATTTACATAATGTAAGAGCGCCTTGGATGATCGTGGAACCATTGTTGAACTTGAACGCTACGGAACGACTTTTACGCCTTCTTAAGGGCTTAAGGAGTTGCTTACATGGAGTTCGGAGTGTCAATTTTTTTTTATCAAGGTAACATATAAAAAAAATTAGCCAAAGTTTCAAGTAAATCAGATATCTAGGAGAGGAGAACCTTCAATCGCTTTTTTCTCAAAAATCTATTTTTTAAGTCATTTTCAATAAAATGAATGTACGGATCTTATTGAAATTATTCTTATATATCTTATAAATAGAATTGACTAGTGATACAATGAAGATATTTTTATTTTCTTTGATTACAACTTTTTTCTAAGGGGTCTCCGATACAGTATTTTTACGCCAAAGTTAAACCTTATTCATTTCAAGTCGAACCTTTTTCAACTCAAGTTAATTTTTTTCATTTATGATTACAGATGTATTCCATAGATTTTAAAAACCGCATAACTTAGAAACAGACGTAGAAAATATATCCAAAATCGCATAAAAAAAACAGGAAAACAATAAGGCAATTAAAAATAACATTTTTGGTAACATTTAAAGGACGTCTTGGATCATTGGTAAAATTTTAAGGATGTCTGACATCTAGCATCTAAAATGCCAGACATCCACTAGGAAATACTAATTATTTTAATTAGTAACTATCATCGCTGTGTGATAATTTTCGTTGCGATTTTCGATATGATTCAAAATCGCTCTCTTCTTCAAAAGAAATAGTGTACTCAGTGTTAATATCGTTATTGTTCTGTGTAGATTTTCTCTTTTCAACAATTTAATTCATAATTAGTAAAGATGTCACTATAGTCCCTGACTCAAAAAAATAAATCACAAAATGACGACTGTTAAAAAAAATTCAGTCAAGTCATTTTTTGGTCTTATTTTGTCAGTTTATTTTTTTTTTAGATAGTTAAAAAACAAATTTTAACATAAATCTGGTAGGAATAATAGAAGTAAATTAATTAACTAAAACTTGAGATATGATGTCAACCGTGTTGAAAAAAGTAGTTTCAAGAAAAACGCGTTAAAAGATTTCATTATGGTAGGACCGGCCAAGTTGCCGCGTCACTAAAATAGCTATAACTTTGTAAGTAGTTGGAATTTTGGAAATTCCTTTGGCGAATGTATTTTTAAAAGTCGAAACATTGGAAAAATGCAAAAAAACAAAATCATTTTTTTCAAAAATCTAAACCGGAATAAAGGGCGTGGTCGTAATTCAGCGATAGTAGATGCAATATGATTTACGCAGTCCCATATAATATTTTTTTATAAATTTCAAAATATCTCGATACTTACTCTTTATAAAATAAAAAAAATGCTTTAAAAAAACCGCATAACTTCGAAATCGCACCAAAAAAAGTCGCACAAAAAGAAAATTGAGTGTATATGCAGTATGTATGCAATAGTTGGACCAACAGATTTGTTTAGGTTGGCATATTCATGAATATTTGCAATGTTTAAACACGTTTGTGTGCTTAAAAAATACACCATTTAATTTGGAGCATAAAAAAATCATCTGACATCTGACAGTTTAACTTGAAATGAAAAAGTTTAACTTGGCGTAAAAATACTGTAACCAAGTCTCAACGGCTGAATATTCTAAAAGCGAATCAAATACGATAGAAAAGATGAAGACAGATGCTTCTGGATGGTATTTTTATTGAACAGCTGTACTTCATAGACCACCCCTTTGATCCCTTTTATAGAGGGATGGATATGATCTCAGTACTATGGCACTTATTCTCGTATACCGATTTTCTTAATTCAAAATTAAACTTCATGAAGTTTAAAGACATGAAGATTACTAATGATAATGCATTTTTGGCGCATCTTATTGCAAAACAATCATGAGAAATTGGCTAAATGGCTGACATTGGATTGCTTTTTACCTAAGTGATTAGCAAATACTGAGTGGCGAATTTAGACTTGTTTGTCCAGATGCTCATTCAATCAATGCATTAAGTATTATTCTAGAAAATTATAGATAAGCCTTCTTAATCATTTAATGAAAAATTATATTGTGTAAAGTTGAATAATATTGATGCAATCTGATCTGCATCACCTCCTCAAATCCTTGTCGATTTTGCAATACTTAAATGCAACCATTGATCCGTTCAATGTTCATTCATATTTTGCTTATGTAATAATAACGGCTTGCTATGCGAACAGAGTGATTATATTACCTTTGAAAATTTGTATAGGTTAATTAATATTTTCTGTAACCGGTTTCAATATTCTAATACAATGCATCGAATCACGGACTATCATATTTTGTCATCTAAGAAGGTGAAGGACACAAGAGCACATATATGGTATGATTTTTTAACAAATTGTGATATTGTGTTGGTGTTTAAATGATGTATTTAATTAGCGCTCCATTTTCGCACACAGAGCTTAAAAGCTCCCCCTGGAAGCTTTTCCTATTTACACTAACGCCGTTCGAAATTCGCATAATCTCTGCGAATTAATAGAATCTCGGCTTATAAACCAATACCGGGACACATTCGCGTCCGTTTTTACTATTCTGGTTATTATAGCTATCCTTTTTGTTTATTACTCACGCCACATTCCACGCCGTATTGCGCTCTTGGTGTAAAACTAGTTATGGTGATTGAATTCGTTGTTTATTTATGTAATATATTGTTTAAAACGGCCCGAGTATAAATTAATCGATTATTCCCAAGTAATTAGCGACGATAAATAAATCATTTTGCCGTTGAAATATTTTTATCCCGGTGGCATTCTTCGTTGCAGCATCGCTGCACGTTGTCCAATCAATTAACACTCTAATGCATAAAAATCAAATTATTCATATTCTTATGCCACATTTATATATATCTCCATGGGATCGTTTTATTGTACATTGTGGGATTTTCAATGGGATACAACAACGGTCCATCAGAGAGCAAATGTCACCAAATTCGGTCCATTGCGGCTTGAAATGATAAAACAATTAAATATGTGCATGTAAGCATCCCTATATGTTAATTTAAATTTGTTAATAATTTGGGACAGAGAGTGGCCATAAGAAAATATGGTTATTCTGTGATCATCAAATATTGTATAATGTGAAGATTGAAACTAATCGTGATTGTGAATTTTGAATTATTAATATTAGCTGGTGTCTCTCAAATTGATTGCTATGATAACAGTTTGGATTGAAATTGCAAGAACTAATTCGTTGTGTCAATCGTGGATATGATTTGTGCACGATTTCTTATACTTCTGCGTCATTTGAAATCTTTCAGGTGTTAAAATTATTATTTTCATGTACCGTTTGCATCAATGGTACAATAATATCGATGATGTATGACGTCGTGAAGGCTGTAGGTGTCCTCCTTTCATTGCAATCCAATTAACCTGAACAATTTCATGCTGAGAGAAGCCTACTCATCTTCACCGAACAAATGCTCATCGGCTTGTATTACGATTTCTGACATCCAAGGCTCATAAACAACCTCGATTTACAGTCAGTTTTTTATCTTACGACGAAATGCGATACGCCATCGTCTTATCCATTGATAAAAGGCATCCGAATGGGCTTGATCGCACTAATGACGAAATTATCTTGGGAAATGTGCATAATTTTCGATGCAGTGCGAAATATTCATCGCTGTTTATCAGACCGTGGTGTGATCAGTTAAGGCATTTGCTATCGTATGCAGTGACACGAATTCGATCCTCGCTGAAAGATGAATATTTTCAGACGTTCCACTTTCTTAGCTTTCGTTCACAATCACACCAAGGAAAAGCTGAAGCAATACAGCGCCATTTAAAAATGTCGAGCGTTTGAAGTTCAACAGTAAAATCAATGCTGGAAGAAGCCATAATCAAATGACATAAATTCAGTATAAACTTTGAAAATATACATTTAGTAGTAGATGATGAATGTCACAATGAGTCAAGAAGGACTTGAGGCAATGTTGTGGTAAATATATCGAAGTACTCATCGCGATTTCCAAAGTATGAAACGCGGATATTGCACGCGTATCTTATTTGTTCGTCAAACATTAATTATGCTCCCTCCAAGGATGCATGTGATCTAGAATGCCAAAAAAATTGGAAAGTCTTCAATCGGTCCACGGATGAACAGTTACGAAGAGAAACTATCCCAAGGGTCATTTCTCTCATGTGATAAACGCTCTAAGTGAGATGGAATAGATGGGTAAACAAATGCTGGTAAAAAACCGTTGAACGCCTTAAATCGAATCAGTTACACATTCCCCGATGGTCTACTTATCTACTTAAAGACTGGTTGCTCTGTTAAAGCGAGTCTCACGGATGTTTGTGACGGTACCGTTTCCATATAGTCCTTGCCACTCCAATTTGACATGAAGATAATATCAACATGTGCCCAAAGCGAGACCTTTGCCGGCTTACCAATTCAATTAGTGACGGACAATCGATTCTTTCGGCTTCTAGATGGGTCAGGGACGTCTCTTATAAGGTGTTAATTATTCGAGCAGATGAATATAGAATCGGGTGGAACGGTAACCAGTAGCAATTCATCAATGCAACAAATGATCAGATATCAATTATCCTTAATTCAGCAGTCTGCCAATCTATTTAAAAGTCCAAATTATATCACCAAATATAAGGATTTGATGTAGGTCCCATAATGAGATTGATGAATGTTGAAGAATTAGACAAAAAAATATTAAATATGTAGAATAATGCAGAAACATTGTATCAAAAATGAGGCATATTTATGATTTAAATGGATCTGAATATTCAATTATGTTTGATTAAAAAAAAATCATGTGCATTTAGTAGCATTTAGTCTTATAGTCTTAAAACAGTTCCAAATATTTGTATCGGTTCGGTTATTTAAACTTATTTTCCATTATACACTCGGGTCTCGTATAACACGGTTTTATGGTTCCGCAAAAACGTCGTATAATATAAATGCGTCTTATACAAAGCTTGAAGATCGTACAAATTTTTTTTCGAGATCTGTTGTGGGTTTCCATCATCAGAGAACTCTGGAGTATTTCTGCTTTTAACCTTCAAAAATTCTGTAATAAGCTATTGTCTGCTTTTAGCGTATAAATCTTTACGTATTTCATTATAAGGCAGCAAATTTTCTATTTAAAAAAAATCTAATTTTCTATAGTCAATTTTATGCCTTCATAAATTGTATTGTTCAGTAGAAACAATATCACAATTTATACAAACGTGTTGTATAAAACCGTGTTATATGAGGTCCAAGTATACAAATCTTTTTTTGTGCGGTAGTTCCGCGGAAAATAGCACAAAAAAAGCTATGACTTATATAGAAAGAGTGAATATGCGTTCCATGGATTTTAAAAACCGCATAACTTTGAAACAGCTATATAAAATATATCCAAAATCGCATAAAAAAAGTTAATAAAAAATCAAACACAAAATCGCGATTATTTATAAAAAAATTCAGTCAAGACATTTTTTGGCTTATTTTAATCAGATTTATGTCAAAAATAAATTTTGACATAAATCTGGTAGGAATAATAGAGGGTTATATAGAAAAGATTCGTGCCCAGTTTGAAGTAAATTAATTAATTAAAACTTGAGATATGATGTCAACCGTGTTGAAAAAAGTAGTTTAAAAAAAACGCGTTAAAAGATTTCATTATGGTAGGACCGGCCAAGTTGCCGCGTCACTAAAATAGCTATAACTCAATGCAAATGCAAAAAATGCAAAAAAAAACCAAATCAATTTTTTCAAAAGTCTAAACCAGAATAAAGGGCGTGGTCGTAGTTCAGCGATAGCAGATGCAATATAATTTACATAGTCCTCAATTTCGGTTAGTGTTAATGATTTTACAAAATATCTCGATACCTACTCTTTATGAAATTTAAAATAAGAAAAAATTTGCTCAAAAAAAAACCGCATAACTTCGAAATCACACAAAAAAAAGTCGCATAAAAAGAGGTTTGAGTGTACTCTTATTTTACATTATTACATTGTCGAATTTACTCTTTTTAATTAGTGATTGTTATGAAATTACAATTCTGTTATTCTTTTTAGGAAGTGTTAAGGGTTTTAGAGTTATCATGTAGACGAGAATATGATAAAAATAATTAATTGAAGGTATTTAGATCTAGATTCTAAGTATTCAAAACTAGAATCTGAAATACTACCACCAATTAATTATAGACAAATTGGTAAACACTGCTCTAATGCATCACATTAAACCTGAACCTGACTGCCGAAGACTGTTTGTTCGTAACATTTTTCATTGTACCCAATATTTTGCACGGTAGGCATGATTAAATCATGGCTTTCATATCTGATTTTTTTAAGCCTGAATATACTGTGAATTAGGTAGCCTTCGAGCGTAAAGAGTTGAAGATATATATTCGAAAAAATAATGTGTATCATATTTGCCACGTTGAAAAGTAGACAATGCGGCCAGCCAGAGAACGTAGCCGGGAGAGTGAAACGAATCAAGGCTAGATCTGTCATTTATCGACTCTATGTTTTATGCACATAGTACTAGACGAAGTGAAAGTAAATAGAAGAAAAGTGTGAAAAATACATTTTATTCTGTCCTCTCACAAACGATCCATTATTCGTCTCTTAAAATTCAAACGTTGCCATCAAACGACAAAAAGCGTTTGACAATGGACTCGCTTCAAAGAAGCGCACGTAGAAACCGATAGACAGCGACGAACCAGCAAAAAGTGAAAACGTTAGAAGAAGAAAAAAAAGTGCATTTTATTGCAATATTGCACATGGGAACTGCACACGACCGAACGGATGTGACGAAACAGAAGAAAATGCCTATAGACCACAGGTTCTTATCCATATGTCCGTGTAATGGCAAAAACGCACGATAACTTTTGTTTATGTGTCGATTTATGTAACAATGCGTTTCTAGAGAAATCGACATTTTTTCTAGAATGTGCACGCTTGATGTGCCATTTTTGCAAAATAATCCATAACTGAACGCCTAGATAGCTTTACATCAAAGGTCACCAAACTTTTGTTGTCCCCTAGACCAGCGCTTCTTAAACTCATGTAGTCCGCGGAACCCCTCTTCAGGAAAATTTCTTTCGCGGACCCCCTTTTGAGCCGTGTGATCTAGAGGCGCTCCTTCGATGTGTCAGTGGTCCAAAATTCGGACCGGTTGGACACGGAAACCTTGTGGCCATTTTTGTAGAAGTCCCTTCTTAGCTGCCTCGTACCCTTTTTTAGGGCCGTGTGGTCTTCATTGGTGATTATTCCAATCAGTTGGTACATGACATCCATTTTTTACATATTGAAAGGTTGTTTCCAAGTCTATGTGCATTTAAATGTTTAACGCAGGCTGACATGTCATCATCTTAGCAGTTAGCCTGCGCCAAATTGGGAAGAGCAGTTCTTAATGGATTTCTTGATTCATAACAAAACGATTATATGCCAATAGTAGTGCTTCACTACCAAGTAAAATCGACTCGTCCTATTGTATGGAGAAATGAGCTATTTGCCAATATTATAATTACACAAGAAGCTTTCAATAGCATAACTCATTTCATCGATAAGGAATTCTTTTGAGTAAAAACCGGTTTGTGTAGAACAGTTATTAAAACTTCTTCAATAACTGGCAAAATCAGCTGTTCCCCGATATTATGCGGCTTTCATGATTTTGCTATGAGTAACGAGTTATTGTAAGACGTCCGCAAACCATCATTTATCAGGGTGATACCTTCTCAGGTGATTATCCAGTTTGGATGATTTCATAGCGTCGTTGCTTAATCCTTTGACGAGTATGCACTCATATGTTAAGTGCGCGCTCGAGCGTTCCAGAAAGCTGAAACGCTCCACAGTGCCTTATTTTCAACTTCAATAATAACTATTATAAGAAAGTATTACGTAAGTACTTGCATAGGTACTATCTACTTGAAAATATACAGAAAGTCAATAATTTGGCTTCCCTAAATGGGATCCACTCTCGTTGACTTCTATTAACATCTCATGCACCCGCAATTTTTTGTTTAATTAACATGGACCATTTGCAGATCGGAATCGATCCATGGGGGTCGATATAGACAAGTTTGGGAGTGATTGCTTTACATGAATCGACGTTTGCAAAATATTTGTTATCGATGAAGAGTTCTGACGATGACGAATATTTTTGTTATGAAATATATGATTCCAAAAGTCTATAGTTTATAAAGGCGTCAAACTATTCAAATGTGTACCTTCTCATAGATTATTTATTATACTTGTAAATGGTTTGAATTCTGCTTGAATTTTCTTGGACAATCATACTGTTTATTGGCATATTACACTGATTGTTAAAAAACTTGTTTGAGAGTCACTTATGTAAAATGTGCATTCAGTAAAAGCGCTATTTTTTTCTTTGGTTGACCAAATGTGCAGCATTTAGAAATCGATAGGCAATCATCGAGAGCACTTCCGAGTGCATTTTAAAACAGAAATTAATTTCCTGGATTCGATTGGAAATTCACATTCGATTGGGAAAAAAATGATGCAATCTAAACTTGTGCCACTCCATTGATTGAAACAAGATGCATAAACGTATGTGGGAGATCGTAGAAAGAAAATTTAAGCCTGTAAGGATTTAAATGGGACAGTGTTCAAATCGATAGTATTTCTTGCATGAATGAATACCACACCGGTTTTATAAATGTTAAATGCCTTCGACTGTAAAATACAGGCTTGAGAGTGTAATTTTATATAATTGTAGATTCTATGTCGGTCATTACAGGATTAGGTTTCTCAGAAATGTTAACAAGTCAATTTTCGTAGAGCGATTGCTTTGTTCGACGATTTACAACCATACACACCCAAAACAGCCAAATCGATAAATTTGCGATATGCACTAAATAAATAAATATGTAACCGCATGTAATATAACATTTTTATGTCATGTATTTGCGATCCAAAAAACATGATATTCTGGCATAATTTTTGAATTCTCACGTATTTTTTTGTGCGAATCATTTGGAAATTACTCATAAACCATAGGCTTTAAGACAATATATGCTTTGGCAGAATTATAGATAAAACTATATAGATTATATTGTTCATACATTGTTTTGTTACAATATGTACAATTGTCGCGATAAAGACAATTAAATAGGGATATCGATTTAAATCCTTAACGCTTTGACGGACACGTCTGCATTATGCGTAATTTTTGGTATGAAAAGATAACGCATAATGCAGACGTGTCCGCCAACGCGTTAATGGCGTTTTAAATTCAGAAGGTGTCATTTGACAGATGATATCGATATGCAAATGGGTAACATTGCTTTCGATGATCATGGATTTTAGCAACCATTGATGATTTTTAACGAGAGACGCATCATCATCCTCTGCATTCTGATATTGATTGATCAATCATGCAAAACTTTATACGTCGCGACGATCGAATTCGAAACATCATCCTACAAACATGACCCCCATCGACCATCAAAATCACGATAGCACTGATCATTCGAATTGATGTTGATATTGTTGATTATTTTGAATGCAGAATTATGCAAACGTTGGCGTCCTTTGAAAGAAAAAATCGTTTATCGCTTCTCAATTAGAAAGCAGAAAACATGCAAAATGGAAGAATGCACGTATGGTACGGACACGCGACACGTTATTATAAAAACGTGATTTCATGACATTGTGTATTTGAATTGATCGCATTGTTTCCACGATCTTTCATTTTGGCGGTGATAATGCAACTTTGGCTATTCTATATCGTCCGCTATAATTAGTCTAAATAGGAAGTCCGCTCGTTCTTTCTTCATACATTGTTTGCAGAAATTAAGTCCGTTGCGGTCTTTTTTGCGCCATTGTTTGGACTGTAATCGAACGTGTGATTGGATATCGTTCTTGGTCATTTCAATTATTTTTTTACGGATGAAGATTAGTTGGAAGGCGATAGTCAACGTCCTTCTTCTTGATCATCAGAATTTAACGCGTCGTTTCCGCATTAAAATAAACAATGCTTCTCTTCAAACATTTATGCTTTTTTGTTCACGACAGCGACGGTGCATCGAAATGCACTTGGACTTATTGATTGCAAATACAGGATGTTTTGCACATTGATCGACAAAACATTTTTGGGAGTTAGAGGTCTAGAAACCGTGCGAGCCACGGAATAAGGAATGTCCCCAGGCAAAGAAATCCGGTGGTGTCAGGTCTGGAGAACGTGCGAGTCATGGAATAGGACCGCCATATTTTGTTTAAAGAATTTAGAAGCTGACATTTCTCATTCGTTTTGCACATTTATTTGACTCTGGAAGCTTAGAAGTATTTTTTTAAACCAATTGCATAAAGTAATGATTAAAAAGTTATGACGATTTAAAGGTGAAATTTTGGGTATTTTTTCAAAATGATCAATTTAAAAAAACCTGACAATTAGGACATAGGACAAAACACCCTGTATTATCTGCACAATAATTATTCATTGTCTAAATTAAATTTTACCACATGCTAAATTCTACTGAATGCGTCATTTTGCGGTATTAATTATATGCTTTAATGTTGATCAATTAGGTCAATGGGAAATTTGATATATATATATATACAATAGAACAAAAAAATAATGAATCATTGTTTTAAGAACCACAATAGAGATTCTTTTCTTCCTTAGAACATCCTGTAATTATACTGGACATAAAATCATTAAATACGTCATAATGCGTTAGAAGAGCATTAATTCTGATTTCCCACCAGGAAGAATATTCTGACACCGGCGGAATAATAAAGTATTTAAATAATAATAAGTATGGGTGTGTACGAAAGAGTAGTCCTAGGGATGATAACATTATTAGAAGGATTGCTTTCTGGTTTCCAATCAGCTCCCAAGGCAAAAAAGCTGAAAAACAAATCTGAAAAGATCGTATGCTTCGCCATCGATCAACGATTGTGTGAAAATTTCAAGACTGCTCTGGCAATTCTCCAAAAAAACAATATTAAATGAGTCTACAACCAATTTATTGATCCAAACTTAAATTCATGGACTGATTTTAAAAATGTAATACTTGTGATAATATATTCCAATGGTCATAATTGTTTTTCTATTGATTAATTAGATTTTTCCTTCCGCATGTTTTTGTGCATTTACCAGATTAAGTGTTACAATATTTATTACATTATTGCTGTCAAATTCTCACACGTTGAGTTCGGAGACGGACAGATGAAGAGTGTCTTGCATGGTTGACCTTGGAGAGAAACAGAGACGGAGAGAGTGTCTTGCGTACATCGTACGATTGTATAGATCGTTAACCCAAATTTATCAATGCGTGAATGATATAATTAATCGATTTCAAGTGTATTGTTTATTTTTACTTGAAGAAATTACCGAATATTGTGTGCTAACGACAGTGTTTATTTATTTATGTACACGCTTCATACACGCCGCGACGGTCCTGACAGATAAGTGGATTTGTACGGATGATAAGTGGCGGACGTACGAATTTGGCATCCAAGTTTATGATGATTTAAAATCAGCTCACTACTCAATTCCAGCTTGTAATATTTTATTGTGTATTTTTTTAACATATATCTTCCCATACACACTCGAGCCTCTTTTTGTGCGATTTCGAAGTTATGCGGTTTTTTTTTAAATTTCATAAAGAGTACGTATCAAGATATTTTGGATCAAGCAAGAAATAAATCATCAACACTAACCGAAGTTTGGAATTTTGAAAAAAATAATTTCGCTTTGTTTTTTGCATTTTTTCAATGTTTCGACTTTTAAAAATACGTTCTCCAAAGGAATTTCCAAAATTCCAACTACTTACAGAATTATAGCAAATTACATAGAAAATTATCATTAGCCAAGATAGTTTGTAATTAAAATAATTAGTATTTCTCTAGTGGATGTCAGACATCCTTAAAATTTTACCAATTATGCAAGACGTCCTTTAAATGTTATATTTTAATTGCCTTATTGTTTTCCAGTTTTTTTTTATTAACTTTTTTTTGTGCGATTTTAGATATATTTTATATAGCTGTTTCAAAGTTATGCGGTTTTTAAAAGGCCATGGAACGCATCTTCATCTTCATAGCTTTTTTTGTGTGATTTTTCGCGGAATGCATATACCGCACAAAAAAAAGATTTAAGTGTATTTTCTTGATATCCAGACTGAGACTCTCAGATTTCAGTTTCCTAGTATTTTGTTGGGACTTTCAAACTTCCAGCCGATCAGATTGTTTTAATTATATCCAATATGTCCGTTTGCGGTTTTAATAATATACATATTTATTCAGCTATCCGTTTGATCTGCCTGAAACGTTTTTATACACATTTCTCGATCAAAAAACGAACCTAATTTCCATACTGACCAATACAACTTCCCAATTGCTTATACCGCAGGCATCCACATATTTCACTCGGCGGATTGTAATATAAATTGTAATCCAACTTACGCGAGACTGGTTTTAGATACGCATAATTACACGTATTACATATCACTAATTTATTAATTAACCCCAGGTCGACGACTCATTAATTAGCCGTCAGTTTCTATTTGAAAACGTCCTTCAATGTCTTCCCTTATCGGAATTATGGATATTCCAAGGCCCACGTATACGTGTGATATTTATGGACGGGGATTTAGTTACAATTCGAAGCCGATTAGTGAGGATTTCCTTGTACGCGTTGTTTAATCAATTCAATCCTCGAAGCCTCACGCTGTGAAAAAAGTAATTTAAATGAAAACCGTCAGTGTCGAATGATTATTTTATGCAACGATCGCTCGTTTGTCGGGCGTCACTTATACGTGACACGTTTCGATCGGCCGTCATTTCTGCTTCGGATCATCAGCCATCATCAATCGGATCGATCCATCATATCGCACACTCGCTTATTAAGATATCGGCTCGTAATAAATTAACATCATTGTTATGCAATTAAATTTCTTCGAGTCAATCACCTGCTGGAGAAATTAACGATTTCGCCTAGGAAATATCACCTGTCCGAACTGGTATTCAAATTGGTATTTTTTTCCCGAAACCGATTTCTAAGACCAGTTCGCGTTGTCGCCGTGTCAACTCTTCGCCTTTTTTCTTCGGCAATTGTTTATAAACAAATTGATGGCAGATTTTGTAATACGTTATAGCGGGAGGGGCGCTTTTTTCGCGTTTGCCATGTGACATAAAGTCCATTTGCCACTTTCTATCTTCTAGTTTCACTTTTTTTTGGCAAGTGGCTTGTGCAGTGGTCGCTATAAATCTTCGATAGAAATTATAAACCTATAATTTGCATCGATTGTGTGTGTAATTAATAATTAATTGGGAATATTAAATCGTGAACGAGCCTCCGATGGACAGGCGAATTTACCATCAATCTGTCCGTATGCGAAATTTCGTTTGTATTTAAACACAATTCACCTTTCACGATGAAAGAAATGCACGACGATCAATTGGAATTACAACCCCTATTTTCACCAATCAATAATTCGTCACGTGACCTGCATTTTTAAATTAAAACCGCTTCATTATGAATTCGTTTCGCGCGAATTATTCAATTACCGCATAAATATGTGCACATGAATTTAATAAGCAAAACATATGTTCCCCCGTGATAAAGACACCACTGGATTTCTTTGTGTGGGGACGTACCCTATTCCGTGGCTCGCACGGTCTCCAGACCTGACACCACTGGATTTCTTTGCTTGGGGACGTGCCTTGTTCCGTGTCTCGCATGGTCTTCAAACCTGACACCACTGGATTTCTTTGTCCAGGAACGTGCAAAAAAAAAAAATTTACAAAGAGATGCTCACAAAAGAAATCTTGAAAATAAATTTGATGAAAACATCTTAAAAATAGAAAGTATTTTCTCAACCCTGACCCTGGTGAAATGGTGACTCAAGTTTAACGACTTATTGAATGATTTATATGACACGTATTCAAAATAGTATTTAATTTTTTGTTCAAAGAATTTAGAAGTTGACATTTATCATTCGTTTTGGGTAATTTTTCAAAATGTTGAAAAAAAAAAAATATATTTCGACAACCCTGACACTTAGGACATAGAGGATATGCGTGAAACATTAATAACAATTTTCGTGCATGAACAATTGTACATACTGGTATTAAATTAAATTCTATAAAACTGCTTTTTTTGTCCACAAATAGTTTACGTCGAATATTGCTGAATAAACATCATCTACTTTTGATAGAATGTGACTAGGGCTTCGGTAGACGTGGCTAAAGTTGTAGAGCGGGAATTTGATTGAAATATTGCAATTTCAAAGCATATTAAGTACATATGAAAGCCACAACATAGTTTCAGTTTTTTAGACATAAGATATTCGAGTTCTTGGGTCAATAATCCAGTTTGAATAATATAAACACGTACTATCGTGTACGCGTGAAATTGTACTATCTTCTACTAAAACAAAATGGCTTGCATCATTTGAAAAGACGTCATGTGTAAATATTATACAGTGTTGATATCTAGGTGTCACATTTGGATGACTCTCCAATCCAATATTTAAATAATTGGATTTGAACAGATTTGATTGGTTTGAAAATTTTAGACCGAATTGATTGATTCATTTTCGACATTTTATTCCATGTCATGCCATAAATAAAACCACCAAAATTAAGCACGTTACTAATGGATGCTTCGAACGATATTACAGTTTAAATAATGACTTTTTCTATCGGAAATTTCGTTAATCGCCGTAGATAGGCACTAATTGTAACGTATAGGGTAAATTATTGGCAATTTGTCGATGTGTATTTATATGTGTTTGGATCATTTTTGATCGTTTCTTATGGACTTTTTTTCTTCTTTCGCAGGTAAGTTGAGCGATCAAACTATTGTCGTTGGCTTGACACACATCCCATGACTTTAATGGTAAGAAAAACGCTTCCCACATAAATAAGAGCACTTTGTTACTATAATATGTATATGAAAGAACATGCGCAATTATTATGTATAAAAACGTTTAAGCCAACATTTAATCATAACCAATTTATTACGTCTTTCTCTAACCTTAATGACTGCGTTATATTTTCCTCGTTTCAATGCAGAGCTACTCGTTTTTTAATCATTTTGGGCCATGGCTGTCTTCAATCGGACAATTCTTCAAGGCAATTTAAAATTCACGATTTCATCAGCAAAGAGTCATCGATATTGATCGATTTCTTTGAAACGCCATTGTCTTCGCCTTTGTGAAAATTATGATTCTAAAAATCGTACAAATTTCTTTATAATGTGCTTTGTCGTCAGTATGGAAATTCTGAGCTGCATATCAATTTTTGACATGCCCAACAGAAAAACAGTTCACACTAATTGCAAGCATTTATCTTTTTAGACAGCTAGAATTTCGAGATGTAATTAAGTTGTTTTTAGATGAACTTCAAATTTAGATTACGCGTAATCGATCGATTTGCATCCGTTATCGATGCATTTACATGTATATTCTTCGTATTTATTGAAAAATGACAATATTTTTTCGATCAATTTATTGATTTGGAGCTGAAACATGTTTCCATGAGAACATAATATAACCAATAGGAGGTATTCCAAAATTATAACAAATCAAAATATATTTATGACATTCCGCTTTTTATGTTATTGTTTAATTTTACAAGATTGAAGAGCAATACACGAAACTTTATTTGATTTAAAAATGTTGTCAATTACAGCAGACCCACGGTAATCCGACCCCAGTCTAATCCGGCGCCCCTTGTAGTCCGACATCCCAATACAAGTACATATAGTACATATGTACGGTAAAGCTTCGTTAATGTAAAAAATGCAACGAAAGTCTAAATGTGTTTTCGCTTATAACTCTGTCATTTATGCTTCCGTGGGAACACCCATACGTTAATATTTTTTTATAAAAGCCGTGTTTTCATTCAGTACTTTTTCTCAAACAAAGCAAAATCTATGACCCACTGTTCGACCAGGACCGTGCGAATTTTCCCGAATTACGGATGTGATTCATAGTAACACGTGTAGCAGACAATGAAATCATAAGATGGTTATTAATCGGCATTAGCTTGGGTAACAAACAATGTCATTGTTCAGACGAGGTGCATCGTTAATTGCTTATCAAGTAACGGTACTAGCATAATAGGAAATGCATGCTTTGGGGCGTTGCAATGCACTAGACGTAGTAATTAGTATCGAAGCGAGAAGGAAACGGAAAAAAATATGAGAAATCATGAGACAATATAATCGTCGAAGATGACGAGGAAGGAAGGAAGCTGCACGCTGAAGATGCATTAGATTACATCGGGTAAATTAACATATTCTATTTGTTCTTCTGTCAATATTCCGCTATCACTCGAAAATGTGGATACGGGCCGCAAGGTGTTAATTCTTTATCACCCGTTTGAAATATCGATTAATCCTAAATGTGAAACTATTACATATTAATAATGCGTGCAAAACATACCATTACGTCTAGTATACAATTTCAGAATATCTCGCCGCGTCGCAATTTTGGCCGAAGTTTATCGCATTGATATAATGCTGCTTTGCATCCAAATGGTTAAAAATACCAAATTTTTCGAAAAAAACCCTGATATAAAAAAGTTTGAATGTAGTGACGATATTGATTATATGTGCGAACTAGACGTTGAATTTGTAATATTAGTCTTTTTTTATTTCCTGTCTTCATAGGTGCGGCAGAGAAACCACCTTATTTTAAACATTAATAACCCAAACAATATAGGATATATTAGTTTTTATTTCTTCTCCGTTCTGATCAATGCATTAACCCTTTAAGAAATGAGTTAATTTTAAATCATCATAAACATAGATGCTATATTCGCATGTCTGCCACTTATCGTTCGTACAAATCCACTTATCTGTAAGGAGCGTGCAGCGTGCATGAAGCTTGTATATAAATAAATATACACTGTCAATAGCACACAATATTCGTTAATTTATTTGCGTAAACAGAAACAATACACTTGAAACGGATTAATTTGGGTTATTTTTAGTTGATAAATTTGGGTTATCGATCTATACAATTGTACGATGTACGCAAAATACTCTCCGTTTCTCATTCACAATCTCCGAACTGTAAGACACTCTTTCCGTCTTTGTCTCTCGCCAAACTCAATGTGGAAGACACTCTTCTTCTCTGCCTCTTTCTAAGGTCAACGTTTAAGAATGCTCTTTTTGAATTACTAGAATTCGATCGCAAATACGCGACTTAACTCCTCAAAAGATTAACCTTTCTGTCAATGAATATTTCTATTGGCAAACTGGCTCCTCGCATTTCTTATATACAAATCGGAATTTTCTTTGAAGCTTGTCGTTCACCCGGCCAATTCTGAATTACAATTTCCAACATATTCATTTCTAGTTGTCTAAATTTGGTATCACCAGCTGATCCGTTAGATTTATAAACATATTTGGCGTACATCAATGGGATGATTAGTTCTCTGGTTCAAATTCTTATTTGATTGAACAGTTTTCAAGCTAGTAGAGCAAGCTAGTGCCAACAAAACAGCAACTCTAGCTTTGTATAAACTTTACTGACGTTTTGGCAACATTTATTTTGGAATACATTTTATTATTCCAGCAGATAGACTCAACAAAATCAAGCCCTGCCTGCTGAAGATTTCCTACGCCATAGAAAATTGTGAAATAGTTGTCAGCAATAACCGTCATCCCATTTCCTTTGTATTTGCCAGTTAATTTCAGTAGCACCATTTCACCTAAATAGACCGCTCTCTTGTCTCCTTTGTCTTTTTCAGTATACAGGGTACCTTTACAAGGATATCCATGTCCTTAAAAGTAAAAGGATTAAAAATTTCTTGCGGAACATGAAGAAAAACGTGATTTCTCATACAAATTCTATCAAAAAAAATCTGGGTCTTGCCAGACCATTTTCATTGACTCCATGTGTAAAAATAGTAATATCCTTTTTTTATCGAAACTAAATTTTGTAAAACCCTTTAATGAACAAAGCCATTTGCAGCAAATTTGATAAGATCTATATATTGTACATAGCTTCTATTTAAAAAAAATCATCGCAAAAGCAAAATGGTCTGGCCGAATCATCTTTTAAGGGGTTTTGAAGGGTTTATCGTTGCATCTTCCTTTCGTAGCCCCTTTTGGTAAATTCAACAAAACGGTAATATTTGCAAATCGTGCGCTAATTACGCTACAGTGCATAGCATAATCGGTAAAAGTGTATCGCGTTTTTTTTTTAGATCGTCGGGATGTTATTCAATTTGAATATCTAATCGATTTAAGACAGATCGCTATCGGCCCATTGGGTTTTGTTTTATTCTTTTACAGGTTTACTTGCGTCACCTTGCGAGGAAGTCGTTTGTAAAACTTTCGCCATGTCAATTAGGAAAGTTGATCTTAAATCAAAGATGGACAGCGGCACCCGCATTGATGGGACAGAGCGTCGTAAAATGCCAGAACGAAGATCTATCTAAGAAAGTTGTATAGAAAATGGCCACGTTTGATCGTCGTTTTGTCTGAATTATGATAGTGAGCGACGATGATCCGTCTTGATCAAGCGTTTTTGAGAAACGCCCAATCGAAAGTGCTGGGAAAAAGTATTTTTTTCGAATTTATCTTGACATTTTCGATGCCGTTCCGAACGGATATCGACGAAGTAAACCTGTTTCATTACATACTTGGATCCATAGCGACAGTTGCTCATTTTCATAATTAAAACCCAATAAATCTGAACAATTTTATTTGAGGCGTAAAAATACCCGTATCGGTCGATCTACACGTTAGTTGAATGGTCGAAATTTCAACGCTTATGTTTCCCATCAGATATAAAACGCACGCTTGGGCGGATTCCACGAGCGTGGTTTATTGTGCATGGTTTACTAGCATGCCGATTACTGCAGTGAAGTGTCCACAAATTTAGGCTCACAATATTACTTTTGTCAGCTATTCCGTCATCGGTTGCACTTTTAAAACTTTCTTATAAAATGTTATTAATAACAACGGCATTATTTACTGTTGAAAAGATGTCTCATTAATGATCGTTAGCCTAAAAGTGTGATCACTTCACTGCAGTAATCGACATGCTAGTAAACCATGCACAATAAACCACGCTCGTGGATTCCGCACATTAGAGTGCTAAAATACGATACATCGTCGATTGCGAAACTATATATGAAATATATCTAAAAACGAATATAAAAAATAATTAGGCGCCGCAGCAAAAATAGTCAGGGCGCTCCATTCACTTTTATTTATTAGGAAGTGCTCAAAAACAACTTTTTATATTGCCTTATACTATTAACTAATTAGGCTGATATATGCGAGGCCAGCTAATAAAACAACCAGACTGATGTTAAAGTATTTTTCGAATGTGTATTTTGACAAAGATAATGAATAGCCACGCTTTGTGATCGGATACGAGTGCTACCAATATTTACTTAGGCCATTTTAATTGCTTCATTAGCGAGATTTCGCCAATTAGTTTGATAAATATGGCAAATTGGTGGACATGACTATAAATTCTCTGGTGTGAATGTCATGCTTTTCATAATCGAAACATTCCAGAGCCAACACATTAATTGCCGCGGCTAATTTAACGATATCCCGCGCTATCTAGCATTTATCGCTTGAGACATGATAAAAATCTATATATAAAATCAATGCATTTCACTATTTAGCTATAAAAGATTTTTATATGGAGATTGAACAATAATTTATTATATTTTGGTTTCAAAATATTTGAGATGGAATTACATCGATTTAAATTGTTGGATGGAGTTCGTTGTGTTGACTTTGAGAGCATCAATTGTTTGCGGTCTATACGCATAGACCTACGATTTTTTTTTTGTTTGCGAAGGGGGGAATCTTCAAAAGACACCACCATTCTGGTGGTAGTGTGGGATTTTTACCCACTAAACCTAAAAAAAGTATTGTACAAGAGTGGCAGCAATTGACTATTTCTGGATGTCATTCTACTGCTAAAGTCCGTCGTCTTGTACGTTCAACATCCTCCTTCTGCAGAACAGCACACGTCGTGTATTTGCACCACGCATTCAATGCCCTAGCATCCGTTAACATTGAAGGTACCATGTTGCTAGGGGAGAACGAGCTGATTCCCAGCTCTTCCCGTAGGATATCCCTTTCGGTGCTCCATGCTGGGCAGACAAATGTCGTGTGTGCAGCATCGTTGTACTCTGTACGTCTCTTTGCCTATTTTGTGTAGGTAGCTACCGAAACAGCCGTGCCCGATGAGGACCAGAATCAGGTTCGGTATTAGGTCATGGTGTACACCGACCTATAGCGAAGTTGTCCCATTGGGACTGCCATTCCGCCATGGTGTTTTGCTTAGCGTTATTCTTGTCTTCGCCTTTCTGTATTGCCTGTCTCTCGTAAGCGAGCAGGTCGATTGGCGGTATGGCAGTCAGTGCCAGGACAGCATCTTCCGACACAATAATATGGAGCAGCCACTCGGATAACGCTCCTTCTCTGGACTCTTTGGCCATGTTGAACCTAACCCTTTCAATTTGTAGTGCCTCGGCCCATATCGGCGCGCCGTACAAGAATACTGTTTGTTTTTGGACCACCAATGTTGGGCATCAACCTGGCCAGATTCTCTGCGATGCTAGCCCCTTTTGTTGCCGCCGCGCTAGATAATCATGCCTTCAAATCACTATGGAAAGACCCTGTATTACATTATACAATAACGTACATAAATAAGCAATACAATCCGGATGGAATTTTCTGTTGTTATTTCAAGCTTATCTAATTTGTTTATGATTTTCAAATAAAAACCAATTGATTGCCATTGCATATTTGACCGCATCGTTGCAATGGTGTAACATTCGGCCAGTTTAACTTATTTTATGTTATATTACATGTCTCAAAATGATTGCTAGGTTAGTATTGTAGGAATTGAATTGAATTAATAAGATTGCACCACAAAAAGAGTCGAAAGATGGCCATTGGCCTACATAGCGACATATTCATTCATCTGGCGTGCTGTTTTACCACAGATAGAACCTGCATAATACAGGTCCAGTACGGGGCCATCGAGAGCGAAAGTCTCTCTCGTTTTCTTGGATCGTTAACCAGGTGCTCGTTACTTCCACCGTTATGTCGAAGATCTGATGGATGCTTTGATTACCAATGTTATTATCACGGATTGGTCGCGCTTCGGCGCGGCTTCCACATTCTTCGATAATGCTACAATATCTCGTTACGACACATCGAAAACTGCGTCCGTGCTTTTTAATTCGTCGTATCCGATTCTTATTGAACGTGGAAAACAATGGAAGTCATCAGCGTTATTGCTTATTTGACAATGTAGCATTTAGCATTGTTCTGTTGTTCGGGAGAAAGAAATGCGTTCCGGGAACGCTCCGGTTGTGAGCGTCAGACGTTCGTGTGTTAAAACGGCCATCGATAAGTCGGCGATTTCAGCACGATTCAAACTGTAGCTTCATATTTAAAAAAAAGTACTAACGGAAACTATTTGTGGTTTTCGCTTATCGTCCGAATGACTAAACATTATGCGTTGTTTAGAAAATGGTCTATTTTTACGCAAGAATGTATTAACTAATGCGTTAATCATGTTGGGTATTTATTCTTGTGTCATTATCTGTTCTTTCCTCTTAACAGTACATCGCATTACGTCGCTCAGTCAATATGACATTTTGATTTTTCTCCAAGTATTTGTTTAATAATTTCGTCACTGATCTACGAGCGAAGCCTAAACATATTTATCTAATTGATTAGAATTATCAATTGGAACAACTCATATCATGCAATGAGATGATTGACGAAATGTTTGAGACAACCGTAATGTATTTAAGAAGACTCATTATAAACAAAATAAATACAAATTCATTGATTTACCGGGAGAGCTCACAAAATCGTCTTCGAAAAGTGTTAATCAATTAATCCAATTTTGCAACTGAATTGCCCACGCTATATTTCTGACACCAATTAAGTGTCGAAGCGGGGGCGCTCTCGGGGCAGAGTTCCTGGGCGGCTCCCCGCTCCCCAATGAATGGGGATGGACGGATGTCGGACAGAAATAATTTCTTCTCTAGATAGCTATTTATTTAACATAAGAGAGAGAAAGAGATCTGGCTGCGGGAAGGACGTCCTCCCGCAGCCAAGGCTAACCGACGACTCTCCCCGACCCCCGCCTCCTGTATATGCAGAGTTTAATTGCTCGTTATAAGCGTGAAAAGCTGATTAGCATTAGTCAAAGCTGAGAGTCAAACTGGACGTTATTAAATTGCATCACGGATACTTGTTTATTTTATCATAAAAAACGTAATCTAACACGCCAAATATTAAAAATGAAAATACAACCTCCGTGTTCTGAGATTTTAGCTCGTTAGATTCTCGTTAAAAACGTGAATCATTCGCGTTTGAATAATCGCTGTAAAAATAGCGCATAATATGCGAATTTGACCGTGTGTATAAATACAAATATTTAATTTGATTGTGTCCCAGCGCCTGTAATTACTGTGTTAAATATGCTTTCTTTGAATTATTACATTGAATTTTAATATTGTTCTCCTCGTTTGTGGTATTCCTTTAAATAACATAGACGCCACCAGGCTAACCATAATACGTTTGTTTCCTTTTGTTGAGATTGTCGTACTTGATTTATTTATAATATTCCCTATTTCTCAAATATAACACTATTGTCTGTGACCTTTAAAAAATAAGTATTTCTATTTCCCATCGATCGTTTCAAATTCTAATTTAGCTTAATTGACTGGATCTGAAAAATTAAATTCTGAGACGATCAATAAAATCTAGTGAGGCATCCCAAAATTGGGAGATTTTCCGAATTAATTCATAGATCTTCTGACCAAAAAGAAAATATGTATACTTGAAACAACCATATGAAAATCCTTTACCGTTAGAAAGATCTCGTACAAAGGTCGCCCATGTCTGATACTAATATATTAGGTTGTCCCATAAGTTTCTTTCGCAAATGAACACAGATCTAATCATAGCCATGGTTGAAGAAAACCCGAGATATACTGTAGCCAACCTTTTACAATAGCCAACCTTTTTTGAAGAGATTTGTCACTGGAGATGAAAGTTGGATACTCTATGAGAAAATCCAACGTAAACGGTCTTGGGCCAAGGGTACAGAAGCTTTAACTGTAGCTAAACCTGGCTTACATCCAAAAAAGTTTTACTATGCATTTGGTGAGACTAGAAGGGGGTAGTTTATTATGAGCTACTTCAGCAAGGTGAAATGATCAATTCAACAAAATATTGTTTCCAACTAGACAATATAAAGCGAACAGACGAGGCGTTGTTTTTCATCACGATAACGCCAGGCCTCATGTCAAAAATAAATTATTATCATTTGACTGGGATGTTTTACCTCATCCTCCATACTCTCTAGACATTGTCCTTTCAGATTATTATTCATTTCTTTCATTGAAAGATTCTTTACGTGGTAAAAATTTTAATTCAAAAAATGATATAAAAATGTACCTTGATCAATATTTTGCCAATAAACCTGGGAAATTCTGGCAAGAAGGCATTATGAGGCTTCCGGAGAGATGGAGAAAGGTAATAGAACAGAATGTATAATATATTATTCTATAAATTTTGATGTAATACAAATTATTGTTTATTTTTTTTTCTTAATATGAAAACGAAAGAAACTTATGGGACAGCCTAATATCATATTAAGAATAAAGAGATATTTTTAAATATTGCATCAGGTTTCATCTTACAAAAACCAATATATAAACATGATTTGTTTTCATGCATGCAAACGTTCATTGGGCGCGACTCATATCGTCCTCGAAGTACTATTGTCCTATTGTATTCGGTGTCACTGTCACGCTTTAATATGAGAATTGTCAATCTTTTTTCGTCGCGAGATTCGTTTAATCGGCCAGTGTTTTCTAATCTGGGAAGCGTCTAAATGTTTTTTCTTCAAAATAGCATATCGTTTGCGTATTTTAAACCGTATTTGCGAAGAAAAAGAATTATCGTTTGGTCATAGTTTGATATAGAGCTTGTAGTATAAAACATTTTGAAGAATTTATTATAAAATTAGCGTCTATTCGGCATGCATTGCAATGTCACACGCGTTTAGTAATCATTTGAAAAGAACGCGATAATACTGTTTCGTTTCACCAGATCAATATGCGCCCACATGGTGCATCCGTTAAACATCTCGCAAAACAAACTCCGCACACGAATGTTCTCGCATAAAAGCCCATTTGTAGCAGGGGAACTTTATTAAAAGCATTGTTGTGATTTGGTATTTAATTCCGATCTCTCAGCGAGCCACGGTTTGACAGCCAAACGGAGAAAGTGATGTCGCACGTGTGTTATTTAAATCCAGCCAGCAGATTCATTGTTCGATGCCATTGTAGTGCTTTTGATCTCGTAACACGTCATTAGAGCTTTTTGTCCCATTGAAATCGAAAGTAGGTGTGAAAATAGACGTCGGACGCATCTAATTATACAGATTGAACTCATTATTCAGCCGAAATTAAATTATTTGTTTCCACCAGGAAGACGATGGCATCTCTTTATTGTTGCGCCGTCTGCTAACCCATCGTTAGCGGGGGATAACGTTGCATGCCTGATCCGTAGAAAGTATATCATTCATTTCGAAAGTAACTTTGATAAATGGCAGTGTGAACAATCGATCCCGACGTTCGATAATTATGAGTCCGAACATGAAAGAAAAGCGAGATTATTCTTCCCTTTTTTTTGTATCGGTCTAACCTCCCATTGGATCGATCCCTTATTTACATAATGTCCTTGTTCTTCGACATTTTATCGCTCATGCTCTTTTAATTTAACACAGGCGGTGTTAAGAGTGCTTCTTTACGTCCGTCCGAGCTCGTACGTCTCTTTTTACGACGAGCAGTATTAACACATAAACTGTTGTGTTTATTTTACGACTGAATTTACTATCTGAAATTAATAGGTGCGGTTCAAGCTCCTCTTTGTGTCGTAAAATTTTATTGGGACGCTTATTGAATGAAGCGTTTATAAACTATTTACCGTGAAATTAAATGGTCACGGATTTGTTTCGAGCGCAGGGCAAGTCGGGCCATTACATTTTATTTTAACTTTATCCGGTCCTGTATGTCACCAGTTTGTGACCGATGCCAAACCAGACCAGTTTATGCCAAATTTCGCTAATTTTTACCATATGCTATGTAAAATATTAATTATTAGATGTCTGCATTTTCTTTTTTTGTTGGCAACCCTAGAATCGTCAGTAGAAATAAAGGGTACCGAATTAACGTGTGGTCACTCCAGTAATCGGCACACTAGTCATCATCCACATTCAGTGTATTCGGGACATTAAATGATACAAATGAGTTTAAAAGTGATTATACACACACAAACCTCTTTTTGTGCGATTTCGAAGTTATGCGTTTTTTTTTAATTTTCATGAAGAGCATGTATCGAGATATTTTGGATAAAATAGAAAATAAATCATGAACATTAACCGAAATTTCGAAAAAAATTACAATTTTGGATTGCTTAAATCATGTTGCATCTGATATCGTTGATTTGCGACCATACCCTTCTTTATTCTGGTTCAGATTTTTGAAAAAAATAATTTAACTTTTAAAAATGCATTATCCAGAAGAATTTCCAAAATTCCCACTACTTACGGAGTTATAGCTATTTTAGCTAAATGAAAACTTTAAACGCGTTTTTCTCGAAACTACTTTTTTCAACACGGTTGACATGATATCTCAAGTTCTAATTAATTGATTTACTTCAAATTAGGTACAAACCTTTTTTATATAACCTTCTATTGTTCCTACCAGATGTATGAAATTTAATTTTTAACTATTTTTAAATAAATGAACACTGTAGAAAAATAAGATCAAAAAATGTTTTTTTTTAAAACAATCGCCATTTTGAGATTTATTTTTACTAATTAAAAATCATATTGTTGATAGAAAGAGAAAATTTACACAAAAAAATGATGACATTGACACATACTATTTCTTCCGAAAAAGAGAGCGATTTTGAGTTATATTGAAAATCGCAACGAAAATTATCATACAGCGATGATAGTTTGTAATTAAAACATTTATTATTTCTCTAGTGGATGTATGGCATTTGAGATGCCAGATGCTAGACATCGTTAACCCTTTAAGTGGATATGACGTATATATCCGTCAAGACCAAAGTCCTTGCAACGTGGGTATGACGGATATATCCGCATTGTGAAAGTTAAGCAAACCTCAATAGAAAATGACGGATATGTCCGATTGCAGTGTTGTATGCTTTAGGTGTAAGAATGATTCATCTCGGAAACTGATTTGTTCGAATTTGATGATATACTATTTTCGTATGACGTACGTATCTGCTAGCGGTGAAAAGATCGTGTCACTACGGATGACACTTTTAATAACTTTTTTGTGCGATTTTGGATATATTTTATATAACTGTTTCAAAGTTATGCGATTTTTAATACCATGGAACGCATCTTCATTTTTTCTATGTAAATCATAGCTTTTTTTGTGCGGTTATCAGCGAAACGCATCTACCGCACAAAAAAAAGGTTTAAGTGTCCATGAACTAGATATTGAATTGGAAAAATTAGCGTCAGTCGATGAAAATAAAGATGATTTGTCTTGCTAAGTGCAAACAACCCATAAAAACATAAAATCCAGTCCTCTTGTTCAAACTCTGATTCTGATGAATAAATTTGGGTTCTTGTAAATTAAAAAAATTAAAAAGAGTTTAATGCATCGATATATCTAAACATAATGGTGGTTTTCAATATGTGATGCATGTATCAATGTAATAAAATGCAAAAAGAGATACTTTTTGACTTGAATTGTATGAACAAACATTGATTAAATGGAACAAACATTCACGAACAAAACATAAGGATAATTGACGGATGACATTTATATACATTTTAGACGATTAAAATATTGACACATGTGTGTACTGTCATCCCATGAAAGAAATTTAAATCTATATCAAGTTTATACGACATTTTTTTCAAGCTAAAGTTACGTCATTTTCATCACGCGTAAACGCGGGAACGGACTGTAATGAGTTAAATCGTTTCATTTCAGTTTAGATCATGTAAATTGATTGTTATATTTGCATCAATTTCGATGTGAAATCTTCAATTTACAATGCAGTAAGATCAGGGTTAAGACGATCGCATGTCTGATGCCCATATACATTGAACCGTGATTTATTAAGTAGTCATTACACGCCGTAAAGTAAGCATCGATACTAAAATCGGTATTATTAGGTGATTTTTTAAAAATAATTGTTATTGGTCTTCGGATGGAGATACTCCATCGTCTATGATGTTTCAATTTTTCATTCAAGATGCGAACTGACATCCATCGACATGAAAATATACATCTTCAGATTTTTTTCGTCGAATGATAATTGTGTATTTTCTGCTGTTAATTATCTTTGTATTTAACACTCGCTCGTCGGACATTTAACTTGTAGATTTAATGACTTTTAAATATCGGATCGATTCTGATGGAGGATGGATGACATATCGATCTCTTAAATCGAATGATTAAAAATGATTAAAACGAATTGTATGAACTCCTAGTGTCAGACGTGGTCTTCATTGTTCATCGTTTAAATCACTGACGGCGAGGGGTCACATATTTGTTACTAAATGACAATCATCATCGGAATATCTTCTATTTGACCCCCATGTCGATCCGAAACGAATAATTTCCATTGACAAAAAACTGACGATTTTGATCGGTTTTTATTTGAACTTCAATCGAGTGTCAAAACCGAAGCGTTTATGTCGTTTAAATTTCGTCAGAGTCGTTTAAGAAATTGTATAGAGCTATCAATGTCGATTGACAGCTGACACAATTTTTTTTCAGAGTGTTTTGTTTATAACTTTTCGGTTCAGCGACACTGTCTATTTCCCTATTGCGGCATTGCTTTTATTCGGTCCGATTCATGTCGAAAAATGTAATACTTCCTAATGTACTTTGTATTTTTTAAATCATTTTTACCCAATCTGCATATAATTGCGTTGTTATTCAGCTGCAATGTTCCATAGGCGTTAAAAAAATAGATTCGAATGAAATCCAATATAAATTCCTTCAAAAGAATCTCAATTGGGGCCAATAAAATATCCAGGGTGATTATCCTTTAGTTCCGACGTACTTGTGAATGAATCACGATTGATTAAAATGTCGATTCCCTTACATGACCAGCTAGACGTAGCCCGACTGGAATGTGTTAATAAGGATGTCTTATCAACGCAGCGTAAACATAAGGTGACCAGATGTTAATATTAGCGAGGCGGGACAACATCGGCAGGGCGGGAGGAATGGTTGTCTGGACAAGAAATCGCACGTTGAGATCGAGATTTTTGTATCCCAATGTCATAACCTCCGCCGACAGCTCTTTTTGGATTGTCTTTTGGATTCTTGGGTGTAGTGACACCCCCATGTCTCATCTCCCGTTACGATAGAGCCCAGAAAAGCTTCTCCCTCCTTTGCAAAACGATCCAAAAATTTTCTCGTTGTTGATGATGATTCCTGGGCTGATGAGCTTTCTGGGCACCTATTTCGAGCACAACTTCTTCTAACCAAGTTTTTCTGACACAATATCAACCCAAGAAGACTCCGAGAAATCTCAGAAAATTCTTCATGAAGGTCGTCAAGCGTCAAGCGGGATCCTGGATAGTTTTAGGTGCTCATGAATCCTGGAATTCGTTCTTGAAAATTCGGAATTAAAAATTTTATTTAACAGAAATCGTACACCTCACTAGCATAATGAAGGCTATTAAATCGAAACATTCCCGCCGAAATCTGGACGCTTGGAAATCTGGAACTTTGGCGACGCCTAGGGGCAGTAACTGTCTAATCTATGTAAACATATATACAGTACATATATGTTTTTCAAATTGTTATATTAACCTTTCCCCATCGGTGATGTATTTACTACACATCGACTCTAATAATGGGAATATCAATATGAAATATAATAGATACGGGGTTCAGATTTTTTGTATCCCTCCGTACTATAATTACGAATCACATCAAAGTATTATGTATATAAGTATTCATCTGCAGCGACGGAAATAAATATTTTGTCGGGAAATCGGGAATTTTGCGAATTTTAGTCAGTGTCTCAGCAGAAAGGAATTTTACTTAGATATTTAACTAGTATTTAAATATGAACATAATGAACACTCGATGCTCTAATGTTACTTTAGGCATATTTTCAAAATAATATTTGAATTTTTAAGTGTTTTATCGAAATTTTGGCTTGGGATTGGATTCCGTCGTCAAGCGTCATACGCTGGTAATTTTGCACTTGTTATTCAATTTTTTAAATAAGTTCATTAGAAACCATTGATGGTCTCCTATTCCTTCCTTCATTGTGAATATCAGTGCGATCTTCTCTGAAATACCTAATCCACTTCGTGACATATTGTTGATTTATCACTATCATAAAATTCCACGAACTTCTCCTTTGAGGTGAGGTCTAGGAAATTTCACCTCGAAGATACGGTCGTCTGCCGGAGGGGCAGTGGGAGTGCAGCCTGCGACGAGGATAAATGGGCCCCGAGATTTCAGTCAAGGGTGCTTACGTTACACTGGTGTCAGAAGTGGGATCTACCGCCTAACGCCGGCAACTGTCGCTATGGAGGGAATCGCGTCAATACCAAGACAATCAACATCGACGAGGCCATAATGCATTTCGATTTGTCCATATCGAATTGATCGCATCGACGTCACAATTGACGGCTGTTTATAAATTCAATTTCAATCAAATAAACTGATACCATTTTTATCGGCATTGACGACTCCCCAATGCGTCGATAATGCTCAATCTCCTAGGCGTCAATATTTGCAGATGGCTAATAAAAATAAAATAAAATACGCCTTAATGTATGCAATCGGACAAAGTGATCTAAGTCGAGACATCAAAAATTTAACAAGCAGTGTTTACAGTCGTCAACGCCATTATTGTCAGAGACTCTTTTATTTATCGTCACTTTTTTGATCCGAACGAGCGGCACGCCGGAATGTCCGCAAGATTATGCGACCGCTTGCGGTAATTTATAATACATTTATTTAGCTGTTTTTGAGCATGGTGTCAATTAATTTCTAGTTTTTTTTCTCCTTGCGAAGTTGGATGACCACTTTTATCTCGGAACGTGCGATCCGATGCCCGAGAAAAAGTTGCACGAGGAATTACTGACGACCCGGAACATCAACATTTTGTACAATATATAGACCGAGTAGACAGTCCGATAGTTCCTGGACTCTTATTATAAAGGTTCGGATTTAAATCCAGATTGTGGATTTAAAAAAATCATCGTACCAGCAAATTTAGCAGATCGGAAGTATTCATATTTTAAATCGCCTTGATTCAGCTCATGTCTGCTTTTCTGGATCTGCAAAAGTAAATATGATTATTAGTAAAGTTGGTTAAATATTTTATGTTGATATGTTTATATTTAGCATAGATTTTAACCGTTTGAATGCTATGCCAAATTTTGCAAATTCTTATCAAAAATACGATGCATAAAAATGACGAACTATAACAGGAAAATTTGGTAACATGTAAAATAAAAAAGAACGCAAAATGTGCCTCCAAGGTAAGTACACAATTTCTGAAAATAGTTCAACGTCTATGTATCGTCACGGCGCACTTTTGGCGCAATTTTCTCGCAACGATATAATACTTCATATTTAATTGAAGAGAGGAAATTAAATCTTTCCTAGACAAAAGGGTTAAAAGTGATTGTATACATGAACTAGACATTGATTTGGAAAAAATTGCATTCGTTGATCAAAGTGAAGATGATTTTTGTGTTTTTTCATAGTGCAAACAACCAATGAAAACAGCAAAAAAATACTACAGCTCTGTTTCCGAATCAACAATTCTCTTCCTCATATTAGATTTTGATTCTAATGGAATAGATTTGGGTTCCTGTAAATGCAACATTCAGGACCAAATACATACGTCCATTGTGGGAAGATATTACCAATTATGATGATTATTGTCCAAATATACATCTCTCTGTTAGCCATGCAAGTATTTAGATATTTGCTGGAACTGTTATTAATTAATTAGAAACCGCATAGGATTAAATTGCATCGACACAACGACTCAATTTTAGTGTAGAATCAAATACGTCCGGACCGGAACGTGTTAAATTACCGCATACAACTATGCCTCATCAATTTGAATGCTTTTAGCTTTTTCTTTGTGGTTTTTACGTTCGCTGATTTTTCAGATATTATAAATATGGATCCTAAAAACAGTGTACGTAATGAGGCGTTGTAATATTACGCGGACGTTGCATGTTTCGAATATTTTCAGACGGCGAACGAATATATTTTTTGAGCCCAGATCGTATCTTATCACGCTATCCCCTATTAATTAAGGATAGGCGGCAATAAAGGACACTCCTTGAAATTCCTGTTAGCTTGATTGTGTATTTATCTTCCTGGATTGTGTTTGCATATGATAAATTTGGATGCTTCTTATGAAAAGTGATGTCGCGATAGGTGTGAGGTTGCAATTCTTCGCCCAGGTTGAGAGTGGCCACACCCTAGATTAGCGTGCCATTTCATTTATTATAAACGAGGAGCAGCAGGTGACGAGTTCGACGACCCTCAGTCAGGTTTTGTTCCGGAATCTTTGTACAAAATATCTTCAAATTCATAATCGACTTTTTTCACGACATTCCTCGAGGCTCATAAAAGCCTTCTTCAATCTCTTCGGATGGATTCTGGCAACAAACCCTGCGACCTGCGGCCTTCGAATGCCAACTCTTTCTCTAATGTTGTTCGCTCGAGCATATGGATGAGCGCTTTTATGCTTTTTCAGCCATCAAAGGATTTCCTCCATAGAAGTTGGCTAATGAAGCGCGAGGGTGTAATTCATTAAAAAAGCTATTTTCCATTCAGATGATTCCATATAATAAACAGAGTATAAAATCTCGCTGAAGCACTAATATTCTTATCAAAAATATAATAATAACATCGACAGTATGAGGAAAAGATATTTGGAAGCGTATTTGAATGTACGTCTTAACCAATAGGCGTTAAGCGAACACAAAAACGAAATTTTTGACCATATCCGCGTGGAAATATTAGAATAATTTTGTCGTAATTTCTACAGTCTGACATTCGAAACTGGTTGAAATAATGATAAAATAAATAGAAATATTGCTGACATCATAATTTTTCATCGGAGCCATGAAACGCCTCGATTAAAAATAGGCAATGAAAACCATTACAAAATGAATGGAGTATAAATTGTCTGTTGGAGGAAATTTATAAAAATAATATAATTAAAAAAATTAAAGGGAGAATAAATTAATTCCAATATGTTTTGAAAATCATTAGAAAAAAATCTATGTAAGAAGAATGATCGTTTGATCATAGTTTGATATAGATCACATAATATACACCATTGTGAATCATTTATAACGTCACGAAAAATGAAACTGCAAACTGCAACTGGTCAGTAAGTTGGTAGTGTGTCCGTGTCTTTTAAAGTTAAAGGAAAGGTTTTTTAAAATAAATATATTTAATAAATGCAATATATGTATCTTTTAAAATAATATACAAAGATAGTCCCTAAAATATCCAACCTAACGTATAGATAGCGGTTGCTGTCGTAAAAAAATATGATAGAAAGTGTCCAGACGCTACGTTGCGTGCGTGATCGTACAGATCATAGAAAATGCCGCAACATGCTATAAAAGTGGCCATATGGTTTATATGTTCAATCGGTCCGCTTTTCGGACCGCTGATGTAACGAATGAGCGCCTCGCGATCGGATGCCGTGTTGTTGAAATTGTTTATTATAAATGACAAATATGTCAGCGGGCAGATGATCGTTAAATGTAATTCTGGAATTTGTCGAGTATAAGTAATGGCAGCGTTGGCTCATAACTCTACAATCGCAGATACGACATGAGGCAACTAGACCACAATGCATCTTACGCATTTGTGATCAGATTGTTCTGGTTTGCGGTGACGACATTCGATACTTGAAGTATTTCGTTGTGCAATCGTCTTCCGATTACCGAGGCCGTCGAAGGTTGGCACGGATGGATGCACATTTTTGCCGGAATAACAAATCTGTCCAGTCTGTTGTAAATTCGAGGACAATAAGTAACATCAGGCGAGGCGTCGCGTCCGATCGGACATAGTTCGCGAGATTCCTCAAATTTTTCTCATTTTTTTTCCTTCTACGGTCCAAAAAAATGGCATAATAAAATCTAATTTGCTAAGTATAACAATTGTTGTATTAAATCGAGCGGTGTTCCGATTCAGGTGTCGCTCGACAACGAGTCTGTCGTACTTCTGCGGTTTAATGCGCCCGATCAACCTTGACTGAGTAGAAAAACGAAGATACGATAGTCGCTTTTTGTGTGGATGATGTCATTTGTTTGAAGTTGACGAATTTGAGCAAGGAGGTGTGGCAGCTGCTTCCGTGCGCATATACTAATGATGCTCTTTGTTGATAGGTATCCTGAACTTTTACTCGGATTCCCTGGGAATATGGATCCAAAGGACGGTGGCCGTCAGGGACGGATCGCTGTTGGTGTACGGAGAGGACTGCGCCCCGGGACGAAGCTACGCCAGTCTGGGGCGACCATCCGCTCAGAGACCTTCGGCCTGTCCCGAACCGAAACCTCCCTTCGCCCCGCCGAGGGCGGCTCGAGATCGAACGCCCTTCGTCAGCCCGACCTTCTTCGGAACCGGCGACGGATGCAACTCACTCGGACGGATCCGGGGCCTCGCCTGTGGACCGGGAGGTGCCGAATTCAGGCTGCCGCTCAGACATCTGAACCTGATGCCGAGCTCCCTGGCGCCCAGGGCATTCTGTCTTAGCTGCAGACAGAACGGAAATGGCGCCAAACCAGTCGCTATTTTTCAGGTAAACACAATCCACCTATCTCAAACATTAGTTCATGTTAGATTTCGAAACCGTCCTTTGATCCGGAACATGTACTATCAGAACACTTTGGCAAACATAAATAAGAAAAAAATGCAACAAGTTCCCATGTAAATCCCGCTCAAAAGTCGGAAAAGCCGCGGAGATATCCGCTACGTGCGAAATCTTTGATTAAACTGGCCCCGCATAAAATGTGTTAATGTCGACACGGTCCTAATGTGTGGGAATGTCGATTCGGAACTCCCGAACGACAAAGACTAGCGATCAGATCTGATTGCCGCAATTTTGCATTTTGTTTGATGTTGCGGAATTGCAGTTGATAATTGTTCTTTGTGAAAAAATAAACTGTGCTGTCCACATTCGGGCGCTCCAGATTAGAAACCGAAAAATTGTCAATTGTACAATTTGCTTAGAAAAATTCTGACTTGTATAAAAACATGACTAAATATCCATTTAAATTTTAGCAGCGATTCTCAATCTTTTCGATATAACTAATTATAACGACTATAAAGTCATATTAACACTATCGTGGCCTCATCAAAGGATCAGACCGTTGAACGTATTACTTCTAATAGATGTAGCATCAGCAGTCGCAGATGTAAAAATTCATTCACCGTATTCATTGATTACTGATGTATACGCTGTATTGATTATTGATGTATTAGGTTGTCCCATAAGTTTCTTTCGCAAATGAACACAGATCTAATCATAGCCATGGTTGAAGAAAACCCGCGATATACTGTTCGCTAAATAGCTAACAAGTTAACGAACATCCGTCCATAATCATCTGACAAAATTGGGCTACATCAATCGTTCAGATGTGTGGCTTCCTAATGAACTGACTGACTCAAATAAACTTACTCAGCGTATTTCAAGATGCGATCTTCTTCTCCAACGACACAATAGCCAAGCTTTTTTGAAGAGACTTGTCACTGGAGATGAAAGTTGGATACTCGATGAGAAAATCCAACGTAAACGGTCTTGGACCAAGGGTACAGAAGCTTTAACTGTAGCTAAACCTGGCTTACATCCAAAAATGTTTTGCTATGCATTTGGTGAGACTGGAAGGGGGTAGTTTATTATGAGCTACTTCAGCAAGGTGAAACGATCAATTCAACAAAATGTTGTTTCCAACTAGACAATATAAAAGATGCAATTGCCTGAGATGTTTTACCTCATCCTCTCCGGACATTGCCCTTTCAGATTATTATTTATTTCTTTCATTGAAAAATTCTTTACGTGGTAAAAATTTTAATTCAAAAAATGATATAAAAATGTATCTTGATCAATATTTTGCCAACAGACCTGGGAAATTTTTGGCAAGAAGGCATTATAAGGCTTCCGGAGAGATGGAGAAAGGTAATAGAACAAAATGGATAATATATTATTCAATAAATTTTGATGTAATACAAACTATTGTTTATTTTTTTCCTAACATGAAAACGAAAGAAACTTATATGGGACACCCTAATATATGGACAGTTGACGAGATCATGATGCAACACATAACATCACCGGCCACGAAAGTGTTAATGCATAATTACGTCCATGTCTTCCTGTCGTACTTATTACTTCTATTAAATTGAAGTACGTAACACTAGGAAACAAATTGAAATATAGGAGTCTACCGAACTTAAAAAAACAATATTTTTGAACCGTTTTAGTTCCCGGTTTTCTTTTCGACTAAAATAACGGTTTTACCGTTTTTCGATTAGGTTCAAGCCCTGATTTAAATAATAGTGTTAGATTTTTTATCGGGATGGTTATTTCAACCTGTAGCAATGATTATACTTTAGGATGTGTTTTTTTTTTTTAGTAAAGTATGTTTAGATGTTATTTGCATGCTTGAAAGTTGATGAAATGTTGACATCGTCGTTCGAATTTTGCCAAAACTGCACGCTGCGGAACAAATTAATTTGGTTATATAATTTTTTTTAATTTCACAACTACCGAACAATAGACAACGTCGTGTCGACTGACGTTCAAGAACGACGATGATGAAATGCGAACAGGTGACAATGGAATCTCGCAATTCACATACGAAATGTCTCACCGTTCGCGATGAATTTGATCTTTAAAAGTTCCAATCGAATTAAGACTTACCGTTTTGTATTTTGCAGGCTCTCAGTCAATTGGAATACGAACGCTGGGTGAAGACGCTGGCGGTGGAGATCATGCGGCAGACGCCCCTGGAAGCCATCCGCTTCTTGGACGTCCTCGGCATCGCGGCGCTTTCGACGCCAGCGACCGTCGCCGAAGCGAAGGACGCGTCTGGTGTCCCGTCGAAGACCGAGCCCAAGCGAAAGTCGGCTCGCGACTCTGCCCCCAGATGGGACAGGAGCCCATCTTCGGAAGGCAGCACGACGAGCGCCGACTTCGCAGCGGCCGCCAGACGAGCCGAGGAGACTCCGCTCAGATCCAAGAAGTCAAGTGCCACCGGCCAGACCGTCGCCAGGAGAAAGCTTCACATGAGCGACGTCGAGAGCATGAGCGATCGAGACGAAGTCGATCGATGTCCCGTCAAATCGATCACCGAAATGAAGAACTCGTCGAGCGTCAGGAGGTCTCGAGAGAAGGTGCGCAGAACGAGGGACGGCTTCACCAACGGCTCCTCCTCCGACGACGCTCGAGCGCCCGACGAGGGAATCGTCATGGAAGAGCGAGGCTCGTCCTCGGAGAGGTCCTGCCGTCGCGCCCTGTGGTCCTCCGATCGGAGCGACGTCCTCGACAGCCCCCGGAGCATATCGAGCTATTCCAGCTACGAATTCTGCGACAGTCCTGACACCGTTGACGGATCCGTCTCGTCGATGAACGTCGGCAAGACGCTCACGAACGAATCGATCGCTCCCAATCACAGAATAAAGTGTGAAACGTTGAACAACAAGAAATTCATAAACTTAATTACGAACGAACCGTTTACTGCTAAAAACGTTCCCATCCAAAAAAATAACAAAACAGAAGTGCCATCTCCCGATCCGATAAAAGCAGATGACGCTAAAATAGAAAGACAGTCCCCCATGCTGCTGTACAGGGCCCAACCTTTCATAAACGAATCTTCCCCCGAACCCGAAATACTCGATAAGTCAACGAGAAAGGTCGACTTTAACAAGACGACTGCGCCAAAGATTGATTGCTTCAATATAAACGTAATTCAGGCGGGCAAAACAACCCCTTTGGTCGTCGTAGATTCTGTCCAATCGCGGGAGCCCGATCTCTTGAAGGATACAAAAGTGTGGAGCAGGGCGCGCTCTTGCTCCCCCAACAGCATGGGTTCGAGGTCTCCGCCGAGGTTCCACTCCGGAGGACGGGGCGCGAGAGCCCTGTCCGTGGGCCAGGATCGTCTCTCAGTACCCTGCGCGGAGGAAACGATGGAAGCTCTGAGACAAAGATGTCAGAACACCGAAAGCTATGTGCCGGTGAAGGAAAAGTTGGCATTATTTGAATCGCTGTGTCGAGCCGGCAGACTGGCCCGCAGCAGCGAAGAACTGGCAGCCGTGGAGAGATCGCAGTGCGCAGCGCCCAGAGCCAGATCGCTGCACGACCTCACCAGATCCAGGAGCCCCCAGGTGCCGGTCAGGGAAATGTGCAAATTTTTCGAAAAGATCGGCCACACCGACACGGAAAAGAAGGACGACAAAAAAGCAGCGTCCAAGAAGACCGAGCACGTCCACATATATGAAAAATACAATAGCAAATCGTGCAATAGGGATAAATATTTAAAGCACAAACGAAACGACTGCTCGAACATCAACAAAGATTCGGCCTTCGATAAAACAGTCCATCGGCAGGGCGAAGTCGATGCGACGAATTGCACCGATCGCTCCCAATATGCCAATAAATGCAACGCCAAGAATGCACAGATGAATCGAATCAATTCAAGGGCAAAGAAAGACGATTTAGAAGACATAGAGAGCGAAAGATCAAAGTATGCAAATTTTACACAAATTAGACAAGGTAACAAAATTATAACGTACGTTTGAAAATATAGGTCTTCGCTTATGATATTATTTATATTAGAATCATTATGTTGCTGATAAGAACTTTAATATATATATATGCATAAAAAGCAAATTAGTTTATTGTATATGACAAACGTTATGATACATTTTAAAAAAGCTTCCTTTAAATTAATTCAAAGTTTTATAGATTGGCTGACGACGCCATACATGTTGTGTACATTTTTTTAAATTAAATGATGCATGGAATATGAAAGCTTTTGTAATTTTAAATATTTATGTAATGCAAATTAGTTACCTTGTTAAATAATTGTGAATCAAACTATGCGACTGTATAAAAATTGATAATTAGACGTAACCGAACAAAATATCAGTGTATCGTCAGCACTAAAGAAACTCTTGTTGAAAGTACTATTTCTGTTATACAGGATATGTTTTTATCTGAGAGATTATGTCTATATATTTGTGCTTTTGGAGAAGTCTGTATGTTATAAATAATTCATCTATATTTCTGTTGCTTGAAAATTTTAAAAATGTGAAATTTTTCATATTTCGAACAAAATAATGTAATAATTATGAATTAGTACTTTTTAGACTGATTACATTTAGTTTTTTGCTTTTTATAAAAACCTATAAAATCTTATTTTATCGTCTTGCTTCAATCCACAGCGTTTAGTATTAAAAGGATAGAAATCTTCATGTCGTAAATAAACGTTTTATAATATTGCAAATTACTACATTACTTTAAATTTGGATACTTACTATTTTATAAAAGAAATATTTGTTACGTTTTGATTATAATTTTGTTTGTAAATAATTTATGCGTACATTACAAACTTAATATCGTAAAAGTAATAAATCCATTATATGGTTCATCATAAATTATTATAATTTGTGTCCATTGTAATGAGGATTTTACTTTATTTTAGATAAAATGACATGCCTCTATGTTTTGAGCTTCAAATGTTTGTCTTATAAAGATCATTCTCAATCAATACGCGTTAAATAAATATATAAAACGCACGCATATAATATTTTTCAGACCGAAGAAAAATATTAACCAATTTGACGACATTGAACCAATTGATCATCGTAATATTAAAAATGTAATTCTGCTGGTTTTCAGAAAATTTAATTATGTTCATAGATCCACAAGAATAATCTATTTATGTTGTATCATATGTTAATAGTTGCTTTAAGTGACGCTGTACAGAAATGTATTATATTAAATTAATTTCTTGTGGACGATTGTTAAGTTGAAATTGAATCGTTATTGTTAAGCAAATTATATGGACGTAGTTTATGGTGTGTAAAAAATATTTCTTTATTATATATATTGTTATCGATAACAACAGACATTCTGGTCATAAATATTGTTATATGTAATAAGTTTAGAATAACGATATTTTAAAGACTGTAAATTGAATACATGTGAATTGAATAAAAGACATATTCAATAAAATTGTGCACTTTATCATTTAATCCCTCAGAAATTATTGTAAATTTAGAATATAACGCGTTGGCGGACACGTCTGCAGTGCAAGTAAAATGACTATTTAATGCAGTTGTGTCCGTCAAAGCGTTAATATGATCATGAAATCAAAATATACCTTTGATGGCTATAATTTATAAAAGACAGTTGCAGAGAAAAAATTAGAGAGTCGCAAAAATTGGATATTACCATATTCAAATGTTTTAATATTTTTCACAATAATGGAATATATTTTTATCAATCCTAAAGTAAAAAAAATGTATTTTCAAGTTTCTGAGAGTAAATTTAGCAAATATACAAACCTTTTATATTTTATCTAAATATATTTTATGTTATTTTCATAATTAAATACAGTAGACTCTCGATTATCCGGGCTAATTCTGGGGAGGAAGGATACGGATAATTAAAAAAAAAACACGGATAATTCGAATCATCAAATTTTTACTTAATTACTAATATAATATCATATTTACAATTTAAAAAAATGTTTTATAATTTTAATCAATATATTGTAACGTAGGGGGCCGCTGACTATAGGCACCCCTGCGTTCCTTCGTAGCTGCAGCGGATGCTGCGTTGTCCGGATCGCGGAGCCCGGATCCAAAGGTCACTCGAAATTAGGCGTTTCGTAACGTTCGTCTGGACCACGAGGACGGCGCCGGTGAACTACGGATGTTTGTCAGGATTCTCTAAGGGGATGGGGATGTTCTGCTCGTTCTGATCGTAGATGGGGATGATGAAGTAAAGACTGTATGTCAGCTCAACGCATTTATTTATATAAAATGCGGAGCGCACAGTCGTGGATGGCAATGGCGTGTGATGAACTCTCAGTCAGACGAAGTGCAGCGAGAATGGGGATGTATGGAGGCTTCAACGGAACAATCTCCGAAAAGATGTTCCTCGGGCAAGGCCTGGAATCGAACTGACGTCTCTGTAATATTTCTACAGAGCGTCACATTTATATTAGGGGTATCGAAAAGAAATAGAAATTTTCATACAGTTATGAAAAAAACATTTATTTAAAAAAAAACTTAAAAACTACTCTATAAACTAATGTCCATCGTTTTCTAACACCTTTTTCCATCTTTCAGGTAATTTATCTATTCCTGTTTTGTAAAAGTCTTTGGGTTTTTCTTTAAAGAACTTTTCCATATGATTTTTTATCTCATTCACATTAGTAAATTTTTTTTCACGAAGAGAATGTTCTAGGGCACGAAACAAATAATAATCCGATGGAGCGATGTCTGGAGAATATGGTGGATGTGGTAGAAGTTCATAGCCAAGTTCAATATTTTTTTGCTGCGTAACTTTTGCCGCATGAGGTCGTGCGTTGTCTTGTTGAAGAATTCGCTTATTATTGTTCACTAAAAATGGCCGATTTTTTTTAAATTCTTGTGTCATTCTTTCTAATTGTTCACAATACATGTTTGCTGTTATTGTTTCACCGGGTTTAAGTAATTCAAAATAAAAAACACCAAGGCTATCCCACCAAATACATAACAGCACCTTATTTACAGTTAAGCTCGGCTTTGCCGTAGGTAAAGCTAATTGACCGGGTGAAAGTCATTGTTTTTTTCGCGTGGTATTGTTATAGAGGACCCATTTTTCGTCACAGGTAACAATTCGCCTTAAAAAGGGTTCTAAATCGTGCCTAGATAAAAGAGAAGTGCAGATAGTACGTCGCTGCTCTAGTGCAGTTTGTGATAAATCGTGAGGGACCCAAACTCCTTGCCTGGAACACTTTCCAATGCGGTGAAGGTGATTTTGTACATTTTTCCATGGGCATCCAAGTTTATTTGATATTTCTCTGATCGATTGACGAGGATCAGACTCTACTAAATTTAACAGGACATCATCATCGATTTTTAGCGGTCTTCCCGATTTAGGCGCATCTGTAAGATTTCTGTCACCAGTTTGGAATTTTTTCAACCACCTATGACATTTACTTAGTGTCAATATATCACCATATGTTTCATTGATTTTCTGTGTCACTTCTTTAGTTTTCATTTTTTGATCAAATAAAAATAGCATACAATGACGCAAATTTTCTTCACTAATTGTTGGTCTGGACATTTTTATTTAAATCACGGTTAATTTTTTTTTTGTTAAAAATAGTAAATTGACAATAGTCTTAATTTACAAGCACTAAAAAATAAGTGTTTACTGCACCGCGTTACAATATAAACTGACCCTAAAGCCAGGTATAAAAAAATTTCTATTTCTTTTCGATACCCCTAATACCTGGCAATTGAAGCCAGGCCACCCTTTCTTATCTATGTAACCGACGCCAGCGTCCTTATCTACATGGAGCGCGTCGATCCAGCCCTTATTGCGGTACTTCTTGTTTCTTGACCGTGTTTCTTGACCGTAAGGACTGGCAACGGCGAAATCCCATGGATTTCGCCGCATGTACACTATATTTAATTATTGAATTATGCCTCCACGCTACAATATCAAAAATGATATCGAAAATATCATACATTTATATTACAAATTTTTATTTCATAATTTCAACAGTCATTATTTAGTAGGATTCAAATATAACCTGGAATTTTGCTGTAGTAGAATATTAGTGATGTATAAAAATACAAATGGAATATGTTAATTTTATTAGAAAAATTATCAGATCAAACAGATAGGAAGCCGTCACTGAAAAAGACAGGTAGTTGTTCCGAAAACCAGTTGATCACGTATTGTTCGACCGAAACGCTGTCTTAAAATCGTTGCCCTCCTAATGCCTCTATAAACATTCGGTAATCACACGGGGCCAAGTCTGGACTGTAAAGGTGCGTGTTCCTAGTATAATTGGGTGAGTTGTCATGCAGAAGAAGGACAAATTAAAATAAAAAAGATAGCTACTTGGTGGTGTTTAGATTTTTTAGACAACAGAAGGACAGAGGACTATATTTGTATGTCCGTACAAATCGACTTATCTCTCAGAACCACGCAGCGTTTATAAAGCTTGTATACTAATAAATAAACACTGTTGATAGCACACAATATTCGTTCATTTCTTTGCGTAAATATGAATAAAAAACTCTAAAATTGATTCATTTGGGTTATCGATCTATACAATCGTACGATGTACGTAAGACACTCTCTCCGTCTCTGTTTCCCATTCACAATCTCCAAACTCAACGTGCAAGATACTATCCGCCTTTATCTCTCTCCAAAATCAACGCACAAGAATGCTCTTTCCAATTCACTGGAATTCGATCGCAAATACGCGATTGTGCTCTTCAATAGGTTAAGCATATAAGATGTTGTTAATATTTAGTATTTTCTGCAATAATAATCTACAGGAAGATTTTTAATTTCAAATCCTTTGAAATATCGAGATTTCTTTGCTTTCGCAATCACTCAAAGTTTCATTTTACGAGTTCCTGATTTCTGAATTTCTGAGTTTCAGAATTTATGTCCAGGAGCGGACTTTTCTCTCATTGAAGCCAGACTTTTATCGGCAAGCACTTCCGGTATAGTTCTGTCTTATCTGCATTATATATTTGATCGGGTTGTAAATTTTCTCTTTGCAAATATATTCGAAATTAGATACAGAATTCATCAACAAATTCAATGTAGGAACAGAGACGTTCGTTGCTTGAATCTTGAACTTAGTTGTTTCTATACACATTTGACATCGTTGTGTCGTTACATTGTGTGTTTACGATCGCTATCAATCAATGCGCCTTATAATCATATAAGAAAAAAAAAAAATCATGCACGGATAATCCGTAAACCGGATAATCTGCACCCAGATAATCGAGAGTACACTGTATTAAAAATAATAAAATCTATAATTGGTTTAAATATCATTAATATTAATTGATTGTCGCCAACGACCATACCACGTTGAAAGCACCGGTTCTCGTCCGATCACCGAAGTTAAGCAACATTGGGCGCGGTCAGTACTTGGATGGGTGACCGCTTGGGAACACCGCGTGTCGTTGGCCCCCAATATTTTTTAGTTATTTATTTTTTTCTATATAATTTTATTTAATAACACGTTAAAAATACAAGGAGCGTTTTTGTTTAATTTAAGTTATGACATTTACATTGCTTTTTTTTAAATTTAATTTTTAATTTTTTTGAAATTAAATTCACACTAAACAATATCAATATCTTTCAATATTATGAATATTGAATAATTTATTTGAATTTAATTGCTTATAAACTAACAGACATGGTGCAATGTATGCCTTATTTAGAATATTTGTTTGGGATCGTTTTAGGTTGGTCAGCTTGCGCGGTCATCGTTGTTTATCCCCGTGTGTGCGCTCTGCTACATTTGGTGATACTCAGTTTTAGTCAACTGCGTTTGGTTCATTTTCATTGATATCAATCGAGATTTGGAGCTAGGACGTTTGAAGGTAAGAATCTTGCATTTTCTTCTTTGTTTTGCTGGCGTACATTTTGTGCTTCGATTTGAAACGCAACACCTGATCGCGTCATGTCAATGCTCTGTTCAATTCTATTTATGATGATCAATTTCAAGAAATGAGTTTCAATGATCTCGGTTCTTGAAACTATGCTTTTCTCTATGTCCAAAGAAATGCTTTTAACACCATCTGTAAATAATTCAAACGCGTATTCCTCAAATAAAGTATTTTATTCAAAATATTGTTTTGTTTCCCTAAATGATTCTTATAAGCAATACATAACAAATTTTTGCTATTATCATGAATCTATATTTATCCAATGTTGATTTCATGAAAATATATTTTTTTATTGACAAATAAACATATTTCCCGCCCAAAATGCTTAATTGTCACAAATAATAAAAACGCAGTTTGCTTAAAAAATATTTTAATTACCATTATATTAGATGATATTTTTTTTTTGGGTAAATAATTATGCTTATTCCGATCATGTGCAATTATATTTGAGCTTGATAATTTTTTTATTATGTGAGAATTTTCATTTTAGCTTATTCCTTTTTAAGTGCAAATAAAAATGGCTACAGTAGTTCAGTCCAGATTTACAGTCCTGGGAATTGTCGAAGATGACTTTCTCCCAGCGCAAAAGCTTAAAAAAGGAGACAATAAAAAAGATAAATCCGAAGAAAAGAAAGCAAAAAATAATGGTGCAACAAAAAAAGTATTCAATATTTTTATCTAGAGTATTGTTACAGTCATATAACAAATATTTTACTGATGATTCATTTTTTTTAGCAGCAGCAGACAAACAAAGTTCAAAACGCTTCGCATAACAAGAAAAAGAACCACAATAATAATTTGACTGTCGAGCAATGGGAGGGCAAACAAAAAGATTCTGAAACTATAGAGGACCTTAAACGAGTATGATTACTTCAAAATTATTTGTACAGGTAGCTCCGTTGATCATAGGTGATACATTCTGGAGAAGATCGCAATTAAGAGATCATTTCACTTTGACAATACACCGTATAATTAAATTAATCTTTTCGGGATTTATTAGAGTACTCTTACATAATACTAATAAAATAAATTCGTAATTAAAAATAATATATATCATATCGTTTTTAAAACATCAAAATGGCATGTCTAAAATGATGCAAATCCGCAGCGTTCATCAGTTTTTTCATTCAAGCGTACCGGAAACAAAAAGCAAAAAGATTCTTAATCTGTTTGACTTGAGTATTAATTGAGTGTTCCTATTATACAACACTCAATAAATACTTTTTGTTTAAAAGCAACAAAATGGCACTGGTTTGAAATAAAAAGACTTTTTTTGGGGGTATTTTTTAATGTAAAACGTAAGATAAAATAAATATTTTGACTTGATTTTGCAAACTGCTATAGTCATACATGTGTAAAATAAACTCGTAAAATTTCAGACTAATTGGCAACTTGGTTTTTTCAAATTATTTCAACATCGCATGCAAAAATATCATTTTGAGAAAAATGCGTTTAAAGTACTGATCTGGTGTCTGCGATCTAGTTTTTTTTAGATGATTCGGAGCTTCGGCAGTCGGCAAGGCGTATAAGGCATCTGAACTGATTGTGATCCCCATATTGTTAAAATATATTCAAATCCTTCAATAAAAATGCAGGCTGCAGTATGTGTCGCGATTTCCAGTATTTTTTTGCCATATTAAATGTCTCGGTATCGGACGCGCGTTGAAACTCTCATTGCTATTTTGGGTATTCAAACCGAGGCATCTTTCCAGTAAATCATCAGACGATAATTCTTCATAAATGGGTCTTAAGAATTGCTAAACTTCCTCGTTAAGAGCTGGAAGATGTTTGTACAAATATAACGATCTTGTAGTTCCATGTTTTTGCCATTCGCACCAAGAATCTGCGCCTTCCAGACAATGTGAATGCTGAGTAATTAAGCTACGCGTATCGTTCTTATCACCCCTGGTCCCTTTTCACAATCTTACAATCGTCGTGATATCTGTTTGTGTAACAAAATTTAATAAACACCATTGTCCGGCTATTTTAAGAACCAAGGTAATTAAGACATGAGACCCGGCATTTGTTTTGGTAGTTAAGACACAGGCATTATCCTTATCGCTCTGAAGCTTTTTTTCTTTCATTTGACCAGTGAAAAATATCTGCTAATATTAAGTTATAGCATTTTAATGAATGTAATCCTATTTTTGCGAATTTGCCCCGTCATAGTAGCTAGTTTTGGCGACAACTGAACCTGTTATTTAAGAGTCAATTCATCACTCGATACTGCTTTGCAAATAATCTAGTGTTTTAAAAAAGGACCTTTTTAAAAAAATAAAACACTTGAAATCGAAATCATTATTAGTCGATAAATTTGGGCTAACGATCTATACAATTGTGCGATGCATGCGGGGAAGCTCTTCGTCTCAGTCTCCCGAACTGCGCTAAGTTCTCTGTCTCTGTCTGTCTCCGGGCTTCAATGGACAAGAGTGCTCTTTCTGTAAAGTGGAGGGGGGAACACAGGGTCTGTGCTAATACTCCCGTAGGGGTTAATCTTTATTTTTTTTTCCTGTGAGAAGGGAATCTTGCATAAGACACCTTGGGGGTTGTCGGCCCCAAGGTAGTGTAAGATTCTTACTGATTAAACCCCTCCCTTGTCCTCTGTCCCCTTGAAATTGTTTATCACATTGCTTCAGGAGGACAGGTAGTCTGGCTTTTGATATAGCCCTATTTTAGTGTTGGAGAGCTGTTCTGCATCTCTCTCTCTCACTGCCCCTTTTTGCGGTCATCACTTCCTCTACAAATTTCCGCCAATGGTTCCAGTTTTCTTTGCTCACCATCATGCTGTGGACCATGTCCCTCGACATTGAGCTCAGCTACCCCAAGTGCTTGTTTTAACATGTTTCTCTGGGGCGTCCAAGCCTCACACTCATCAATGGTGTGTGGAAATCTCCTTGCCAATTCGTTTCAAGTACGCTCCGAAACAGCTGTGGTCCGTCAATACTTGGGTTAAGTGGAAGGTCGTCTCTTCTTGTCTCCCTCCACTGGCTTGTGACCGGTATAAGTCGGTATAAAATAACGAGTCCGCATTCTCCAGGGTCACAATAAATGGGGGCTACCTGTATTCAGTCAGAATTTGTCAATTTCGAGTATTCATTTGCATCAATTTGAATTTTTTAGGCTTTAATTTTATCACAACTAGACGTAGACGATGAAGATGAGACCGTAAATGAACCATTTCAAGTACAAGGTAGAAAAAAGAAATCTAAGCAATTACCTCAAAATGACGAATCGACGTGGGAAATTAACGGTATGGAATATCATGTTGAATATGTTGATTCGCTATTATTTTATATCACACCTTCAATGCGTTGAAATTTGATGTTTTTTAGATGATGCTGGTCTTCATATGAGAATTAGGAAAGAACAGAGAAATGAAATGAACAAAAATCTAAATAACGCACCGAAGAAGAAAAGGGAACCACCTTCAAACGAGGAAATTAAAGGGTCTAAGTTACAAAGCATTTTGGAGAAGCGCGAGCAAGAAATATCCGAGCTTAAAGGTGAAAATATTGCTCTGAGGGAAGAATTGATAAAGGTTAAAACTAGGAATAAAGCACTGTGTGGCATCATCGGTGTTGGAGAGAGTAAGTCTTTGTTGTCATTTTATTTTATTTTATTCTAAAATCAAAGTTATACCATAATATGTGTATTTATAGTGAAAGATAAGGCCGAAGTTCTAATGGAAAACGAAAAACTGAAGGATATTCAGACCGAGCTTACTAACGAATTAGAAAAGTTGCACGCTCGGTTGGAGCAAGAGAGGTCTAAAGGGCCAACAAAAGTGGATACTAAATTTAAAGATAAGGTAATCATTATAATTATTTTGATTCAAAAACTGTCAGGGTGCTTATATATATTTTTATTATTTTTTAGATGATTTTGGCTCACTTTCTTAGCTATCTTTAATTTTTCTCTTAAAGAATTTTTTAATTGACACTTGTTTTGGCGACTTTTCAACATGCTGCTGAAATGAACCATAGCAACATCGTTAAATAAATAAATAGTCCTAATAGCTGCTGCTTCATCTGGACGATTTTCTTCCACAAATGTTTGTAACTTTAACCACATTGAAGTATGAGCTCTAATCTGTGCTGTCGATAGTTTATTTTTCTTGCCCTCCTCTTCCGCTCCCGACAGTTTTAGTTGACAGTGTTGCTGTTCATGCAACTCCTTCAACTTGTCAACGCTAAGTTTCTCGTTGTGTTCTGCAACGAGTTCTTCAATCTCGAGGAGTAGTTATTTATGCAGGGACCAATTTCTTCGACAGGCTTCTTTTTACTCGAAAACCCCTCGAAGTCTCATTCTAAAACCACTTCAGGTCACAACTTTCTCCACGCAGAATTCTGTGTTCTTCTTGAGATACCCTGCCATGCTGCATCGAAGAGTTTCCCTACGATATTGAAGTGTTTTTTCCAAAACTCTCATAGGGTAAGCTGCGTGCGTGGCTTCGGTGATGTTGAAGCATAGTTTGAAAAGTCCCTTCGTATAAAATTTCTTGAAGTTAGAGATAACTTGCTGATCCATGGACTGCAGGATAGGAGTTGTGTTGGGTGGAAGGAAGACAGTTTTTATTAAAGTAAACTCCTCCAAAATATTAGCATTATCCATAATTAGTATGGGACTAGCAGCAGAGTCTTTCCATTCGGTAAACAGCTCTTCATCAGTCCATGCCCTGCTGTTTGACTTCCACATAACAGACAGCAGCCTGTTCTTTCGCACTTTGCACCTCTTATATGCTCGCAGGTTCTCCGAAGAGTAAACACGAAAAGGCTTTATCTTCTTGTCGCCACTTGCATTCGCATAAAAGAGGAGTGTCAGACAGTCTTTCATTGGTTTATGGCTTGGTAACTTCCGACGGGATCTGACGGGACCTAGTTTTTACAAATTTGTCTCCGTCAATCTCGTATCGGTAACAATGTTCATAAACGTAAACTATTTGTTATAAAGGTATTCAAAAAAATGTATTCCAACATGAATGACATCATTTTCTGGTTGGCTTCGGCAAGTTTGAACCAGTCTGGTTACTGTTTTGTTGCGTGATCAAAAATGCGTAGCGCGTGTTTCGTTGCTTTTTTCGTTGTTGTGAATAATCATGTTAAAAATATTTTCAGAAAAAAAGAACTCCGAGCGAGAAAGAGCTGTAGACTTGAAGTTTTTAAGAAGATTGATCGGATATACGTCATAATTATTAATTTTAAGAGATTTATTATTTCACGTACAGCATAAGTATTTTTTACATAATATTTATGTACTTAAAATTTTATGTCTCTCAAAAGGGAAATAAAATATCGTAGATCCAATAATTAAGATTTTAAATGTGATTTTTGAAGACTTGCCTAGCATTTATTTAGGATTTATTCCATAACGATTACAAATTAAAATAATCACATTTTATTCCGAGTTCATTTAAAATGATTCCTATCTTATAATGTTTTAACTTTTTTTTTAATATTTATATTTATAATCTTTCCGAATTAAGATGTGCAACTTTTAAAGATTGATGATCAATTTTGTTTGGGGAAGGCAGCTCGAAAATCTTATTTTTCTATAAGTCTGTAAATGTATCGAAGTGGTAATTAAAACATATTTTAATAAAATGATTAAAAATGCTAGATAAGATGTTTAAAACAGAGCTTATAAACAAGTAATTGGATGTAAAACATAATTAATATTTCAATACTGTTGGATGTTCCGTAATATATATGATATTGATGTTTTTTGTTGTACAATAATTGGATAATCTCGGGTCAATGTAACTATATAAATAACTAGTCCAAAGATTTCGTGTCAAATATAGTTTTATTCAGTATTATTTTTTTTCTATTGAAATTTTATGTTGTGATATATTTTATCTATTAGTTATTTGTACGTAACGTAAGTGTTTATAAAATATTTATTTTTTCGGCGTTTTCTCTTTATATTTTAGTATTGAACCTCTCAGTATTGACAATTTTTAACACTTTTCTGACTGCACGCGATATATAATTCAGTGTTTGCAAAAGTCTATACTTTTGATTGACTGAATTGATCTCAATACCTTTTAGTTTATGCTAGATCTCATTGTGGCGATTGCAGTCATTAAGGTGTTAAATTGTGGTATTTTCTCTTGCCATATAATTTTAAGTTTGTAATAAAACTATTATTGGAATAGATAAAATGTGTAATGAATGTTAGCCAGTCAAATCAACGTTTCATTGTTATATATGTCTTCTCTCAATATTCTCAATATTAATTAATAACGTTTAATCTAATTTTCTCAGTATTATATTTGTTTGGTAATCGAGTATTTAATGTGTCTCCAAATAATAAACATGACATTGTTGAATATGTTATTAATTTGCTCTATGTCTTTAATAAAATAGTATTTCAACGGAATATTTATCATTGTATATTTTACCCAGTGTCTTAATGTATTCCATGATATTTAATTGTGTAGCGTTTTAAGCATATTAGAGGATAACGGAAGATTTTTAATGAATAGCAGATTTTTAGCGCAGACAAGATTATTGTAAATGAGATAATTAAACTTAATTTAGTGTTTTTATTAAAATATAAGGTAGACATCACGACATTCAAACGATTGATAATAAATATTTTTTTCATCCATTCAAAGACTTATATTGTAAGTAGTATAATTGTGGTTATAATTGTAGTATATTGTTTATTTTTTAAAATGAAATCCATAGTCAGTTCAAATAATGGTTATTTTTTTTAGATCAAATGAAAAATGTAAACAACAAATTGATGAGAAACAACACATGTTTTTAAAATAATCTCTTTCTATAAGGTACAGAAGTTACAGACATATAAAATGCAATTTTTATACACAATGGTCAAAGATCTCTACTGAATTTTAATTCAAAAAACAATTCATTCATTTGCAGGATCTCATACATTTAATATTAAGTTTATAACTGTTTGTTGATAAAATCGAACTTATATTTCTTATATAAAAAATACTACACTACAGGTGATTTTACTCTAATGCGTAAGCAAACGTATTCGTTCTGCTTTTTTAAATACAACTAAATGTTTTTAATTTTATTTACACAATGTTTCATTTTATTCAATACTCTACTATTTTAAATATATATATTTATATCTCTTTTTTAACAAATGATGATTATAAAAATATCTTTTGTAAAGTGTGTGTAAAAACACTATAATTTTTGTAGGGTTAGTATTTTAATGTGTGGCTTTGCTTTGTCATGGTCAAAAATCACCCTACAACTGTCTGTTAGTGTTGGACGTTTAAATCGAATTGCTCAATTGAAATTTTCCAGCCGTTGCCTAAACATCTCTATATATATTTATGATTTTATCAGATTTGAGGATTTAAAATTGCATACAAACAGTATTTTTTTATCTGATGCAATTCTTGCTTTGGAGTGGTCTGAGGTGGTGCGTAATTAATATTTCCTTCTATTCACATTGTCGTAAGAGATTCATTTATTGTCTCCCGACGCAAACTTCTCATGAGCTTTTTTAGTCGACGTCTTCAGCGACTATGGCTACATTTTTTCCGCGCTAAAATTCCGTAACTCGTTTGACGTTACAAATGTGCATTCACTGTCTTCATATTAAGAATATAAATATTCACACATCCACCTCTTTCTACATCACAACTGAGATTTGTTAAAAAACGGCGACCAACGGAAGCGCAAATAAATACGACAATAGCTAAAATATGACAAATTTATCCTACGACCTACGTATGTAAATATAACGCACTACAGTGCAGTTTTAATAATTTCATTGTTGTTAAAATTACATCTATTGTTATATTAACTACAGACATACACAGTGAAAACCTCAGTAGATCCTTGTCAATGTAGAAAAAATCACATTGTGGTTTCACTCTATAATTTATAATACTCGAGATTCATAAATTGAGTTTGGCCGATGCTTATAATAAAATCATACAGATCATTCCTGTTATTTTAAACATAATTTATTGTTGATATTGTATAGTTTATATCTTACTTACTATATTTACAGAAATCGTTAAAAATATAATCAGAAACAATTCTTTGCATTGCCCCAAAATCTAAACTACATTGTCAAGATACCTAAATTTACATGATGCCTTGATACACAATTGGGCTTTATTAGTCCAATGGTTTTGAAAAATAAAACCTGCTTTTTGTTGTTGTTAGGGAAAACGGATTTCAGGTACTTTTGATGACATGCTTCATTAAATGGCACACGTATGTCTAGACTTTGATAGCGTGAATATATGGCTCTCGACGAGAGACAAATTTCATTAAGGATTATTGGACGATCTTTACCTATTTATAAAAAAATTACACGAGTATAAAATAGTACTTCAAAACATAGATAAAATCAAAAATAAAAACCTTATTAGAATACTTTCGAAATATACACTTTATATAGTATCCTTTTAAAAAATCAAAGAATTACAAAATCTTAATTTCAGTTATGCATTTCTCATATACACTCTTAATTTATTCGTGCACATTGCTTGGAGTCGTACTTATTTCACTAATCCAGCATAGTCTTGTAAGCTCGAATAATCTAGAGTTAAAATATGCATTATAAAATAACGACGTGAGTGTTTTTGGTTCGATTATTTTCATAGAATGAAAATAAAACACTGATATGGTGATACTCTCAGTCGGAATCCCCCGTTTAAAATAATTCATCTTCGACGCCGTTCCGACTCTGATAAGATCAGATTCCGATTTTAATCACTGACAAAGAGCTGACATTTCGCTCAATATCTATAATTGCATTTCGGTAACATCGGGCATGAAATTTGAAGAGTCGGCTTCGCCTTTGAATCGCAATCGCGATCGGGTAAATGGCGATGATCGTTTCTGTCCTTGCATATCACCTTTCTGCGTCTCTGAGGCGTATAATAGGCCTGAAAAAATAACGACGTTTTAATTTTTGCATTATAATTGTAATGTGTATATTGATAGTTTTATCTACCTTATTTATGCAAGGCGGACATGACGACCATGGTCCTGCCCACCAAAAGGTGTCGCATTTTTGTGTATTACACAAAGTCATTAATTCTGCAGGCTTTTCCATTTCATTGTTGCCGATGCAGAATTCGTAATCAACTTCGACTGAAATTTAAAATCAATTAATTCGCTATAAAAGTTGAAGAAACGATCACTTTCTCATATATTTAAAATGCGTTACCTCCAGTACTGTTATAGCATACTACGGGCTGTCGTATTATGCCGCCACCACACGGCTTAGAGCACGTAGTTCGCTCCGCAACGCCCCATCTGTAGACAGGTTCTGGTTTTTCTGTTTGGGGTTTATCAACTATATATTGATACTTGACGCCTGGATTTCTGTGTCTACCTCTGTATATCATTTGCTAAAATACGATTGAATTAATATATTATGTAAATCATTAGATTTGAACCCGTATTATGCACAAACGGTAAACTTACATAGATTAAAATATCCTCGTTGATCGGTCCAGGTATTTTTATTTTCTCCCAGTCTCTATCTCTTTCATAAAGCGCTGGTGTGCCTGCTACTAAGTACTCTCCGGCTAACGTTACTTTTCTATAAATCAAAATGTTATTATGATTTAAATATGAAAATACAATATAAATCGTAATTCTTAAAATAATCTACCTTCGACCGTTGAGGAAAAATTTACGAGACCGTGCGCTGCCAATTCCTATGTAATTTTTAGAATTCGATACTTCTTCCACTTTGATATTTCTTGAACCGGCTGGTATAACTGCCACCTGTATGAATTTAAACATTTTTTTAAATACGTATTTAACGACTATTTTAAAATAGTATAAACTTGCGTATTTACTTCGCTGTATCCCGATTCCTTTGTGGCTCCTTTTCTATATATGCCTTGCACCTGTTTGCATTCATCGCCATTACCGTTGCATATTCCACAAGCGTCTTCTACAGCGTTTGAGTCCACTATCCAATCGCAACCGACCTTTCTACAAATTCCGGATATGCACATATCTTTGGTACCCAAATTGCATGGCGTACCATCAAAGGCAAAATCTCCGAACGGTACGATGATGGATTCATCAACATTACTACAATACAATTGACAGGGCTCGTCTAAAACGAAAGCAATACAATTTTGAATTGAGATACTCTTAGAAAGAAATATATTGTAATGATAAACAAAATCGTACCTTGATCGAAATATGGTATCCATTTTTGCACCAATTTTCCTTCGTGAGTCTGATTGTCGTATTTTGAACATTGTTGTTGTCTAAATGTCGGCTCTGATATTGGGCATGGTTCAGTATTACAAATTATGTATCTGGAATGTTTTGATTTGATTAAAATGCAGTCTGTGTCTAGTTATTTTGACGCTAATAATTTAATTCTTTTACTTTGTTCTTTCACCAGTACAAAATTTGCCTCCGTGTTTGGGTGACGGGTTATCACATTGCCTCATTGTAATGGAAACCCCACCGCCGCATGTTCTCGAACATTCTGACCATGGAGACCAATCTCCCCATCCGCCGTCTTGTGGCTCTGGGGGTGCCGTGTGAGGAACGCACACATGATTTTGACACCACTAAAAATATAATCGATTTATTTATTCATGAAAAATAACATATATATATATATATGTTGCAGTTATCAATATTTGAGCATTGAATACGTACCATATTTTCCCCACACGCAGTTCCATGTGCAGCGGGTCTAAGCATTGTGGTGCACGTATCATTGACTACGCACCAAAGCCTCTGACAAATTTCCGATAGCTCTGTACATACTTCGTCGACACCGACTCCAAATTGCAATCGACACTGTCTCGCAGCATCGTACAACACCCCTAAATTATATTAAAGTTATAATTAATGCGCACATTCTAATTTAATTGATATTAATGTATCTGTGTACCTGGAGGATTTTTTGGATATTTATAATCTATATCGGCCGGTGTATCTGCCAAACATTCACCCATTCCAGAACTGCAATTCAAACATGCAATTTGATATTATTATATAAATTCGTCATAACGCATCACACGATAGAATACGTACTCTAAAAATGTCGTCAAATCTCTGCGGCTGCATCTCGACCAAGCAACGTCGACTGTGTCGGCTTCAAATACAGGAGTCATGACATGTAACGTAGATCCTTTTCGACGATGACAGCCAATTTTTTGAGTATCGTGATACATTCCAAAGCTATAAAATATATATAAAATGCACTTTATAAATAGATATAAAAAGCTTATTTTTCGTCTTATATAAAATGATTTAATTTATTACATCAATTCTACTTGAATATTGCTTTAAATATTTATGCCGCTCCGTCAATGAAAAAATTAGATATTGATAAACTATTTTCCTCAGATTAAATATCTCGGTGAATGATTTATCTCTTGTTAAGATACATTTTTTGTCGTAAGATTATCCAGACAGTAGAATCGGACGTTGATGAGATATTTTGGACAGTTGCAATGATATACGGTCCGAAAATACTTACTTGTGTCCGAGTTCGTGGGTGATGGTGTGTGCCAGCGTAATGCCATTGTCCTCGTTGACTGAGCAACTCCTGTCGGGCAGACACATCCCGGCAACGTGGGCCACTCCGAGAGTGCTGCAAATAAAAAAATCTGTTGAACATCTTTCATCCACTTTTACGGATTGAACTTATAGTCCAATCGTTTATTGAAAGCTGGCATATTTAAATAGTTCAGTAGGATTAATTGGCAAACGAACAAAGAGGCAATCAAGATAGTAACGCTGATTAAATGCATATCTTTATTATAAATAATACGTATTTCATTAATTTATTCATCGGATATATAATAACGACTATGGAATACTTATTTAAAATGTTGCTGCTATATTTAAATTAACCTTTCCGAGGTCATATTCCAGCTAAAATAGATTTCCTCACTATGAATTTTCAATCCATGAAAAAACACATAATTCAATGTTTAAAAATAGAGTCACATTTTGCACTCGTTAAAAATGTATTGTTCGTATTAGTCAAGCGTCTTTTATAAACATTTCTAGCTATTTTCATACCGTTGAAAGCTGCCTGCACACAATGCACATTTTTTAGAGCCATTTTCAACGCATTATTCATTCAACGGCAAATTCGTTAACGTCCAATGATGACGAAGTGTAAAAATATTTTCAGATCATAAATCAAATTTTGTTTAATGGGAATACAAATATTAAGGTATCGATGATCTGAACTTTTGAGCACTATGCTAAATATATATTTTGCTCGTTCTTCAAATACTAAAAATAATATCGTTTGAAATTTGAAAGAGTTATCTTGTTTAATAAGGAATGCTAGAAAGTTGGTTTTATTATAAATATGAATTTATTGTAAATATGAACAAACATAGAAAAATTGATTTTTATATATAAGATCTACTGTAAGTTAATTGTACTATACTTATATTATTTGAGAAAGTGCAAATAATAAGTTGGCAAAGTTTTATCGCAATCGAATGAACGGTATGGCAGCGCATAAAATACGAACAAACAATTTTTTTTTGTATATTAGACTTTGCTTATGTTACTCGCGCAGACCTTAGCAATAAGTGGACGAAGTTTTATCGCAATCTGATGAACGGTATGGCAGCGCATTACATACGAACAAACAGAGAATAATTTTTATATATTAGATTTGGGAGTTAAATTTAATCTAGGGGTCTGCTTTAAGCTCAATTTACATTTTGATTTTGATTGTAGGTGAAAACAATCAGTATTTAGAAATAATCTAGAGGATCTTGCAAAATATAGTAGATTCCTTGTTCGATAAGATGCAATCGTTGTTTTTCATATGAAGAGCACAAGAGACATTAGCCATCGTTGCAGTTACAAAAGATGATAAATTATAAGCGCGTGCATCGTGCGAGGTGACGAAGGTGGCAGGCCAGCAAAGGTTGGAATCCTTCCACAGGAGTGGCTTGCTGGAATGCCCATTGAAATTGTACCTATTGAATTATCGGTCCTCATTGTATGGGGACCCAATTGTATGCAATTCTGCATAAATTAAGAAATAACAATCTGTACTTTTTGCTCCGCCATTTTCGCTCGCCATTCAACACTCGTAGGATTGCGAAAATCTACACTTGACGATTTGCCGTCGAGATAAAGTTTTGTTGCGTGGCATTTGCGTTCTATTGTCTCGGACTACGTCGTAAATATCGACAAACAAATTAAGGCTACCGAAAATAAATAATGCTAAAATCCATCCTATTCTAATCCGGCGCCCCCTGTGATCCGACATCCCACTACAAGTATATGTACGGTAAAGCTTCGTCAGTGTTCATAATGCAAAAGTATGATCCTGGAGCTGAACATCCAAAGCTGGAGGAAGGTTTGTTTATGTGGTTTCTTCAAGAAATAAACAGGCATACACTTATTTCTGGCCATATATTGGCCATGAAAGCAAAGTTGTTTTACAAAGAGATAATAAAAAAAAGAAGGCTTTTTCTCTTTAGGTGCAATGTGCTATTTTAACAGCGACATTTGTGGCAATTACCGACCGATCGCTTCTTGCGCGTGCACCATTGCCGATTGGGTGGTGACGCGCAGGAGGAGGGAGTCGAGGGGAGTCGTAGATTGGCCTTGGCTGCGGGATGACGTCCTTCTCGCAGACAGATCCCTCTCGTGCTGAATAAAAAGTTACCTAGAGAAGAGAGTCTTTTTGTTCGACGCCCATCAACTTCCATCCATCCATTCGGCCACATACGATCAAAAAGAGAACGAAGTCGTGCGTCAGCGCGGCAATGGGTAGTTAAAACGCTTCTTAAAAGGGTCGGGGGCAGTACTATATAGTCCGACAAATTCGATAATCCGACACTGCCTTACAAAACGTCTTTCGGATTATCGCGGGTCTGTATTCGAATTTATATATAAATAGATATATTTCATGCTGAATCAATTCATTTTGATTAAAATGATTTATTTCGGTCTGAGTTATAGCCATATAAAGTTTAACGATTGCAATCGATACACGATTTCCATCGACCGAGTTGCGTCAGTAACGCAACTCCCGTTTTTTCCCGTCATAAAATTGGTCTCAATCTATCGGGCTCGTTTGGAAGTTCAATTAAATCGGCAATAAATATTTGAGGGATAGTCGTTTCGGATGTTTGAATCGATTCATCGAAAACGATTCGATTGTATATATATATGGTATTTATTAATTTAAGTCGCTATCGTAAGCCGCTGTTCGGCAGAGAAGCTGAAAGTGCAAAGGAAAAGAGTGCACGTAATTATGTTTATGCTGCTGAAATATATGGGTTGCTATTCTTGTTCTCCTTCTGTTTCGTGGACTGACACGTTTAAAAATAATCTCCTAGTCTAGACCAGCTCAATTTCTCCCGAGTTATACGCCGAGGAGAAGAAAGCTCTTCGCTGAAATCCGATCGTCGCTACGCCCTCGAGAGCTTTCATTTTTTATTGTATTAAAGCACGGAATTATTTTAGAAAACTCAAAAATAACACTGCGCAGACAAAGACATCTCCAATTCTTAAATCATCTGTGTCCTGAGCGTTTCGCTGTCTGTGCATTCAGTAGGAACGCGCGAAACTATAACATTTAGACAAGTGTTTCTTTGTTTTTAATTTAATTTTTTTGTCTGCTAATTCTAAAATGAGTTGCAACTGCCTTTTTAAGTCTAAAGATGATGTATCGTGATTCATATATCATATCATTATACTACGAAATAAAGGCTTAAAATACAGGAAGAATTCCATCAAGGGAGAGTAATATACTATTAGGGTGTCCCATAAGTTTCTTTCGTTTTCATATTAAGAAAAAAATAAACAATAACTTGTATTACATCAAAATTTATTGAATAATATATGATCCATTCTGTTCTATTACCTTTCTCCATCTCTTCGAAAGCATCATAATGCCTTCTTACCAAAATTTCCCTGATTTGTTAGCAAAATATTGATCAAGGTACATTTTTATATCATTTTTTGAATTAAAATTTTTACCACGTAAAGAATTTTTCAATGAAATAAATAAATAATAATCTGAAGGGGCAATGCCCAGAGAATATGGAGGATGAGGTAAAAAATCCCAGTCAAATGATAATAATTTATTTCTGATGAGCAAAGACACATGAGGCCTAGTGTTATCATGATGAAAAACAACGCCTCGTCTGTTCGCTAATTCTGGCCGTTTTCTGGCAATTGCATCTTTTAGATTGTCTAGTTGGAAACAATATTTTGTTGGATTGATCGTTTCACCTTGTTGAAGTAGCTCATAATAAACTACCCCCTTTCAATCCCACCAAATGCATAGCAAAACTTTTTTGGATGTAGGCCAGGTTTAGCTACAGTTAAAGCTTCTGTACCCTTGGTTCGAGACCGTTTACGTTGGATATTCTCATAGAGTATCCAGCTTTCATCTCCAGTGATAAGTCTCTTCAAAAAAGGTTGGCTATTATGTCGTTGGAGAAGAAGATCGCATGTTGAAATGCGCTGAAGTTTATTTGAGTCAGTCAGTTCATGAGGAAGCCACACATCTGAACGATTGATGTAACCCAATTTTGTCAGATAGTTATGTTCGTTAACTTGTTGGCTATTTCGCGAACAGTATATCACGGGTTTTCTTCAACCATGGCTATGATTAGATCTGTGTTCATTTGCGAAAGAAACTTATGGGACATCCCAATATTATAAGATACCCGAAGAGTAGGACTTTTAAGAACAGGAAAAGACCGGGCCGTCCAAAATCTATTATGGATATCGAAGATAACTTCAACTTCATATATTATACCTAGACATTACAGACTTATAGCGTCGAAGAAATCCAAATCAAGCAAATTGAATAAACAGAATAGACTGTTCTAAATAAATAAAATTAATTGTACTATCATTTATTCATTGTATGTGTGTAGATTTTTGCACGATAATTTTAGAAGTCTGCAACGTTTTGTATGGTTTACATGTCTCGATTTATGCGATTTTTTATATTCCAGAATCCATTTTATTTTTTGAATTATCTGTAATTATATACATTTTTTGAGTTAATCCCCAAACAAAATATAAAATAAATCCATTGATAAATTCAAGGGATCAAAGCGCTAGTGAAGAATAAAATCGATTTACGTAATGATTCATCGCATAGGCGTTTATAAGATTGTTAACAAATCGATTCCCACAGCGATTTGTTTCAAATCTGAAAATGAAACCATCCGCCCTCGCTCATTTTTCAGTCTTCGTGTGTTTACATTGCTATGAAGTGTAATAAATAGTTCAACAAAATAGCTCTTCTTCACCTTGAACCGATTAGTTTCTCTCGCTCCAACGGATGAATCACGATGCCTCATTGCTACATTGCCTATTCTTCCACGATTGTTCCATTCAACAATGAAGCTGCACGCGGAACAGTCATTCGAATGCCCAAACTGACGAAATTTACGAATCGGAAGTGAAAATTTGGTCCAGGGACGCGATCATCCAATTGTCAATGTTTATTTTGTGGGTCTGTCGGCGCCGGAGCAGAGAGGCTCCATCTGCTGCCAAATGAAATTACAATACTAATAGCAATAATATATATTCTGGAGCGGCTATTTCCAGGAATGAGTCAGACAGGGCAGACGTTTGTTCTATAACAGGCGGCCACATCACTCCCCGATTTGTTCCCACGATTTATGTAACTTCTCCAGAAATGCATTAAACGCGCGCGAAGGCGTCTAATTGCCATAACAGGTGGAAGCTACCACAACAAGACGATCATGATTATATAATAAATGCATACAATATTTCTACTCTTAATCCTTTTCAATGCCCATGCGTTATTTTTAGGAATAATCAATGCAAAAGTACTCGATTATCCTTAAATAATACGAGCGCCTTTCTGAACTCGAGTCGATTTATCAGCATCTAAGCCTAAAATGATCGATTTTTTTAAACATTTTTTTATGTTAATTGTTTATGTTTTAAACATTTAGTATATTGACTAGGCGATCTTTATTGAATATAAACATATTTTTTAATAATAAGTTTTACAAAGCATGGTAGTGGGAGTATGGGGAGCTATGTATATCGGTGCACGAACGATGACATTCTTCATCACGGAAGTCTTAAATCCTAGACAGGTGATTTGCAGCAAAAAAATTAAACATATTTTTAATCTGTATAATATTGTGCGTAGTTTGACCTAGAATTGAGAAGAAATATTGGAAAATAAAAAAATAGTGAGCGATCGAAGATAAGTTTGTGTTTTTATCAACATTTTTTGTAGTTTTTTATTTATTAAATATATTTTTAAAAATATATTTTATGATAATTATAAGTCAAACGATGAAGACGTTTATTGTACATATGCCTGCCAAAATTCATAAAGAATGCTCGTCTAAGGCGTGTGGAAGCACTTCCATGAGCTTGGAAAAAGTAGTTTCGAGAAAAACGCGTTTAAAGCTTTTCCTCTGCTCAGCTTCACAAATATTTTTTTTAACCAACAAGTCCCTAACGTCCCTTAAGAATACCAAAATGGATCCATTTATTGATTTTTTCCTTATTTATAATATATTTAAGTTTCAAGATATTAGGGCGTTACACATAAGCGTTCGGAAGTTGTAGATGAATACTAAAATGTCATAATTTTAAGCTTTGGGGTAATTTTGGAATAATAATGTTTTATACCCTTATTTGTCCAACATACAATAACTGAGCTTTGTTGATGCATTGGAAGCTTTGATGGATATCTTGGAGTTTCATTGGCATTCAAATACTGCTTAGATCCTGTTGTTATACAAGTATAAAATCATTTTTTTTAACAAAATTATTTGACCTTCTGAAAGTTCCTGTGGCGTTCACTTATTTAGCTTTTAAATCTTTTATATTGAAATGAAATGATGAGAAGTTGACGCAACTTTTTTGGAGCCATCTTGTTGAAAATCATCAAAAACAATATAAATAGCAACAATTAATCCATGTTTAAGGTAAATCAAAGACTAAAATACCTTTTTTATAATTTGAAATAGTTAAACTTATTAAATATCGTATAGAATTTTTTTCAATTGTGGTCGATCTTTGATTAACTAAAACTCCGAAGCTTCATGTGTAACTATGTAATCGTGTCATAATTAGAATTTTGACCTTTGTATTCCTTTTATTTCAGTCATATAAGCCATTGAGCATCGGCTAATTCAATTCAACATTAATTATACATGCATGTCTCAAATGACTATTGGAATAGTATTGTATTTAGCTTTTAGCGTCTCGATGCTGATGAGCAGAAATCATTAAAGTATCGTAGATCATAAGAATAATGGAATTCAATATTTAAAAATATTTGCATGAATAGTTCATCGATTTAAAATAGCCTCATTTTCCTTGTATATGGGGAAATTGTACGAAAAACCCTGTTCGATCAGATTTATTTTGATCTAGATCTTGATGTTCCAATTTATTTCATATTTTATACATGTTTTTCAAAAATCCCGTTATAAATTTGGGATTATTGGAGTTTTTAATGGTTACTATTTTCATTAGTTAAACATCAAATTGGTGGTTTCTTGTGTAACAATTTGAAATATTGAATACAGGTGTTACAACATGAGAAATGTCAATGTTTGTATTTTGTATACGGTAGTCAAAGTCTCGACTGGTTATTTATTATCCTTGGATTATAGCGTCTGACCATCTGAGTCAGAAGAGCGATCCACCGGAGTCTTCGTCCAACAATTTGGGTCTCGATTGAGACGTGCAAGAAACGACCAGACGTAAACAAATTGCATTTTTTTGTGTTGTTAGCACGAGACATGTGCCAGGAGCGGTCTCGTGTGCTAATCCTCCGATTCCCGCGAAATTGTGCCGATCTGAAAATCTGGACGCTACAAGGTCGGGCTATCCAGAAATAAAATATACGGAATTAGGCATTCGAACGAGTTTTATTTTAGAGCCAGCTGGTTAGAGCAAAGAGTGAAGAATTGGCCGCCGATGGAGTGCTTTAAATAAGCGAACATGTCACTTTCGATATGACTGCAGAGCGATTTTTTGTCCCGTCGTAAGATGACGACAGGCGTAAAAATTACTTAACGAGATCACCAGGGATAAGAAAAACGAGCGCGTTCAACGTCCGCCTTCAGGAACCGGCTCCCACTTTTATTTTTATGGGACTGACTCACGGAGAAAGTCGCGGCACACGGAAGAAAAGAAAATAATCTAGCTGAGATGACTATTATTGAAATCTCCAAGGTTTCAGCTGCCAAAACCTATTTTAAGAATTTATCTTGATATCCATGGAGTAAGAATAATTCTAATAAACTGACCACAAATCGAAACCATTACATGCGAGAAGTTTATAGAGCGAACATCGATCCTTCTTCCTGGCGTTAACACATCTCCATCGGGAAGGGTATTTATACAGTTTACGCAGACTGGTTGGTGGCAGACTTCAATAAATAACAATGCTCATCAAATTCCATAAAATTGAAGGGTGTGGTAAACTTAACACACCTCCATCGGGTTACTATTGTAAAAAAAACACTACGATAGAAACAATATGATCATAGAAAATGCCGCAAAACATCCTAAAAGAGGACGGAATGGCCATAAGGTTTGTATGCTCAATCGGTCCGCTTTTCGGACCGCTGATATTACGAATGAGCAAATCGTGATCACCTGAACATAACGATAACGAAGAAAAGAGGAATTATACAACTTAGCATATATTATAAAAACGGACAGATTCAATTAGTGTCGGCTCTTGTAAAATAGAATGGTTGAGTAAAATAAAAATCATGCGCAACTTTCGATCGGATTGGTATTCTTTGTTTTGCGCCCCAAGCCCAGTTGCGCCCATGGCGGGCGTCTGCTTTAACTGCGCCCTTGTTACGGCCCTGTATATCGGAAGCATTGAGTATTAAAAACAAAAGATTTTTAAATACGTGATGGTTTTCAAATCCACTTATCTGTCAGGATCGTCGCAGCGTGTATGAAGCTTGTACATAAATAAATAAATTCTATCGATAGCACACTATATTCGGTTTTTGCGTAAATATAAACAATACACTTGAAATCGATTCATTTTATCATTTATATATCATTATTAGTCGATAAATGTGGGTTAACTAACTATACAATCTTATGATGTACGCAAGATACTCTCTTCGTCTCTGTCTGTCTTCGAGCTCAACGTTTCTGAATCACTGGAATTCGTACACAACATTTTATGTCTTACCTCTTCTTGAATATCCAATTTGGGGCAGTCAGTAACCATGAAGAATCAAGGATATATTAATATTTATCGTTTGTATTGATTGATTTTATCATTGACGTATTGTTTTGGCGGAAGAAATTTCTTCGTATCCGATGATGAAGGTGAAGGTGCATTATTGTGCAATAAGAATGCTTTTTCACGGTTGTTACCATGACATAAAAATTGCATTGATCATCCGCGGTTTCTGATGATTGTATGAAACTGGGGGATCCTTTGGATTTTTATGATATCTAGGCTGTATTGATAGCATACAGCTATTTTCGTTTTTAATTGACATTGAAAATCATCATGCTGTAAGACGGTTAATGCACCCGAGTGACGATGACGTTCTTTGGATGAAATGGAGAGATTTTGGCACGAGAGATCTGACGTGCTAAAAGCAGAGGCGTGTTCGACACGCCGAGGGTAAGAGGAAGCTCACATTTCCGAAGTGGATCGACATTAGAAGAATACCTATCGGGAGCGAGTCTGAAGAATGAATGGCGAAGTAGAGGCCATAACATTCTTCGCAGAAAACAGGTGTGTTATAATACCTGCCGTGGAATTTAAAGAGTTCACTCGACGTCATCCTAGGAGATATTTTTCCTCAATCTTGCTGCTTTACTGTAGCAAGATTGATCAAAGACTTGATTAGAAATACCTCGTCTAGATAATCATGACAAGTTTATTATTTAATGCACGAAACGCTCTGTGATGTCCGTCGTCAACGTCGGTCGTATGAAAGAAGATTTAAGATTCTTCAGCAGGACGTTTTCCACATTCCCGACGTCAGCACACTTGGAACATCTTCAATGCAATGCGATGCATGTGACATCTTCAGCCAACAGTATCAAATTTTATTGTTGGCCATTCATTACATTGTTAGTTTTCAGCACGAAGTAAAGGATGCTCAGATGATATTCGTTTTGACATTATGACATAAATAATTGCAATGAGATTTTTGTCGTGTCGATGATGACAAATAAAATTACAGATGACATTGAAGACGTCGAACAAATCAATAAAGCGCTCTCGGAGCCGACTGATTTCATTGATTTGGTTTCATTCAACAATTGAAAAGCTTCATTCGATTACGAACCAACGAAAATCGTTGCAATTGGAAGCCAATTATCGAAACAAGAAGATGTATTTATATGAACAACTACGGATGAAGTATTCGCAACACTTCAAAAAATCAATATATTAGATTGTCCAGTCATAAATGCCGTTTTTTTCATATATTCTTTTTGACCATCAGTTGTGTCTTGGCCATCCCTTTGACAACACGTATTTTGTGTATTTTATTAGTCGACTAACATCTGAAGAACGTTATTTTCTACATATCTTCTTCAAAAAAATAATGCAACAACTGCAACCAAAAATATTTGTGATACACTCAGAGAATCTCTAACTATTTATTAATCTCAGAGATGGTTTAAACAATTTAAAATTAAAAAAATAGTATAGAAAATAAGGTCTGAAGTGAGAGAAAGGTTAAAGTGGATGACGACATCCTGCGTGCTGAAATTGAATCAAATCCAACACAGACTATACTAGAATAGAATAGAAGAGGCTTTTAACCCCTAAAGGAGTACTGTCCTAGGGCCTGGCATCCCCCCTCCATTTTTAAGAAAGAGCACTCCCTCCTCAAAAGGTTAAGGGAGGAGATAAAGAAACCAACCCCTCAACCAAGCCTGACAGTAAAAATAGCTTTTTTTTTAATGTATAGTGGGACTCCATAAGGATAATCTACCATGAGGTCCTTCTATATAAGCGACAATAGATAGCTTCTAACTGGATTGGGGGATCATTAATACGATCCCATTTCCTGCGCTGCTGTATGATCTGTTCCGGGCTACCTCGGACTAGCCACACAAAGAGTGTCTTCCACTGATCTTTTAGTCCCGTTAGAAACGCTACGCGTAGAGCGTCCAGGTGCCCACACATTTTGTCCCACGCCCTACAGAGGAAGCGAAGTTTCAGCGGGAAAGACCAGCTTTAGACCATGTGCACCCGAAGGTTAAATTCAAGGGATTACTTCCACGGGTTCACTGCCACTACGAGTCCAACCTCAGTTTGAAGGGGGCTGCAGCAGATGATGGACTGCAGGAGCTACTTCTTCCCCATGGTACTCGTATTGGTTCGGTCATTTGTAGTACCTAGCCACGAAGTGCTTAGAAATTAGAAAAAAATAGAAAAACGTTGAGATACCTCGGGATCCTCATGGATAACAAGCTGACCTTTAGCAAACACATAGAAGAAGCTGCACAGAAGGCACAGAAGGTGGCAGGCGAGCTTGGACGGCTCATGCCCAACATTGGAGGGCCAAAGCCGTGCAGAAGACGTACCATAAACGAGGTAATACACTCGATCCTTCTGTACGGAGCCCCGATATGGCATGAGTCGCTCAAACGTGACATCAACAGAAAGAAGCTCGCCAGAGTCCAGCGACAGGGAGCGCTCCGAGTCACCGCAGCGTACAGGACAGTGTCTGAAGACGCGGTGCTGGTGATTGCTGGAATACCCCCGCTGGACCTCCAGGCAAAGAAGAGGGCCTTGGACTACGAAGATCCTAAAAATCGCAACGAACATGACCAGAAACTGAGGGAAGCCTGGCAACGGAGATGGGATCAGTCCAGCAAGGGAAGATGGACCCATCGGTGGAGGGCCCGGGAACACGGTGAAACAACCTACCGCTTGACGCAGGCGCTCACTGGGCACGGATGCTTTGGTGCGTACCTGAAGCGGATTGGCAAAGAACCATCCGCTACGTGCTAGACTATCTGTCACCCTTGAAGCAATGTGATAAACAATACCAGGGGGACAGAGGAGACCAAAGGGGGCGGTTTAGTGAGCAGGCACGACTGGCCAACATCCCTTATGGAAGTTGTATAAATACCAGCGTGAATCTCACACTCAATCTTTGGAAGATTCCGCGCCCACAGGAAAAAAAAAAAAAAGTACCTAGCCACGGAGATGCCGTTCGAATAGCCTAAAACCCCCTGTATGCTTAGGCTGTTGAGGATAATGATGAGCCTTTGATACAGTCTGCAATAACTACTGTAATCGGCTCTTCCACACACCCCTTTATGGGAGCGCAGCATAGAGTGACCTGCGCACCCAACTCATGTTAGCTGGGCCACCCCAGCTGCGCTTGATGAGCAAACCGACGAGGCTACTTTTGCGCACCTCAACTCCACATCATTACGGGCGTAGTGTTGGCTCCCCTCCCCCTGGGGTTTTATGGGTGGGTATCGTGAAGTCGCCAAACTCTTTAGCAACATGATAATGCGCGATTCCATAAATCAAAGATGACCAAATTAAAAAATATATTTAGATAGATGGGAATAGGTTGTATCAACTGAAGGAGAGTATAATTTGTATTGAAGAAATTAATAAATATTTTTTTGTTGGAATTTAACTCTTTCATTAAAAAACGACATTCTTAACTAGACAACCTATTATTAATATGACGTCGCATACATAATAAATACTCGTATATTAACTTAAGATGGATAATGATGGATTTTCTTCGATCCAGGCAAATTAAATGGTTTCATCCGCCAATAATAAAGTCCCAAAATCGTTTGCCCTCTATAAAATATATTTCCGCGTCTATAAATACACCCTTCCCCAAATAGATCCCGATAAATCAATTTTTTTAGCCTAAACGCGCCGTACTTTATTGGTCCGATCCATGGCCGAGCTTTCAGAAGTAGTCGCGCGCCGTTTGATGTCTGAAAGCTTTTTTCACTGCGGGCAAATTTTATTGTAATCGCTTCGCACGATTAATAACTTTTAATGCCGGCTTCGGAGGCATAAAAATGGCGCTTTGGAATGGCTCCAATTGCTGCCGAAGCCTCTACAGAAATAGCGAAAAAAACCGAACGCATAGTGTTAAATGAATTGCAGGAAATGCAATCATTAACTGGACCGATCGTAAAACGAAAATAGCGCGGGCCAGGCGCCGGAGAGCAATCCCAAAAAGATACGCCAATCCGCAACTATTGCCATTAATTCTTATGGAGAGCTTTAAAGCTCACTGTCAAAATACGCATAAAAACGGTCTGGCGAATTTTCGGTTTATTTACACAAGGAGATCTTTAAAAAAAAATCGATAAAAGCGCCAGTCATATAACCCATCATGTTACAATTTTTTATAGCGACATTCAATACAAATTAAATTTGTTCACATATCGAATTGATTAGCATTGCTTCGATAATTTATTTAGCAACAGTTTTTATTATCTCTAGCCCAGATATGGCCACGATATATTATTCTTCAATTACCGACACAATACACTGGATTCAAAAATATTCGCAGTTTATTAACCTTTTGGCGCAGTCACTTATTGGCAATCACGCAAACACGTGTCGATTGTCCTAAATATTAGGCGGTTCCGAAAGAAATCTATTATGTGTTCATTTTTTTTTAACAACAAGTCAGCATAAAATATTATATAATCGCCTTCATTATTATCAATAGCTTACTCCCACCTCCCCTGCAAGTTTTTCTTTATCTTTCTAACAATTAGATGATTTTGACTGGAATTATGAATCCAAACGATTTTAGACTTTTTCTTTGACAACTTTATCTTGGACAACTGGTGTAAGCTATCACTTTAACCAGAGTGTCCAGTGACTCAGAAAGAGCATTCTTACATGTTGAACTCGGTGACAGACCGAGACGAAGAATATCTTGCACATTGAGCATGGAGAGAAACAGACTTATGAGAAACAGATTTATGTACAAGCTTAATACACGCTGCGGCGGTCCCGATGGATAAGTGGATTTGTACGACGCTAAGTGGCGGACAAGCAAATATAGCATTTAAGTTTATGATGATTTAAAATTTGCTCACTACTCAAATGGTTAAAATAATCTGAAACTTAAAACTGTTATTACGTTTATTGACGACGAGATAGAACAACATGTTCTGCTAATTTTATAAGGATTTATCTAGAGACGAATTACTTCAATGATGGATGACCATATTTGAAATCCCAATGAAAGTTTTAACGTAACAGCTTAACGATTATCACCCCCACGTAGTAGTGCTGTTAAGAGCGATATCTTCCATCTCTTTTCAGGTGCAATGTGTTATTTTAACAGCGCCATCTCTTGTGGCCCTATGGAGACATTGCACCTGCATACCGACCGATCGTTCACATATACCGTCGCATTCATCGGTTGGCCTTGACTGCGGGAAGACGTCCTTCTCGCAGCCAGATATTTTTTCTCGTGGTGCCCTGATAGTGTTGCTGAAAACATCGACGAGGCACGGGTAACGAGGCAGAAGCAAATGAGTCTTTCCGAGATAAAAGTAGCTTGCACAGCCCAAAAAAAGCAGCTACTCGAAGATAATCAGCCTTTTGAGGAAGCTAAATGTTCATTTTATGATCATGTTCATGTTGTTGATCGATCTGCCTGAAATTTTGGGAAGTTTCTCACTATATTATTATTCATTCAACATACCTAAAAAAAATTGGTTATTGCGTAAATAAATTACTTTTTTTTTGGGTTCTAAATTGCCAAGAAAATGGTCATAAATTTGTCAAGAATATATATATATATTTAGCAAATTGAATTTGAACCTAAACCTAAATTTAAGAAACTAGAGTCTATTGTCGATTTGGGGCCTCGAAAATTTGTCTTCGTCGGATTTACATATGTGCAATGCAAACTTTCTACAGACGAAGGTGGAGTGTCAATTATGATATCGATTTGTCGTGGTGGATGACCTTGCAGACGATCTCGCAGACGACGAGTCTGCCATCGGCTTTTTGGGCGCGGTCTTGGCACAGTCGGAGCGTGCGGCCGTGAAAGTGTTATTGCCGATGCGGAGGAGTCGACACCCACTTGCATAATGCACTCATTCATAAACGCATAGCTACGTCATCGAATTATCTCCTCTCGAGTGAGCTTTCGGAAAGCTCGATCCCTTGCAATTAGAGGCCACGGTCGCTTTCAGCCGACCTTCGTCGATTCGAAGATTGAGTTCAGCGATATACGGTATGATGCGGAGGAATGCAAGAACGAGACGAGTCTGCCCCATTAATTACACGGTGGGTCTTTTATTTTGCCGAGGTTCAGCGCAAAGCGATCTCCTCGGATGCAATTGTCTCGTCCCAAAGCGCGTGATGCATTCTGAGATAGCGAGGGCACCGCATCGGATGCACCTAGCTGCAAAGCGAATAGCTAGAATGCACCTCTCGCTATGAGCTTCTAAAAACGTCCACGATAGCTGAAGCAGACTATGCCCCTATCTGGCTTTAATATATATAATTTAAGAGAGGAAATCTTGCCGAAAGCCGACCTTCGAATCGTTCCCACAAGCCATGCGATGCAATTCTGTAATTACATATGCATCTCTGAATGCAAGTGTGCTTTAAAATATCGACATAATAAATTAACTTAGACTCTTCGCATACAATGTTGTTACTTTATTTATGTCGAGGGCTTTAATTGAACTATTTATCTCGTCTGTAGTTTACATGTACACGAATCCCTCGATTAACGCAATTCCGATTAACAAAAGTCAGCATTTCGATTAGCACGAATGCAGAAACAATTTGTTCTTAAAAATAATTGCACTTACGCTTAAACTCATATTTTTTGAAACAATTATTATTAGGGGTACCAGATGAAAATTTCGTTTTTTGACATCGTTCTTTTCATTGGTAAATTATGTTAAAGCGATGAATTTGGATTCAGCATACCAATATGATTGAAAGCCACTTTAAATTGCGCGATTATTAATTCCTAATTGCTTGAGCCATAAATTAAGAACTGTTTAAATTTTATCTCTTGTTTTATAGCAAAATATTTTGGAATATTAAAAAGCATAATTGAAAGCAATACAATTTGAACGTGAATAAGAAGGAGCCATACCTACAAGGGACATTCTGTCTGGCGCAAATGTCCTTCCTCGTGATGAGGATGGCGACATCATGATGATTGGGATGCGAGTCGTCGCTAGGATTCAGCTCGCGCTGCCATCGGCAGAAATTGGACAGCGTCGTATCGGCATTGGTGGTGATGTTCAGACGAGATCCGGCGTACATTTCATCCAGCAAGATGATTTTGACGACGACCACATTGATGAAGTTTCCGATGGTCGGATCTAAATACAGCGAAGAAACCTACAACAGAAGACAACGATCAGAAGGCGAAAAGCGCATGGCGTATGCTTAAAATTTACTCTTGTGGGATTTTACCATATTCATGATGGTGAGGAGATAAGTCTCAACGTTTTTCTTCTGGTGGAAGTCCGACATGGAGCTGTCGGCGACTAGAAGAACTTCCACGTGACGAGGTCGACTCACAGAGCGAGGATGGCGCCCTTTTCTCGGAGGGCGTGCCTGCGTCTGCAGATCGTTGTTTTCGGACGGTTGATCGACGTCAATCTCATTGGTCTGCAAAAATTCATCCGTTGAATGCTCGATTCCCAACAAGAAGTCATGCCGGAAGAATTCAAGCTTGGTAAATCTTATCAATCTAAGCGATCGCGGCTACTGGTTGCGGGGGTTCCACTTATCTTCTGCGTGCCATCGAGAGCATGAACGGCTATTTTGCATAGTAAAGCTGTCATCGCTTCGAATCCAGCTTGAAATTGATGGATGTCTTCGTATGTGGAACGTGGGAGGCCGACTGTCACGACAAAAAGCCGAGTCGGTAGCCTCTTGACCTTAGACCAGACGAAGGAGTGAATTGTCTGGCGATCTCGGGGGCGAAAACGACTCCTCGTTTTGTATGCGAAAATTGGACTAATTGGAGAGTCAAACAGCATCACGCTCTAATTCTACGCGCTGATCTAAATTACAATTATAAATGACGTTATTGGGAAGATAGATCCGACGTACGCAATATCCAGAGTTCATCGCTATTTTACGCCGATGATGCGGATTTGGTCCTTAATTGACGTTTCGTTGTTCAGAAAATGTGTCAGAACGCTCATGTGGTGCTAACTAGACGTTCGACAGAGCTCGTTATTGGATTTATTCTTCGTGGGCGGAAATTTCATCGAGGCAGATTAGTTTCAGGAGGCCTTGTAATAAATTTAAAAAATCAATAGATGCATAAAATGTAGCCTAATTAAAGGATGGATAAGACCGAATTCCATTTCAAATTAAGCATTGACCTAATTTCTGGCAGATTGGCCTAAAATACCAGGGTTACATATGGGGCATGCTCTAAAATGTTGTGCCTACATGCAGAGATTGTTATTAAAGTTTAATTACACGAAGCTGTGGAAGTGCATTAAGTCATCCGATGGATCAACTGTAGATTAAATATATGGATTATACCCTTAAGTTCTTCTCGACTTTGGTCTCTTGCACGACGATCTGTCCCGGTTTGGGAGTCCATTCCACCACTTTGACCTGTCGGGGTGGTTCTTTAGTGGCGCAGTTCTTAGCGCGCCTCCGCCTTCGCTTGCGATGCGTTGCATTCTTAGTCTGCTGTTTGCTGTTCGGATGATGATGCTTCTTTTTGTGCAGCCTCAGAGCTGATCTTTTGTAGATTACATGTGGATGACCAGCACCGTCGCTCGTCGGCGTGTGTTGCAGCGAAGGTTCCACCCAGTATTCTCCATGTTCCGTGCGCAGCATTCCAGCCTGTGAATATAATAAAATTTAATATTTAAACACTGTAATATGCTGGTGCAAAATTTGCTGCCTTTTTCATTGAATTTATTTAGAAACAACTGTCATCTTTTTCTAATACATATAAATGAATTGGGTTTTGTTCATGTGAAATGCGCTGCCATACCGTTCATCGGATTGCAATAAAACTTCGTCCACTTATTGCTAAGAATTCCGCGAGTAACATAAGCATAGTCTAATATATAAAAAATAATGTTTGTTTGTCCGTATTTTATGCGCTGCCATACCGTTCATTCGATTGCGATAAAACTTTGCCAACTTATTATTTGCACTTTTTCAAATAATATAGGTATAGTACAATTAACTTACAGTAGATCTCATATTTAAAAATCAATGTTCCAATGTATCAGCTAGTAACTGATAATATTAGGCCATCCCAAAAGAAATCCATTATTTTTGCAAACTATCGTTTAATATTAATAAACAGATTTAAATATTGGTTTAGATGCTTTAATTGGGATGATAGAAAATTACAGTCACTAAATCAGGACGGTCTTCAAATTTTGAAGACGCCTTGGCTTTCCAAGGAACAAACAACCGTTTCAACTTCCAAGCCAAATTTGGATACATTGGAAGGTTATTTTATGCATTTGGTGAAATGTGAAATGATGGAAGTTTATTGCCTTCATTTTATTAATATAGGGATGGTTTGAATGAGTTCGTTTATAGACGGGAAGCAATCGTAACTAGTAAAGGAAATGCAGCAAAAACACCCATAACTTTCGCAGCAGCCCAATAAAAATTTAAATATATTTCAACGGGATTTATATGCGTGATTTCCCAGACACGTTGTTCTAGTTTTTTTTTCATTCAATGTTTTGATAGTTAAATGTGGAGCAATTACATCAGCCCATCAATCGAGAGCGCGAGGTCGTTGAGGCGAGTACAAGATGAAAGATCACAAGCACTTGTCGGAAATGATCTGCGAAAACGATCCTTTCACGGACAATTCCCATAATATGTCTATTGTGAGTCATTCAACGACAAGGACGAACGTCACTACCGATGGCTCTTGAATGTATTGAAATAAACCATGGCTTTTTGAATCGTCAGCCAATTGTAAATTGTTGGGTCAAGTGCTGGTTGGTGGTTTTAGTCTTTCGATTCTTTCCTGATTTCATCGTGCCAAAAATTTTTGGAAGTATTAATATTTATCCGATCCAGGTTTAGTCTGATTTTCTGGATCTGAAAAAGCATAAACTGAGACGATGAATAAAGTCAGCCAGAAATGAAATGCAGCCAGAATTTTTTTTCTTAAGAGGGGGTCCGCGGACTACATAAGTTTAAGAACCGCTGATATAATAAATCGATTTCAAGTGTACTATGTTTACTTGATGAAATTATCGAATATTGTGTGTTATCGGCAGTGTTTATTTATATATATACAAGCTTCATACACGCTGCGCGGTCCTGACAGATAAGTAGGTTTGTATGGACGATAAGTGGCAGACATGCAAATATAGAATATATATCTCAAAGTGTAGTTGGGAGCCACCATATGAAATCTTTCCCTTAGAAAAATATCAGCCTAAAATTCTTCATATGAAAATTTATCTACGAGTTTTATCCCAAGAAAAATGTTATATAGTGATCATCTATGATAAGGGGATGACATCTTATCTAGAACTTATTTGAAAATGTATAGAAACATGGTCATACAATTGAATACGACATTATTTAAATATTATTAGGCTGTCTAATGAGTGTTCTTATTTTAATTCTTACATTCATATATTTACAATGAAGCAAAATATATTGAAAATCTATCTGAACTATTCAAGAAAATAAATCGTTTCAAAAAAAGTTCTATATTTAGAGATTCAGCAAGATCTTGAGATGACCATGTTTAGAGGAATAAATGAAAAAAAGGGTTACTAAATAATATCCCAATCGAAAGACGATAAATATGCGACCCACTGTATTTCCTAAATATATTTAAAATGAGTTAAGACAAGTGATTAAGTGATTATTGGACAGTGCGCCCACAGGCCATCATTAATCTGTCATCAAATTTGCAATTTATACAAAAAAGATACATTTCCAATGCAATAAATCAATTTATTTGCGGTGTAAATCTTCAGGCAAATTGAAAGCGATCAAAATACGACACCACTTTTAGCCTGCACTGATATAAATTCACCGCGTCTGCAGATTGAGAATAGTTCGTTCGGCCATAAAAGAGGCTTCTTGAAGATATTTCAAGATCAACAATGCTAGACAATACATAAAAAACAAACACATGTTATCCGACGCACGAGCATTGAAGCTGAGAGTGCCATTACGGCTTGATTTATACTCGACATTAAATTAGAAAATAATTGGTACAATTACGGGAGCATAATTTAATTTGAAAATGATCTGCCTTAATAATGTAGACATTAAATGAAGGCAGGCTGGCTTCGGTGGGCGGTCGTCGGAGTTCGATTCGCCCACAGGAGACAGGAGCAGGGAACGATCGTCCCCGGGCTGGATCGCGTGGGTGGACTGCTTCGATCTGGACGATTTCATCAAGGCCCCATCGGGGCGCTCATCCTCCATATTCATTACAATTGAACCGGTTAAAAATGATGGGGAAATAAGTGCTTGTGCATAATGGGAATTCTGATCTAAATGGATATCAATTTTGAAAGCAACAACTTCGATCAACTATTAACTTAATTGAAAATATGTATAACGGAAACAGAAATGTTGAAGAAAATCCACTAAGTGATATTGAATGACCGTCAACTGAAAGCGCGCGAGCTAGCAAATTTGATAGGCATTTCAAAAAGTGCTGTACATTGCATACTGACTGAAAATTTGGACATGAGAAAGCTGTGCGTAAAATGGGTACCGCGTTTGCTCACAATGGAACAAAAACAGCATGCTCAGAACATGCCCTGAGCGCAGCGAAAAAACTAGGCACAATTTGTAACTTAAAACTAAAAAAAAAATAGTTGAAATAGCAGCATAAATTAGTAAGATAGATAAATATATATTTTTTATGGGTGGGTGGAGGGTAATCTAGGCTCGTTCACGACCTCATTTGCCGCAAACCACCTATGTAAGTTAGCCTCTGAGGGTGCTTCCATGATCATATAGATGGTACAAGACAACAAACTCAGACGTCAGATCGACTGACTGGATTGGGGGTTCATTAATAGTCGAACCCATTTCCAGGTGCCCACCTCTTTTGCTCCACGCTCTCCAAAGGAGGCGACCATGACCAGCTTCAGACCATGTGCACCCGAAATTCAAGGGATTACTTCCGCGGGTTCACTGCCACCATGAGTTCAACCTCAGTTTGAAAGGGTCTGCTGCAGATGACGAACTGCAGGGACTACCCCTTTCCCATGGTACTCCTATCGGTTTGGTCATTCTTAGTACCTAGACACGGAGACGAGTCGCCGTTCGAACAGCCTAAAACCGTTCTCCTCTGTATGCTTAGGCTGTTGAGGATAGTGATGAGCCTTTGATATAGTCTTTACCAACTTCTGTAATCGGCTGTTTCACACACCCCTTTATATAGCACAGGGTGATCTGCGCACCCAACTCATGATAGCTAGGCTACCCCAGCAGCGTTAGATGAGCAAACCGACGAGATAACATATAGATGGTACGCATTTATCCCTAAAAATGCCGCAAAAAAGAGGATGAAGTGACCATAAAGTCTGTGTCCAATCGGTCCGCTTTAAGGACCGCTGTTATGCGCCCGTGGCGGTCCCCTGCTTTGCTACCTCCTTATTACGGCCTTGATCATTTCTATGAGACAATTGCCGATAACTTTTTTATAGTTTTTTTGTAGATTTAAATCCACAAGTTCACAAATAGGATGTCAAAATTTATTTAGTGTCTATGATGACGTGAATGAATAAATTAGATGTCATGGCTCTAATCACGACCTTGATCCTGCAGTTGCCATACGATGATATATATGCAATTATATAAACACTTTTAACGTTTCAGTGAAAACGTTCGGGTTGTGTTTATAGAAAAAATAGATATATTGGGGCAATTGATGGCAATTGATCAATAGCAGACAATGAATAGATAGCAGATGGCGATCGTTGGAATTATTACATTATTCATTCCAGATGGATCCCGTTTGCAGCTTCTTCTCCCGAATTCCGCCGCAATGGATGGCGATAAAATGAATTAAATTTTCTGAATAGGAATGTAGTCGCAATGGCGGGATGAAATGGGATTGTCATTCATGGCAAGTCCACAGACTAAAAATATTGAATGCGGATTCGATTCGATCGAGATGATTGAAATTGTCAAGAAATGCTGATTTTATATGTGGGTTAATTTACGTCCCATTGCGATTTCTAGGCATAGGAGGAAACGAGGCTGCCTATCGATCAGTCAATCTTATTGTACTTTTACGGTCGACGTTAACTGTAGAAGACTTTTCACTTGTCGTTTAAGGCAATCGACGACTCGGCGAGATTCTTCGATAGCTGTCGATGAATATGGCAATAGATGCAGTGAAAACTGTCCATTTGCGGAAGCACAGTTCCCGGAATCGGCAGCGATAAGTGCTTTGCAAAGACTAACAGCTAAACAGGACGAAGTTTGCTTAGCTAATCAAACACGACGTAAGTATTCGACGAATACCGCTATGTGGAATTTCATTTTTAGCACATCGGTTCGGTCAATTACTGCATCGATCAGAAATTCCGCAATGGATGAGGACGAAGCATGATGTCATTCGGAGGTGCGAGGATGCAGCTTCTGGCGAAGGAGCAGACTCGATCTGGGTGTAAATTTGCCAGGTGAGTCGCTCTGCTAATTGATCGAGTCCACAAGTCCACGCGTTCGAACCTCGGCAGACTGCTTGGCTGCGAGCGGCCTTGGCGGCTTCCATGGAAGAATTTGCTTCTCTTCGACGAAGAACCACTAATTGAGACGTCAGCTTCGATTGGCAAATCTCATCCGACGTCTGACGATTCAATCCTGCTGCATTAATCCGATGATAGATGGAACTGGTCCGAAGAAGCTGCGACCCCTCACGTACGGATCGCAAGAAAATAAACAACCGAATCTCCGGGATCCGTGTCCACTGTTGTTTTTGGACAAGACGGACGCTGTTTGTCCGCAGCAAATAAAATCTACCTAGCAGGTAGTGGTCTAAAAATAAGGCGATTCTTTAATATACATAATTCTGTCATGTCCGACGAGTTTCTTGAACTCATATTGTTAGTAGGTGGTGTTTAAATTGCACGCCGAACGGATATTTGAGTTCTTTCGCGAATACTCTCGAGCAAATGATAAAAAAAACATTTTGCACGAATATTAAGAGCATGGAGCTCGTTGAAGCAATCAACGGTACTTTTTTAAATTTTGTTTAAAGATTTGCTTAAAAAATATCCTAAAACATATAAATATTAAACGAAGCGTGCTAGATATATTCCAAGCGAAGAATATGCATTTATTTATTTCGCAAAGCAAATAAACGAAATATTTTTAAAATAAACCCGAACGCTTTTCAATCAAAGCTTATATGCATTACACATGTATGTGGATATATTTAAATCATGTGAATGTTATTATAGAAAAGTAATTGACGATAGTGTCTAAAATGCTTGGCGTCAGCTTGTTGGAGTATTATTAGGTGTATCGAAAAGTCTTTACCGATTTGTGTTTTGTTAATGGTTTCGCTGAGACAAAAACCATTTCCGACTCCTTCTTGTCTAAAAAATAAAGGTTTTTGACGATCCCGGGATTTCGGGATTGTATTAGACCATCTTGGGATTAGTCCCGGGATCTTGGGACCGGGATTTTTAATAGGTTGAGAAATTACATACTGACTGATAAAATTCCTTTCTGCTTAGACATGGACTAAAACTCGCAAAATTCCCGATTTCCCGAGAAATTATTTATTTCCGTCGCTGCAGATGAATACTTATATACTATAATACTTTGATGTGATTCGTAATTATATTACGGAACAATACAAAAATTCTGAACCCCGTATCTATTATATTTCATATCGATATTCGCATTATTAGAGTCGAGGTGTAGTAAATACATCACCGGTAGGGAAAGGTTAATATAACAATTTGAAAAACATATATGCACTATATATATATGTATACATAGCTCGCCAATTATTAGTTACGCCACGTTAGCATATCATGTGTAGCATTTTTTTGTACCCATCTTTGTTATGATATTTGACAACGTGAAAACTATTTTTTTAACTGGATCTTTTTGAATTTTATTTGGAATAAGGACCTTTTGGTTTTAACGACCTTCCAGACAATATCCAGAATAGCACCGATATTAACAACTTATTTGATTATATACTCTCTGCAATGAAATAGAATGAATCAGGATTGTATTGGTAATAAATTTAACACTCATGCTACTCTACGATATATTAAGCCAAGTAGCAGTGTGCGCATGAATGACGTTTTTCAAAAAAATATTGATGACAATTGATTGAGATTTACAGTCTGTTGACTATGTCAGGCATGTCGGGCATTCTGTGCGCGCATTGCGTGTCTCTCCCGAGAGATCCGACTAAAAAGGGAAGATCATTAATAAAAGTCGTCTTTTTTCAGTCCTGTTCAATTTAGGCGTGTCTTACTGTTTAGGCGACGTCAATTATGAATATTGATCGAGTTTTAAATGGAAGTCAACGCTCTCGAAGAGGTGATGGGATCGAGCTTTAAACCCGTGCGAAGGTCGCTCGCATGAGGCTTGTCACTTCGATTAGAGAGGAAGGTGAAGAGTAAGTAGCCCGCAATCTTCCAGAGATGCCTATTAAAACGTGATGAAACGGCGAGCCGATTAAATCGCCGAAGAAATAGACTGTGGGGTCTCGGACCGGAGGAGCGAGTGCACGATATCAGGGATCCGATGTCCAAATTCCGTTTTGCTCTGATGGAAAACACCGTGCAATTCTGAAAGCACTTCTATCGAGTCGAGCTTTTAATTTGAAGAAAAAAATTGAAGAGATCGCTATGCCATCGATATGGGATTCTGCGTAGGCGTTTCGCTGTGTTTCCAACAAAAGAGATGATTTATTCGGAGTGGACTCGGAGGATAGGCGCCGCGGATGTCCAGACATCATCGGACACAATCCATTTATTGGACAAGATAGCGCTCTGCGGGTGTTGGCAATTGTTCGCAATGGCTTTCAACCTCAAGAGTAATGGAGGTGTGGGCGATTTTCAGCAAATTATCATATTCAACTTTTGACTTAAAAAATAAGCTGGCATCGGCCGTAGGAAGTTCGAGGTGAAGATGGAGTGATTCGCAGATTGCCGCATTGTTCGGATTCCACAATCTGCGAAAATAAATGAGATGTCCTGCTGAGAAACAGGCGATTCGTTTCGGCCATGTCAATATGCCTGACAAGAAATAATCTTCCGAATACAAAACATATGCGGAAATCTTATACGATAGATTAAATTGCGGTGTTCCAACTTAAATGCCTTGATGGATGCTGTTAATTTAAATCACTGAATTTTTAACACTAGGCTTACCGCAATTTGATGGAATTTCAGAAGCAGCAACTGAAATTTTGCACCCATTTCCACAAAGCTAATTTATGTTTCAATCAGTGTTTATACAATGCAAATCAGGAAAGTGACATTTTACTAAGCTTTCAACGTTGCAGAAATTCATATTAAATCAAAATCTACAAAGCTGTCTTTTTGTCTACAAATAGTTTGCGTCAATCATTGTTAAATAAACGTCGTTTACTTTCAATACAAGGTGGCTAGGACATCGACAGATGTGGCTAAATTCCAGAAAATTATATTTTGTCAGAAAAAGGATGCATTTTCGTCCAATAAATGGGATTCACATTTATTTTCAAACGCAATGCCAAGGAAATAAAATTATGAAAATCCTTAGATTCGTATATCTTAACAAGAAATTTTTGTCGAATCACACCCATTTAGATTTTAAAAGATAGTATTTCTATTATATTTAATAGCATATAAGTATGAATTTAATTGGAAGAAAAATTATGATAAAAAATAGATTTTGAACAGTTTTGTGCACATAGGATTCTCTGTCGATATTCATCGGCTAAACCTAACTTTTTTTTGTCAGTACCGCCGTACATTTAAGGGAAGATTACACAATTGAGAATCATTTTTTTTCTAGCCCTCTGGTCGATGAAGCTTCTCAGTAACTGTAAGAAAAAACATGTTAAAAAACAAGAAAGAACAAAGAAAAATCGCGGAAGTCTGCTGGTTATCTCTTCATTAAAAACGATAAACAACCACTTCTAACAATGCACCATTGCTGGAAGATTGTTTGAATTGCTTGAATTTGCAAAAATCTATATTAACTGGCCTTCAGAGGACTGGAAATGGGTATCTGGTCAGATGAAACGAAGGTCAACTGTATCCTATCGGATGGTTTGCAGTCGAGCTGGTTCAAGAAATCCCTAGAACAAATCAACTCAACCAATTGTCAAGCACGGAGGCAGAAAATCATGGTTTGGGCATGTTGTACGACCGTTGGATCCAGCTACTGCACTATAATAGAGGGCAACATCAAGAACATCAGAAACAACAGGAAGAAACAATTCGATTTTATGGATTGGAAAAAGAAAGAATTATGTCCTCCTTTAGTCTGTTCAGTTTGATATCCAGCCCAAGCATCTTCTTGTATAGAGCTTTGGACTCGATTTCAAAAGGAATGGGATAACATCACTATGGAACAATGTCAGAAGCACATTTTTTCGATGCATAGTCGATTGCAAACCGTAATTGATGCAAAATGTGCCTCGATAAAGTACTGAACAAAACTGTTCAAATGCTTTTTCCTATTTTTTTTCTTATTTTTTCTTTGGATGAAATCCATATTTATACATTATCAAATATAATAGTAATACTATCTTTTAAAGTCTGAATGGATGTGATTCGACAAAAAACGTAGCGAAAATAAACGTTTGGAAAATATTTGAACAGTTTTGATCGGATGCAAATAATTATGCTTTAATCTCAGAAATATAAAGAGAATTTATAGACGATAGCCAAGTATATCATATGAAAATATTTCAATTATTTCGTTTAAAAGCTCGATATTATATGCAGATTATTGATGCAGCTTAATGTAGACACTGTTGAATGATCATATTGCAATGGAATTGTCGACTTGGATGATGATGGAGGATCAAATACGATATCGAATGAAGGTTTTGTACGTCTGCAAAGACGGGGTGTGCAGATAGGTTTTAATCGGATTCACCTGCCTCGAGTTGCGCCGGACTCGAAAATAAAACAGTGAAGACGATACCGGCACTCCGACGTCGGATTATAAGCCTTGTAATTAATTGCCGCGAATAGGTATCGCCTTAATTGGCTCCGACGTATAGATTTTTATTAACGCTTTTTTGTATCATCACGCAGCTATGCCATCAACTGCAGGAAAAGACCAATTAACACTCTCCGAAGATAAACATCGGGACGGAGCACGGGTCACAGCCGCGAAATGAATTATAAGAACGTGAGCATTCTTGTTATTTCTCTTTGTTTAACTAACAATTATTTGGAGATTCATTTGCGGCTATTAGCAACTCCTAAAAAAAGTGGTGTTCTAATAGCCAAGGACGGGAAGTGATTAAGAAAAACAAAGAAGTCTTGTCGTGTAACTCCTATTTGATTAACACGCAGCGTTTGATGGCTTCATTTCCCACGTACATACCTCATCACCATATTCAGATCCGATTGTATTAGCTAAATCCTTTATGAAGTATAAGGAAATAACTGATATGATCACGATTTCGTTTATATGGTAAGAAGCTAGCAAACAGAAGGTGGATGTTTGTCATGGGGAAAATCATCGGTATTTAAGATATCCTTGGTTATACCAAGAAAGCACCTTTTTTTAAAGCATGAGAAAAATCTCCCATGGAGATCGCCTACATCCGATAACACAAATGGCATGCATAATGAAACTGAAGATGGTTCCAAAAATTTGCTGCAATATTTTGGGAACATAATAACAATATTTTTGCTCGTTTTGTTTGTTTGACTTTTACATTTTTGTATGGATGTAATATACTCGGTGAAGGCTGTACGTCTCGTTCGTTCGCTATGAATCATCGAGTCTTCTTCGGATGTCATCTTCAGAATTGACGGAAAGTTTTCGATGGCCCCCACTGGAGAGAAGAGTTCTTTCTAGCTTGGGTGCGCAATAAAAGCCTGCTCGATTGGTTCTTAGGTTCGTCAGGCAAATTGATGACGAACAACCTTGTCAATGCCGCGAAGTGACATCAGACCCATAGTCGAAAGCAGGTAAAATTTATTAGTTATGTAAACGCGCCCAAGAGGCAAACGCGGCCATCGGACTGTCAATATTGACAGTTGATCGACCACTGTTGGGTAACAGTGCTCGAGCTGCAAAACTGACCCGAAGAACGGAAACCGAAAGTGGCTCATCCATTTTATTTTATCCCTATTAAGGTGTCATATCCTTTATCGGATATAAGCCATAGAATTTTTCAATATTTTCCATTGCCTTTCAAATATTTTGAAAATTTATTTTTGACCTTTCCTTCACCATGATGTATTTACTACAACTCGACTCTAATAATGAGAATATCGATGATAACTATAATTGATACGGGGTTCAAAATTTTTCAGAATTTCATATGGTGTACCAAATACATATCATAGTAGCGCGCTGGTGTTAAGGGTTAATATATGAATTATTTCATTCATTTTAATGAATCCTCTTGGTATTTACGTTTTCAGATACGGGAAAAATTATTTCCAAGAGCTGAATTTGAAACCAATATTTGGTCCATTGTATTTATATACAATCTTTATAAGGCATTTCCGAAATTTGAGTTTTTCTTTGATGGCATACTGGAAAATATATTGCAATTCGTGAATTGAGTCTTCTTACGGAATAGTGGATGCGATGATGAAAGAACCGCTGATTCGTTTACACAATGACGGCCTTCTCTCGGTAGGTTTGTATGAAATTGTGCAAATAAGCAATAGCCACCTGTTCTTGGGGTCCAGCGGTTCTTGGATCGTGATTCGACATGACACCGATTTTATTTATGCAATTTGAATCTAAAGGGCCGGGCCTTCCGGTCTTCATCTTGACTTGGCTCTTGAGCTTGACTAATTGCTGTAATATATTACGAAAATCACTTGATTTACACCTCATTTACGAGATAACATGAGGTAAAGCATGTTCCATTAAGTGATTTTTCAGAATGTATATTAAATTAATTTAGAGCTATTTATCATGCTAGATGTCTGAAGACATTCATAGAATTCTTCATACATGATGTAGTCGAGAGAAAAAAATATTTTTGGTAGATCATAAGATTAAATCCAATATTTTTTAGCTTGAAATATGAATAAACTAATTATTTAATATAAGAGGATGACATAACGCGTTCGATTCGGAATAAGATTGCATCCAAAGCGATCACAGAAGATGTTGATACAAAACATTAAGGAATATCGAATGAAGAAATTCAACTTGTTGTGCGAAGTTGCTAAATTGAAAGTAAACAAATCAAACAACTCAATGAATATGTCAACGAAAAATTAAAATGTTCGATTTATTCTTCTTCTTAAGATGCCATATTCGTTACTTTATTTATGAGATCTTCATAGAAGATTTCCCTAGAGTAATCATTTAACTTGTGGCGGCATCTCATTGGTCGTATTAACATTGATTTTATAATTAAATTAGGATTTACTTTTTCTGATCCAGGAAATCAGTGCAAAATCGGATCGATATCATTCCGATTTTCAGTATTTGGTGCAGGGCATATAAATCAAGAATAGGGTCATAACAAGGGAGTGGTTCATTCTTCGTATTCGGTTGGAGGCGAGGAGTTCATTCGTCATATCAGCGATCCGAAAAGCGGACCAGTTGGACATATACCTTCACTCCGTCCTCTTTTAGGACTTTTTTGGCATTTTCAGGGATAAATGCGTACCCGAGCCTATCTGCACGATCATGGAAGTCGCAATGGAGGCTAACTTACATAGAAGACTAGTTTTTTTCCCGCGCTCAGAGCGTAAGTGGCTTCTCAAAGTTGAGAATGAGCGAGACCTTGGGGATATGGATATTACATTCAGATTTTGCACCTTGTTGTGCACTTTTGTTGAGCGGTATGGTTGCGATTAGAGGGACCAATAAACAGCTCAAGTCAGTTGGGGGGGGGGGGGGGGGAACTCCCATGTTCTTTTGTCTCAGATGTGAAGTAGTGGACGCTTGCTGTTCGCCTTATTGCTGTGAAACATCGTCAAACACTCGATTGAAAAAAAATCACGATGCTGTTTTTGTCCCATTATAAGCAAACGCGGTACCCATCTTGCGTACAGCTTTCTCATGTCCAAATTTTCGGTCAATATGCGACGCACGTTCGTCATTCGTCTTTCCTTCATCATGATGTATTTACTACAACTCGACTCTAATAATGGGAATATCGATATGAAATATAATAGATACGGGATTCAGAATTTCATATGGTGTACCAAATACATATCATGGTAGCGCGCGGGTGTTTTTTTAAAACACCAACTGATCGGGTACTTTTGGGACTATCTTAGTATATTATTTTAATATATTGCATTTATAAAAGTCAGATAATAAATCAGAATTATTGATATATTACAAGTAGCTCTGACCAATGAGATCGATGGTTTTTTTGCGCGATGACATCTTTAACATCAGTATTCATAGATTATTACAACGGCGCCGAAATTCTCCTTACAAATTTGAATTTTGTCAAAGAGATAAATATTCAAGATCAACTTTATCGCGCTTTGATGCAAATCCAACTACCGTTTACTAAATGGAGTCCGTTTCCAATAAACAATTCATTAAGATCTGCCAAAAATATCGCCTTTTGATTGGTCCACTTGGGTCATTTGGGCCCACGCGTTGTTTCCGCTTTCGGCGGCCCATTAAGTCTCAAAATGGAAAACGACAGCCACGTGGGTCTTTATGGAATGAAATTGGAACAAATGCGAGCTCATTTCGTCGAGATACATGGAAATTAAGTGCTATAAATGGAGCGCGTGGGAAGCTCTAAAGCTCCTCGCCCGAATGGAGCTTTTGTCTTTTAGCATTCGGTGGTAAGAAAATAAATTTGACGAAAGCCTGCGTGACCTCTATTACGATCCAAGTTGTCAAAGTTAATTCAACAATACGAAAAACAAACAGAAGTCAAGAGAAATAAACACAAATACGCCTTAAATTCCAATTAAGACAATAAAAAAAACACACAAAGCACAATCGCGATGAAAAATCTTCAAATGGCTTCCAAGTGTGCTTATAAAGTGCCATAAATCTCCACAGCAATAAATGTGCTACATCGCCCAATTCTAAGAAATCTCAGTTTGTTTATCAAATTGTAAAGTGATCGAACGAAAGAAAACACTCATGGAGATAGCGATCTTTATTTTCCGATCTACCGTTCAAATTTTTAGCATTACGCCGAAATTACACGAAGTGGGCTGCAAATCCAATATATCCACCCATTCATCCGAGACGCGGAAATCTTATTTTTATTCTTCAAATTAGAACCTTATCGCTTGTGCTGCCAATAAAAATCTTTAGAAAAATGCGCACAAAAGGTCAATTTAATAAAAAAATAATGTCATTAGCGGTGTAGAAATTTTTTTTTCGAACGAAAAATTATGGCATCGTAATTCCATTACATTCTATCAATGTCAATAGGTATGTTCGTGCAAAAATTTCGCACGATAATAATTCAAAGGAGTTCATCTTTTTTTTCCGCATATGAGCAGATAATAGAGTTTGAGCCAATAAATAACGATCATTGCGCTAAAAACAACATGCTTATTAAAGAGGTGTTAACTGCGTGCATTTTCATAAATGGCTGAAATATTACATGATGTCTTTATAATTGGTGTAATTTATAAACATAATTAATATGTCTAACATAGAGACAATAAGCTATAGATCTGATATTAAGCCATTTCAAGCCGCGAACAAAGGGCATGACTATCGTTTATGCTCTGAAATACTTAACACGTTAACAGCGGGACACGAAAAATCTCGTGGAGACATTGCATCTGCTTACCAACCGATCGCTTCTTGCGCGCGCACTGTTGTCGGTTTGGTAGTGACGCGCAGGAGGCGGGAGTTGGGAAAGTTGTCGGTTAGCCTTGGCTGCGGAAGTTCGTCCCTCCTGCAGCCAGATCTCTCTTTCTCTCGTGTGGAATAAATCGTTTTTTTTAGAGAAGAGAGTCATCAAGCAAGCAAAACATCACGGCCAGATAGAAGAACAATCCCGTGAGCTAGCGCAGCAATACAACGGAGATGGAGTTAATAGAATCGGAAAAGGAGTTTCACTTTTCGTGACGTTATACAAGTTTCATTTCAAAATTATTACAATGTTGGCTTTTAGCAGTATTGCATGGTTTTCAAAGCATATACATGTTTTAAAATCGCTAACCATTCGTCCTGTAGATTTGCAGCTAAGATGATTGAGTTTCGAGCCCAACCACAAATCATGGGGGCTGCTTACAAGTCAGAGGTTTATCACCTGATTTATAATCTGTGCTTTGCACAGTAAAACTTTTTGCTGAGTATAAATTCCCAAATGGTTATTGCCGGTGCTTTTAAAGAGCAAAAGGAATTGAGGAAATATGCGTTGGGTCGTGATTGATGAGGAGTCATGGATTCGATTCATGAGGCCGATTCTCTTTGATGCTGGGGGGATGTGGCGTGAGGATGGCGGTGCATTACGAGCTATTCCGAAGCCGGGAGAAGTTTCGTTTTCTCACGGAGATGATGATGATGAGCGGCCTCTGGAAATGTGTGACCGTGAGAGAGGAGCAAGTGTTTTATTTGCGAAATGGCGATGCAGGGTGAAGCGGTCCACGGTCACGATCGCAGACGAGGGTCATTGCCGTCATAATAAAGCGAGCTGCCAGTGATTGAATCGCCAGAACCTGGTTTAATAGACAAGCAGCCACCTTTGAACCTTTTAGTGTAACCCACGGAGCCGGTGGACTTTCACACGTACGGCTGCCAGAGCGATCTGATTATAGCCACTGGGAAGATGAGATGCAGGTCGTTACATTAGCATAATTTTACATTAGTGTCAAAGCAGAAACCGATCAATTGACCGACGATGGTTATTCCTGAAGCAGTGCATACAAATTTAACGGTGCTTTTCCGAGACGATTGTTTCACGTACGAGTATGTTCAAGAAGTCATAATTGACGATGCACGACAGCTGACGATGACGATGACCTTCTTCCTTCGTGTTTTTTACGTCAATTAAAGTTTTCAACTGATTCAGAATTTGATCATTGTGGTTCAACAAAATCTATGTACAGTTTTCGCCAGACCAAGTGTTGCCAATTTTATGTTACATTGTCATATTGCACGACCAATCGGAAAATGGATGCAAGGCTATATCTGGTCTATTATTGTATGAAAAAGCATTTTTTTTCAATTTAAAATTAAATGGAGATTCCACCTTTAAAGCAAGTTCGGAATGGATTGAAAAATTCAAAGGACTGCATGGAATCAGAGAACTTGAAATTCATGGGGCTTTCTGCTAACATACCTTCAGCAAGCACATTAATTGACACATTAAAGCTATTTGTGGAGAAGGAAGGATTCGACGAAGAATTTATATACAATGCTGATGAGACTGGCTTGAATTGGAAAAAACTACCCAACAAATCTTTAACATCAAGACGTGAAAATATTTCACTTGGGTATAAAACTAGTAAAGAACGTGTCGCTGTAATGGTGTGTGCAAATGTAACCGGCAGGCATAGACTGCCATTGCTTGTCATTGGAAGATGCTTTAAAAATATTAAAAGCCTCAAGTTGAATATGATCATCAGGAAAAAGCCTGGATGAATGGTGAAGTTTTTAAACGATGATATGAAAAACAGTTACAGTTAAAAACATATAACACTGCAATCGGACATATCCGTAATTTTCTATTGAGGTTTGCTTAACTTTTACAATGCGGATATATCCGTCATACCCACTTTGCAAGGATTTTAGTCTTGACGGATATATACGTCATACCCACTTAAGGGGTTAAATGTCACCATGAAATGGTTTGAGAATCAAGAAGAGTGTAATTCAGAACAACTTACATATCTTATTATTCGCGATTTGGTAGCTTCTAAAAGAACAGTGCTGTGCTTCTAAAATAACTGCGTCTTCTGACACTAGCTTTCGCACAGTGTCAGAAGACGCAGTCCTGGCACTGACTGCCATACCGCCAATTATATCAGCTATATACACTGGAGAAACCAAAAAAGCGCCAGGCAGCACATCATGACGGAATGGCAAGTCCGATGGGACAGCTCCGCCAAAGGCCGATGGACACATCGACTCATTCCGGACCTGAAGATCTAGGCATCCAGGAAGCACGATCAGCTGTGCTACCGTCTCATCCAGGCACTCCACATACCACTGGACACGGCTGTTATGGTAGCTACCTATTGTACAGAGAATAGCCTGGAGTACAGAGAGGAACGCACTGTTGGAGGAGCTTGAAGTTAATTCACTCACTCCCAGCAACATGGTCCCCCATGATGCTAACCAATGCCAGGGATGGAACGCGCTGTGCGGATACGTGGCGAGCGTTATGCTGCAGAAGGAGGATGCTGAACGACTGATACGTCAGGCACACATTGAAGCATCCTCCTCCTCCTCAACCTATGAGCGAGAAAACCCAGCGGTGCACATAAGAGTTCCCGAGAATATTCTACAGGATAGGACAACACGCTAAGTGTTAACATGAGGCCCAAGAGGGATACATTCCGCCATCCTAGAGCAATGCCTTACGGTAGCCGGGTGGCGGCAGAACCGGAGGAAGGGTTTAGTGAGTCAAATCTCACACTACCCCAAAATGGCGGTGTCTTATGAAGATTCCTCGAAAAAAAGCTTCTAAAAGAAGAGCTAGCTTAAAACAAAAATCAATCTAGACAAATAAAAAATATTAATATTTTCCCTATCAATTATGCTTATTTTCGATTATCCGGATTATTGTTATCCTGGCTACTTTGATCCCCAATTAATCCGGATAATTGAGGTTCTACTGTCAATGTATCGGATAAATTGTTGTATTCATTGTTTTAAATTATTTTTAGAATTACCCTTCAATCTAATATTTTATGTTTGTTTGTTGACAGATTTTTTGGCGTATCTCATAGGTGAACGTTTATCTATTTTGTGAAATTACAATAGTAACACTTGATCTGACATTTTTTTTAAACAGATTACGATTACACATATCATCGACTGATGATTGCATTATCATCGAATCCAGTTGCTACAAAATGAAATACATTAATCAACAATGCAATTCAAAGTTTATGGACGGCTTAGAAATGCTGCAACCTGTTAAATAAATCTCGTATAAGAACATAATGTGGCACTTCATGGTCGTTGAAGTATTGACAAAATAAACTGCATACAATAACTCACCGCATATTTCTTTTTAAACCGAACAAATCCAAACGAATAAATCAGAAAACACCCGGAAATATAATATTTACAAAAGATACGATCGTTCAGAAGGTGTCCATTGTGGGTTGAAATATTGCGCAAACTTCAGCGCTCGTGAGCTGCACATTCGTGCATTTGTGCATTCTCAATTGGATCATTGTAGGAGTACGGATTGAAAATATGCGAGGAATCAAATTTGCAGATTCATAAAATATAGAGGTTTCGATCGAAGAGTCCAGGCCTCTTTCGGGACATGATCGTCGGCGTTCGAATTGAAAGCGTACGGCGAGCATGGATTCGAAAAGGAACTGGGAATGGCATGGGAACGGTGTCCCGAGGAACAACACGTGTCGGTGTAAAGACCGGTCCGTGGGAAGATCGCGACATCCTGCGGCGATGAAAAGGATCCCACATAACAGGCGTAGGACGTAGGATGTCGCAACGAATTGTCAGCTGTCAGATTTGAGAATACTCGTTAAATTCTGCATTTAATGGACTCATAAGAACACGAAATTTGTCTCGCTGTAAAAAAATCATGATATGAATATGCGTTTATTTCCATTAGCGTCGACGAACCAAATCAATAAACGCATTATAGCAAATTCAACAATTTGATGTCATAAATTTTTGATGCTTAGCCTCTTGAAGAGGTAAGACATAATGTTGTATCCGAATTCCAATGACTCAGAAAGAGCATCCTTACACGTTGAGCTCGAAGACAGACAGAGACGGAGAGTGTCTTGCACATTGAGTTTGGATAGAAAAAGAGACGGAAAGAGTATCTTGCGTACATAGTACGATTGTATTTATCATTAACCCAAATTTATTGACTAATAATATGTGAATGTTATAATGAATCATTTTCAAGCGTATTGTTTATGTTTGCACAAAGAATAATAGTATATTGTGTGCTTTAGATAATGTTTATTTATTTATGTACAAGCTTCATACACGCTGTGGCGATCCTGACAGATAAGTGGATTTGTAATTATTTAATGTAATAATTTAAAAAATTAAATATGCTCTTTTACAGTTTGTATAGAGACACGGTTAAGGAAACACGCATTTTTTGTTGTTGTAATAATTGGAAAGTTTATGTTTTTGCATGTTGTTTTATTCGATCAGGGAATAAAGGCAAATGAAGTCAAGCAATTGGAGAATAGTCAACAAAGCTTGATTCTCCATGATTAGCAACTCTGAATTACCTTCATTATGTGGGTATAAAAATTGTCGTTAATCGCACTACAACAGCGAAGAACAATTTGTGCATTTATCTTATCCAGATCAAACTGTTTCTTCTAGTAAATTGCGGTATATTATGAGAAATTACCACCGTATATACTATGCGTAAAAACTAAAAAGTTTTGATTCTGTAGCGTGGTCCCTATTACGACGCTATAGAAGGATTGTCTGTAAGTGAAATGAAAACTCATACAAACAAATTTGTTTTATAAAAGCTTTTGATTTTTTTTTTAAATTATGATGGTTTGACGAAGTTTCATACTTACTTTAACCTTTTGATGAGTACAATCGCGTATTTGCGATCGAATTCTAGTGATTCAGAAAGAGCATTCTTGTACGTTGAGTTCGGAGAGAGGGAGTGTCTGCGTACATCATACGGTTGTATGGATCGATAACCCAAATTTATCAACTAATAATGATAATGTAAATTAATCGATTGTATTGGTGTATTGTTTATGTTCATGCAAATAAATCAAAAGTGATTAATTAGATCTTGATTGACGATTTAAAATCAATCAACCCCTTTTTAAGGTATATCCTGTATTGGACGTAGACAATCTCCATAGAAGATTTTCTTAAGGGTAGACCATCTTATTGTGCTGGTTATCTATTGTCTTCAATATATGGTTTAATCAAAATGAGATAATTTATATAGGAAGATAAGATAGGGGAAGATATACGTGTAAGCGGTGAAATGTTATATTAATTATTATTGCACTTTTTCAGATTTAGGAAATCTTATTTTTGGCAAGATAAAGATTTTGGTATTTCGCATGAATTTGATACGTGTAATATTTTTTATCAAATTCATATAAAAAAATTTGAAATTCTTATACATTTTATTACAAGCAGTCTGGTCTTCTAATAAATAATGAATGATGGTAGTGACACGCCAAAGGATGCGGCAACACCCCGAAGAGTCAGAAGAGGCAATCCCATATTATTACGACGCGAAGCAATAATCATAAATATTCCCAAAAATAATTAAGCAATATTTCGACGTCGAATAAGAATGCGACACAAGGCGCCGCTAAGATGTTAAATAAATAATATTTTCCCAATAAAAGCTGTTGCCGAAGCTTGTATATCATCAAAGAATGCCTGTTTCAATATTTGACGTTCGGAACAATTTTGGCTGCAGGCTGCGTACACCGTTATGCAGGACCAGCCCGTGGACAATAAATCTTCCGCAATCGATTCGGCAGCAGCGAAGCCTTCCTACGTCCCCCCGAATACGCCTTCGAATTTATACTCCGTAATCGAAAAGATCTGGTGCTCGATAGAAACGTCGATTACACCGTATCAAATACGTGCCCGCTGCATCGCCCCAAATCATGCCTCCTCTTAAATTGCTCTATGATTTCTACCGATGGATAAGTAATTACGAGCTGCAGCCTGAATATGGATCGTTTATTTCTTCGTATATGGAGTGTCGAGTGCGCATTGGACTGATCGTGTAGGCATCGCGATGCTAAATAGGCTCCTTCTAAAAGTATACGGCAATTCACACGTATTCCATGAAATGTGAGAAGTCCATACGTGAGAATGATTGTGAAACGTTTATCAATCACTACCGCCTGAATTCGATACCTGGTATTAACTTCGCCATTGTTTCCGATCTTTATGATCCAATGAATGCTTGAATTGCTCAAAATCCATGCCTAAATACTATAATTTATACTTATAAGCCACATTGGGATAATTGGTAAAATAAGGATATGCATTCAGAAACGAAGAATGGAAATATTCAACAACAAGTTGATTTAGATACATTAACATTTTGTATAAAATAAAATCATATATTATAAGTGATAAACATGGCAAAACCCAAAAACAATAAAGAACATTGTTTGCTGGATTTTCTTAATCAGGGTTTGCTACAAACAACCTCAATTAAATTTATGGACCAGTTCTATCAATAAAGAGATGTAAATTATGATTCAGAGGCTTTAAATATTCTGATAGAAAATTACAGGATTCTTTTGAATGATGAAACTTTGACTTTCCAAGAAACAAACTACTGTTTCAATTCCAAGCCTAAATTGACACGTTAGAAGGTTATTTTAAGCATTTGGTGCTTATTTATTTATAAGTTTGTAGGTATTTTTACTATGAACTTCTTTAATTAGACGAAATCAAGCAAAAACTACGAGGCATATCCCGAAAGTAAGTGTACTCATTTTTTATATTTTTTTAGAAAAAGCACATTTGAAATAAAATACAGGATATTGTTGACACACTTGTTGTTAACTGTTTTTGAGTATAATCGTCATCCCGTTCAATGCATCTGGTGAGACTTAGCTAAGTTTAATGAGTCCTTTCTGCACCTGCTCGTCGGTTGAAAATTTGATTCATACCGCATAGCCCGTTATTGTAACAGTACACTTACTTTCGGGATATGCCTCACAGATGAAGTTTAATATCATTTGGATTCATTTCATTCATGAAGTCATTTTGTTACGCGAAAAGGCAGTATTTTGAATTGCATTCTGATTTCAATGTATCCACCCAAGTTTTCCGGGTTTATGGGTCGATTTGGTTAATCTTTTGAGTGCTGTCGCCTTTTATGCATTTAGCTCGAATTTCATACACCCACTTTTATTCTTCGGCTATCGGATGATGCAAAAATCACCTACGTTTACTGATGCTTTGATAGTTCGATGACATTTAGTATGCGCTGTTGTACGCTTCGTTGAATGGTTATTATCGGACATCGTTCTTTTATTCCAGGTATATTTGGATTTTATAACTCGCCAACGGATTTGTTTTATCGACGCCGGATTACCGTGGGTCTGTTGTATTATAAAAAGGATTCTATTTGAATGATCTGCATTTTGGAACTGCAAAAATATTATTACTTTAGTTGGCTTTTATAACTTTAGCCGATAAGATTCAGGTCCATGTGATAGCAGACTCGCAGGAAGACTGACATTACATTGGAACGATCAGATCAACAAGGAAGCCGAATGTCAGCCATGTACATATATAAATGACAGCCCTGCCCTCGGATTTCTCTATTAAGTTTTATATTACAGCTATTCAACGCACAATAGATAGGATCCCATTTCGGAACCTTGTTGATTTGTAATCTCTTATTTGGATCGCCGATGTAATGCAGACGCATAACTTTTATTTTGACCAATCGATAACCGAAGCAAAAAGAAGATTGGATTTCGAAGTCATCAACATTCTCGACGCGATAAGATCTTCCAACGACGACGAAGATGACTTCTGTTGGGCGATGCGGAATTCGAGGGAGTACTATGCAAAATGCTCACGCACAGAAAGAAAAGTGCACGCACTCGGATATCGTTACAAAAATGGGTAACCCGATGGCGCTCGCCTGGTTCGGGCATCGGGTTCCGATAAGGAGAAAGACAAGAAACAGGACGGCTAACCAGTTTAGCGAGTCTTCTTCGGTCTGCGGCCGCTCGTCCGATTGTTCTGGCCGACGGGACATTCGATATGGGCAACGATCGACAAGCCGAGACTTGACGAGATGTCGACCAACTGTTATTTAATTAGAAAATAAACAATGCAGACGAAAAAATGTACAAGATACGTGCCAAACCGGCCACTGGAAACAGTGGCGGTTGCAGAGTTCGTTTGATCTTCAACGTTTTGGGGCTAACGCATGAAGAGCTGGTTAGTCACGCACAGCTGCTCGAGGATCATCTTAATCCATGTTCACTTACCACAGGCTTGTATGGCGTTTTGCACAACTGTTTTAACAGCACGAAGCGTCTATTATGAACGACATATTGAAATACAAGAGCCCTTTTTCATTAAGCTCGAGCTGACAAATGCTTTTTTGTCAGACGAGAAGGGTCTGACACGAATGGATGCTGATTTATAAAATTCAAAGAATCAACAACCGCTTAGGCAGAATTTAGGCAAATCCATCTCTGAGATCATCCAAGATTTTATTCTCCGAAAGGATTTATGGCATTCTTGTTTTTTTGCAATACAAAAGAATGTCCATGCATCTTTATAAAATACACAGGAAAAATTATTTCAGAGCTGTTTATAAACCTTTTATTTTGTGATGGGGGGGTAAAAAGAAACAGATTATTCCCATGGAATTCTTCGAAATCCAAAACGAAAAATTGCCATACCCAGAAACACAATCTGCATAATTTAATTGTTGAAAATTTACGAACGAAGTTGAGAAAACGGATGAAATCACACTAATGTGTCTCTTAATAATATTATCATTCAGGCTGACACCCATAAGCTTGCTAACCATTTAGCCCGTTTATTTAGTCTATTATAAATAAAATTGATTTCCAGATCAACATCGAATATATTCTTGAGTTTTGCGTCATCCAAGGATATTTAAATTTCCATTGAAATGTAAGTCCGCATTTAGGTATACGCGCTGCTTTTATTATAAATATGAACAAACATACAAAATACAAACTTAGATTTTTATATATAAGTTAATTGTACTATACACATATTATTTGAGAACGTGCAAACAATAAATTGGCAAAGTTTTATTGCAATCGAATGAACGGTATGGCAGCGCATAAAATACGAACAAACATATTTTTATTTTTGTATATTAGACTATGCCTATGTTACTCGCGTAATTTTTAGCAATAAGTGGACGAAGTTTTATCGCAATTTGATGAACGGTATGGCAGCGCATTACATACGAACAAACACAATCATTTTTCTATATTGTATACGATATACACACGAGGGCAATTTAAACATAACATGAAATTTTCGAATTTGATTTAAAAAAATTTATTGCGTATATTAAATATTAGGACTGTTGTTTAATCGGACGTCAACGGATATTAGAGAGAACGATAAAAATGTTAGATCGGCGTTGATTTAATAAAATTAAAATATACAAATGGGTGTTACTACATATTGATGTACTGCGATGGCATTATTGACGACATTGATCGATTCTTTATTGATGCGGAGCTCTTTGCGTGTACATTGTGAAATATAATCAGGCCTTGTGTATATTTCACAAGTCTGGTACAAAGTGTTGCCATGTAAAAATATTGGAAAATTGTAAAATGCATCACATATACAGAAGACCAGCGGTAATCCGGCCCCAGTCTAATCCGGCGCCCCATTTAATCCGACATCCCGATACAAGTACACTCAAATCTCTTTTCGTGCGATTTCGAAGTTATGCGGTTTTTTTAATGAATTTTTTTTTTATTTCATAAAAAGTACGCATCGCAGATATTTTGGATAAAATAGGAAATAAATCATCAATATTAACCGAAATTTGGAAAAAAATTATATTTTGAAAATGTGTAGATCATATTGCATCTGCTATCGCTGAATATACGACCACGCCCTGTATTCTAGTTTAGAATTTTGAAAAAAAAAATGATTTCGTTTTCTTTGCATTTTTCCAATGTTTCGACTTTTAAAAATATATCTCCCAAAAGAATTTCCAAAATTCCAACTACTTACCGAGTTATAGCTATTTTAGTGAGACGGCAACTTGGCCGGTCCTACCATAATGAAATCTTTTAACGCGTTACTAATTATGAATTATATTGTTGGAAAGAGAAAATCTACTTAGAAAAATGATGATATTGACACTGGGTATATTATTTCTTTTGAAGAAGAGAGCGATTTTGAATCAAATCGTAATGTAACTTTTTTTATGCGATTTTCGATATATTTTATATAGCTGTTTCAAAGTCATGCGATTCTTAAAATCCATGGAACGCATCTTCATTTTTTCTATGTAAGTCATAGATTTTTTTTGTGCGATTTTCTGCGAAACGCATCTACCGCACAAAAAAAGGTTCAAGTGTATAAAACATATGTACTGTAAAGCTTCGTCAATGTAAAAAATGCAAAACATATAATTCTAGACCGCCTAAATCGTTCGTGTCCAACAATGATTGTGGGCTAGGCTAAAGGCAAACTTTAAAAAAAGCTAAACATCCAAAAGTGGAGGAAGTTTTGTACATGTGGTTTTTTTTTTTTAGGAAAGAAACAGATATACACCTATTTCTGGCCACATATTGGCCATGAAAGCAAAGTTGTTTTATAAGAGATAGCCAAAAAGAAGATTTCCGGGAGCCATACTCTATAGTCCGACAAATTCGATAATCCGACACTGCCTTGCAAAATGTTTGTTGGATTATCGTGGGTCTGCTATATTAATAATTTGAAGCAGTGAGTAGTAATGAGAAAGCGAAAAGCAGCTTAGGTCATAATTTGATTATATATTTAATACGTGAAATGAATATTTATTTAAGGATCAGGATCTGGATCATAATAACAAATTAAGGATCTTATTTGTTATTAGAGATGTGATTCAAATATGGCTCGGTGAAAGCTCTAGCATATTACATGTCATCATCGTAGTGATCATATTGTTAAATTTGAGCGATGGAATTCGATACCAATATTCCGGGATCGAGGTTCCCGTAACAAAAAGAAGTTGAAGAAGATTTCTCGCTCATCTCACCGGCGTAACTCGATACCCTTTCGGAAACCACCATGAATCATAAACCTGTTCCCAAAAATCACATGACATTCTTCCCTCCTACCAAATCGTAAAACAGTTGCCACAATAGCCGAAATCAGTGAAATCGTCCAACTCCTCGCCGTACCGGTTTAGATATCCATCAGGCCTGTCACATCATCACAATACGAACGCCAGACGAGATTACTAGAGAATAGAAATGGCATTACGATATTGACACTGATCGCGTAAAAAGCAGCAACAATGAATCAAGAGAGAGGCGAAGAATTCCGACGCTTTAAGCTCGGCATTAAGCGCGGAATGCCGCCGTACAAAATATGAACATCGCCGTATGTAAAGTTTATTACGCTCCTTCTGCATGGGAAGATTTTATGCTTAAGCTCTAAAGATTTCATCGTCCGGCATTTCAGGCATGTAAGACAACACCGCACAAAGAAGAATTCAATAAAACTGCCCATATGTATTGTATTTCGGGCAAAACATACTGCGGCGATAAAAAGTGTCGCGACAAGCTGAAACTTTATATTCCAGATCTTATCGACTCGGCGAAGTATTTATTTGGGAATTCGCAAATTAAAAGGACAATCGCTGAATAAGCGTTCGAATTCGACCGCTTGCGTGCCGTTCATTGATAGATTTAAACAGCTGAGGAATACAAAGACGACGTGTGAAAATGCGAAACAATTGTAGAAAGTCAACAAGCCATGTAAAATGACATTGATGACAATAACTATGGACAATGAAGCGAGTGAAAACATTGTATTCTTTCATACTATGAATCAGATTTTCCTGAATGTCAAAGATAGCCATTTAAAAGTCTGTGAGCATTAAAAACATATTTAAAATGAGCTTTCAAATTCCAGCGCGAGCTTAAGAATTGCATGTCTCCATATCACGAACTGCATACAAAATTATTGGTTAATCTTCGCAAAGTTTTTTTATGCGATTTTTGCTACATTTAAAAACATTGATTTGAAGTTATGCGGTTTTTAAAAATAACGAAAATAAACGTTCAAGTCTTTTTTATGCGGTTTTTTATATGCGACTCCCCGTGGAACGTATCTATCGCATACATTGGATGTATATAGCAAGAAATTTCCACATTTTGATAGACTCATCCATTGTTAGCAAAAATAAGTACGTCATTATAATCATTTATTTACTGTTTGGTACTGTTTTTTGTTTATGATTTACTTAAATTGCATATGTCCATATTTGCATTTAATGTAGCGAGTAATTTATTTTTTTTAATTGCAGAAGATAAGTCTTGTTTTGAGACACTAGAGTGCAACGATCTATAAGGACTGGATGACTTTAAGTTTGTTTTTTCTCACGCGGAATTATCTCATATCGCAAAAAAAGCAATCATGAGTTGTCGACTGCCACCTGACCCCCCGGGTCGATGCACAATTATCCTCGACCTCTTCTAAGACGATTAGCACACCAATTGCATCGCTTGTTTAGACTTTTTTCGGCATATAATTAGGAAGGCGAAGACACGAGAATCGCCATACCGTTATGATGGGCGTCTGCGGAGAGTACATACACGTGCTCCCTCGGCATATAATGTCTGGAGAGCGTCTATCGAGAGGACACGCGCAAGTCTATTTGCGGGACGCTCTCTAGGGATCACCATTTAGAACGTGCCAAATTATTTTTAGCACGTAAATAAATAAAAAGAAATAAGCGCGCTGCTGCCGAGCGATGCAGCAAAAATGAAGTCGCTGTAAATACTGCGCGACTCCAGAAAAACGACCGACGAAAGCCAAAGTGTCTCGCAAATCCCAACCCAATAACCAACTGGATATATTTAGAGATGACTACAAGAAAGCGATCGATGAATGAAAATAAGTCGATACGGGAATAACTGCACATCAAAATCCGATTTTCATATTAAATATCACGCATTTTTATTCAGACGTTGTTGGTCTCTAAAAAGAGCTCATTGAGGTCTAATGTGACAAAACTTGCTTCATAAAGCTGATTCGTTCTCATTTTGTTGTTTTGATATTGTAAATAAACAAAACGGTAGGCTTATAATAAATATTATATGCAATATTTCGATCAAGATCCCGCGTTGAAATTTTAGCCACGTCTACTAAAGCCCAATCCATCTTATATCGAAAGTAGACGACGTTTATTTGAAAATAATAAATATAAACTACTTGTAGACAAAAAATAAGTTTTGTAGATTTTAATTTAATATCGGTATGTACCGTTCAATTGTTGAAGTTTCAAAAATTGTTATTAATGTCATGTAGAATATGGAACTGCTGAATACAGAAATATCAGGAGGACGTGAAAAATACGTAATTACTATGAAGAAACCACCCCAGAAATGTTGAAGAAAATCTACAAAATGGCATTGAATGATCATCGACTATAAGTGCGCTAGCTAGTAGATATGGTAAGTCTTTAAAAAAATACTGTGCATCGCATGTTGATTGAAAATTTGGACATGAGAAAGCTGTGCGTAAGATGGGCGCCGCGTTTGCTCACAATGAAACAAAAAAAAAACATCATTATTATGTTTCAATCGAGTGCTTGGCGAGTGAATCGAGTGAAGAAACTATTTAGATTTTGTAACCTAAAAGTAAAAAAAAAGCTAGCTAAGTTCGCGATCTTATTTGTCATGAGCCACCTATGTAAGTTAGCCTCTGAGGGGGATTCCGTGATTGTACGGATGGCCCCGGATACGCATTTATTCCCGAAAATGTCGCAAAAAGCTCTAAAAGAAGACGGACTGGCCACAAGGTTCGTTTGTGCTCAACAGGTCCGTTTTTCGGACCGCTGAAATGACGAATGAACACCTCACGATCGGGGAATCCAATCCCGAGCTAAAATTTCGATCCCGCGATTTCGGGATTTCATTAGACAATCCCGGGACCAGTCTCGGGATCCCGGGATTGGGATTTTCAATATTTTAAGAAATTACATTGATAAATTTGATAAAAAATTACTAATTTGAAAATATGCCCGAAGTAACATTAACATTAGTGTTTCGTCATTTGGTCTGGATCTGATTTTGGAAGCCAGGCAACCTGCTGCTGAACATGCACGCTCAGCCTCCACACTCGTTGGATCTGATATTTAAATGGTAGTTCGAGTTGATGACCGCGTGAGCCCCCATTTTTATGTAACACCATCAATGTGACTGACAAAAATCCTTTCTGCTGAGACACGGACTAAAACTCGCAAAATTCCCGATTTCCCGACAAATTATTTATTTCCGTCGCTGCAGATGAATACTTATATCCTATAATACTTTGATGTGATTCGTAATTATATTACGGAGGCATACAAAAATTCTGAAGCCCGTATCTATTATATTTCATATCGATATTCGCATTATTAGATTCGAGGTGTAGTAAATACATCACCGGTAAAGAAAGGTTAATATAATAATTTGAATAATATGTATATGTATATACATAGATTAGACAGTTACTGTCCCTAGGCGTCGCATAAGCTCGTCAATTAGTATTTACGCCACTGTTTCCAAGCGTTCAGATTTCGTCGAGAATGTCTCGATTTAGTAGCTTTCATTAGATTACGTTTTCTAATCCCGGGATAATAAGTACGTAAAAGTGTCCGGGATCTCGGGATTGGATTCCCTACTCAAGATCAGACGCCATACCTCAACATGCCGGCTCAATGTTAATCAGTGTTTATTTATGTAAAATAAAAATCATGCGCAACTTTCGACTGGTATTCTGCGTTTTGCGCCCTAAGCCCAATTGCGCCCGTGGCGGTCGCTTGCTTTGCCAACATCTTGTTACGGCCCTGTATCTGAATCCGAATTGAACATAACTTTGCATTTCTTGTCTTGTCCTTGTATGTCTTTTATGTTGAGTAGTCTATTTAATAATTCCAGCTCTTATTCTTTTATCAATTTAAGTCGATGTTCACGATTTAGAGCAGAAATTTGCTAAATCGAAAATTGATCGTGATTGGGATAAAATATGTGCAATAAACATCTGTCTTGCTTTAAGAATTGACATGGGTATTGTATTTTGCCAATTAATCCTCTGATCATGATTTGGACATCATAACAGACGTGAAACTGTCATAGGAACATTGAATAGCAAAATACAATGAAAGGAAAAGGAAACACAGACCATGACCAGGACACGTCTTTGCTTTTGATGGGCACTCTCTGATCTGAGCGTAAGTAGTGGTTGTGTTGTTTTGTAAAGTTGTTGAATTATGTATATCCGATCTGATCACCTGACAAGTAAAAACTAAGTGGAGATCAAACGAATAATGATACTTCCACATACTGAATAAAATATGAACAAAGGCTACCATGGAATGGCACTAGTGAGACTCGTTTCTAAACATGTCATTTAATTTAATGCCATATCGTTTCGATCGTTTTTAACGAGCACAATTTATTTTAAATATCTTAATGACGTTTTCAGTGTACGGTTACTTAAAGACGTCCGCAAATTACGCAGACGGGAAAAGTGGTTAATTTTCCGACACCCCGTCAAACGACCGGAGACACATTTCCGGACGTCAAAAGCCGTTAGATGGACGTTTTTAATCACTTCTGCTCTTCGTCTCTTCCTCTGGAAATAAATTGATAGCATAGAGATATGGCATAATGCTGTCCCGTTTTTAGTCCAGACGGGAAGCGTCCAGATCGGCCTCCCGCGTCGAACGCTCCGAAAATAAACCCGCTGCAGAAGTTGCATGCGAAAATAAACGATAAGATTATCCCGTCGGATCCCGATGCTTTTGAATTTGTCGCGAGCATAAACGGGAACATAAATCGTGGAGATACGATCGGATCGATGCAGCGGAAGCCTTTGCATACTTTGACAAATTCCGCACCGCTCTTCCTGGAATCGAAGATTGAAGATGGACAACCTGATGCCATCGCAATACTCCTCTTGCGGTTCGAGTTTATTTTCTTTCGATTCCACAGAAGCTTCTCTGCGTGACATCGATGGTGTTAAATATTAATTAGCCTTATATTTTTTAGCTACGGTTCGCCAAATATTTAATCGGACTTTCAATTTATGCCCAACTTGGATAAATATTTTTTTCAGGATCTTGATTCAGACTACGCTTTTATTTAATACCAATTCTAAAAATATTGTAACCTAGTTAAAATGCATTAAAAAATATATGTACCTATGGGCGGAACAAATCTATATAAATAAAAATGAATGTCTGTGGTTTGTTTGTCTCGTATACGTTCCTATATCGTTCATGCGATTGCGATGAAACTTTGGGGAGTTATCGTTTATACTTTCGTGAACGTTATAAAATCAGCACAAGCATTGTTTTATGTACGCAATTTGTTTTGCGAGACTTTTAGCGGATGCACCATGTTTGCGCATATTAGTCTGGTAAAGTGATGCGCGCGCAATACGGCGGTTAAGCTTTGCTCTCAATCAAACGTCATCTGAATAAAAACGATCAATCAACGATTATCTTGATAGTGAAGGACATTAGCTAATAAGTTAGATTTTTTTTATAATGGGAAATGAACCTTTGAGGGGAAGAAGTTTGAGATTCATGAAGGAATTTGAAAAGTGCTTAGTTTTTAAACGATTTTAACGCTCAAATTAGACACTCGTCTATTATAAAGTTATTATATGCTTAAGAATCCCAAAATGTTGAAGAGTCAAGCAGTGATGAAAACCTACATACAAGTAATTTTAACCCTTTAATTGGTGAGTTAATTTTAAATTGCATTGCATTTAAATTAAATTACACAACCTTAACACTCTTGATAACACACAATTTTCGTTGTTCATTTCTTCGGAATATTTCTTTATGTTCAACTTGCATAATATCTGCTTACTATTAGCTATTTTTGCCTGTTAATGTGTTGCGAAAATAAAAGGACAGGGTTATCGGGAAAATCTGCTAGTTTACTTCTGAAGGAGTAGATTTTGCAAAGGAGTGGTGATAATCGGCTACTGACGTCACTCCAGAGCAGTCAAGGGGGAATAACAAAATTGGATAACGATAAGAATAATGCGAGTACCTTAATTATCAAAACAAACGCCTGTTCTCAAGACAACATGAACGATTTCAGTTAATTATAATATCTATTTTTTTCGGGGGGAGCAGCTGGGATAGCCCAGCTAACATGAGTTGGATGCGCAGATCACCCTGTGCTGCATACCCATAAAAGGGTGTGTGGAACAGCCGATTACAGTAGTGGAGACTGTGTCAAAGGCTCATCACTATCTTCAACAGCCTAGGCATACAGGGGAGAACGGTTTTAGGCTGTTCGAACGGCGATTCGTCTCCGTGTATAGGTACTACAAATGACCGAACCGATACGAGTACCATGGGAAAGGGGTAGCCCTTGCAGTCAGTCATCTGTAGCAGCCCCCTTAAAACCCGCGGTAATATTGCCTTGAATTTTAGCTTAACCTCTGTCCTTCCTCCTTCATCACACCTTTAGTGATATACACAATGCTAACAATTGCCAATTTGTTAGCATTGTGTATATCGATATTATGATAGCGATATTATATAATATTATAAGAACCACGAATGTTATCTCTTATATTTTAAAAGATCATGTTGTAAAGGAAAATGATTGGATTTCAAATTAGCCTCGATACACTCAATTGCATTTAGTACAAAAATAAACAATCTGGCAGTTGGATGTATGATCGACAAAAAAGAGTCCGTTTCTATTATCAACGCGTTATCTTCAACGTCGACAGCTTATTTGTAAACATTGTCATAGAAATATTCGAGCTAGAGTTTATTTTCATCATGCTGCCATCGGTGCAACGATCCGACAAATCGTACAACCGGAGGACGCTTTGCAGATGGCCAAAGAATGCCGGAACTTTTTCAGCTGTTTGTGCGAAATTTCAATTAACGCCGCTTAACACTTTCGACGAAGGTCGCAGTCTCGTATTTAGAAATGGAAATTGATCATCGTCCGCGAAACGATTCGTCCTAATTTGGAAGGAGATCGCGTGGGTCGCTTCACCCCGCTTTTCCCGATCTAATTCCAGCATAAATAATCATTATAATGTCACGGTCAGACAACAAATAGCCGGGGTCACTGAAACGCTTGAACCCGCCATGATTAATTGAGGTGGTGTCAAGTGCTCGGGGCGTTCACTCAAAAAGTGTCAAAGATGGAAACTATTTTCGCTTCTGTCCAATTTTTTTCTCCTTCTTCCAGTCCTAATTAGCCAGTTGGCTTCGTTTATGGGCTGTCGTCGCGGGCGGTTCTCTAATTATCGATGACCGATGAGTTGCGTCGTGGTTTATTAAAATTAATTGCTATCTGAGCCGGCTAGATTATTAAGGAGTGGCGTTTTAATACGAGTAGCATCGACTTTGCCAATTTTCATCAAACGGTTCGTTGCGTAATGATAAACGCGCGTTAAAAACGAAATGCCATATAAAACGCAATCATCCAATGATATATGGCTACAAGAGAGGGGTCAAACTATAAAGCTAAAAAATCTTATGTTTATGTGAAATGTAGGTTTATTTTTGTATTTAAGTTCGATGGATGGATCCATTTTCGGCCCTCGATAAGCGCGGTTTCCTATTGCGATTTCACAATTTTTTTTTTTTAATATATATAAGATGTTTTTTCTTGAACATTAACTTACCAGACACCAGAATAACGACACAAATGAACTACTCTTTGATGGAACGGTTTATTTAAATTGACAACTAAGTATACACTTAGGTTTAAACAAACTTTAACCCATCGATGAGAAACGTCGCATATAGGCGTTCGAATTCAAATAATAAGTGTCGAAAAGAATACTTGTATACGAATTAGACTTGTTGGACTTAAAAGTGATCGACTTTTTAACATTTTTTTAAGCAAAAAGTATTAAATATAGAATGTTGATATTTAGTGTGTTGACTAGGCGATTTTTATTGAATATAAATATATTTTTTAAACTATGACAAAGTATAGTAGTAGGAAGTGAGAGATGATATTCTTTACCACGGAAGTCTTAATTCTTGAAGACATAATTTGTAGCAAAAAAATTAAAGGTATTTTTATTTTGAATAATATTGTCTATAACTTAGACTATAACTAAGAAGAAATATTGAAAAATAAAAAAATGGTGAGCAATCGAAAAAAAGTTTGCGTTTTTATCAATATTTTTTATACTTTTTTGTGAATTAAATAAAAACTTTTTAATATTTTTAGATAATTGTAGTCTGTACGATGAAGGCGTTTATTATACATATGCTTGCCAAATTTCATAAATAATGTTCATCTAGGGCGTGTGGGAGCACTTCCATGAGTTTGGAAAAAAGGAGTTTAGAGAAAAACGCGTTTAAAGTCCCTCCTATCCTCAGTTTCTTTTTGTCGGCCCATAACTTTGCAGAACCTCCCAGTTAACTTCTTGTTATTTTATGGGTTATTCTTGCTTTGTCGTAATGTAGAATTGTTCCCTTTTTCTTAAACAAACATAGACGATTTGCTTTTAATTTCATGCTTAATCTGCCCAAATGTCAATAATTGTTTAACAATAAAAAAAAGTAAAAATTTCGAAAGAATACCCAAATATGATGTGCTGGCATCATTAGTGGAATCAGATTCTCGATGAGCAATCATTGAATTGTCAAATAAGCTTGGTTATCTATCTATAATAAATTTGGATTCTTTGGGAATTATCGTTAACCGCATTAGAGCATCAAAGAGCAATCTTTGCATATCTCTCATCTCTTGCGCGAAAAGAAAACAATGGCTTTCTTCAGGTCATACATCCTTCCCGACTCCTAAATCATCATCGGTCAAGTATTAAATACAACGAAGATATCTTTGTTCTCTGGTCTTTGTCTGTACATAAACGAAATATGCTATTCGTAGCTCGATTGTGTAATCCCGTCGACTTTGATTTATGCGATTCCGTGAACTAGATCAGCAAATTGCCGCAGATCTGCACAAATTGGGGGACAGCAACGATGGGCGGAGGCGATTCGGACCGGTCATGATGATGATAATCAATGGTGATAATGTCCTTAAGCGCTTTTATCGGAGCGTTTCTAAATGATGTGCGCCATAAAAATGGTCCGCGTGCGATCTGTGTCAGCGGAGTCACGAAAACTCTTCGCCGAAAGCACGAGCTACCTTTTTTGGGAGGGCGTAATTGGGAGGAAGTAGCTGCTCGTTCCGCGGTGAATAATGGCGAACATCAGAATTCACGACAATCGGCGACACCATTTAATACATTTGATGAAAGCCGCATCATTTATCCGCCCGGTCGTTAATGCATCTCCAAAATTGGCACCCCATGTGATATACATATTTTTTTTAAATTGGAAGGCTATCAAATCGAGACATTTTCGCCGAAATCTGGACGCTTGGAAACAGTGGCGCAACTACTAATTGGCAAACTTAGGCGACCCCTAGGGGCAGTAAATCTATATATACATATATACAGTACATATAAAATTGTTATATTAACCTTTCCCTACCGGTGATGTATTTACTACACTTCGACTCTAATAATGGGAATAACGATATGAAATATAATAGATACGGGGTTCAGAATTTTTGTATTGCTCCGTAATATAATTACGAATCACATCAAAGTATTATAGTATATAAGTATTCATCTGCAGCGATGGAAATAAATAATTTGTCTGTAAATCGGGAATTTTGCTAGTGTTAGTCCGTGTCTCAGCAGATAGGAATTTTATCAGTCACAATGATGATATTATACGAAAATGATCATCAACTCGAACTAGCATTATCGGGATTGGATTCCCTATTCATCATACTATTTCCGACTCCGAAACCTGCATTGACGACTCGCAATATTATTTTGTGCGTTTAGTGGGATATTCAAGGGATTATTATGAATTTATGAAACCTGGCGATACAATAAATACGGATATGTATTGTCAGCAATTGGAAAGGATGAATTAAAAATTGAGATTCTTTTATTGTTAAACAACCGGTAAAGACTTTTCGATGCACCTAATATGTGTAAATCTGTACGAATGCGCTAGAACTTATCAGAATGAGATACAATTGTTTTCTTCCTACAAAATCAGCAAAGCTAGTGTTAAAAGAGTCGACATGAGGGGATAGCATCACGAATCGTAACTGTAATCGGCTGCTGCAAGATGCAGTATCTTCGGCACTAAACTGGTTAGCAAATGTGCCGCAAGCGCGTCATAACCGTAATGCTGTAATTTCGATTGATTATAGTGATTACTAGAATTGTGTAAAATGCTGCTAAAACAACAATATGGAGCGCAGTGGGCAAGATCAGGTTTTCGAACATTAATCGGCGTTGGGTGAATGACGTGCCTCCTCTTGCGTCTGGCGCGAACGGGTGCCAGACGTCTAGGAAATGTGGTCAATCCCGCTCTCTAGCGTCACGAGCCATCTAAATCTGTAGCTCCACGTGTTGCCTCCAATTTTCTTGCTCATCATGAGCGCAATTTATCACTTTAAAAAAAAGGAGGACGATGAGGCTGATTGCCGGTGATAATGAGAGCAAAATATTTTCCGCGCGGAATATATAATGAAATGGGTCACGTTTGCTTGAAAAAAAAAATTAAAGGCGACCTAATTCTACACCTTAATTGGAGTCGGCGAAGAGATTTGTGGGTTAGGATTACAAGGTCGACGAAGATATGGAGATATTCTTAAAACATGCGTCTAATTGCTTGAAAGGATATCACATTGTTTGTCGACGGAGAATCGACGTTAAAATGGATGCATTGCTGAAAAATTCTAAGAAAGGCATGATCTATAGAATCACTTTAAAAATAATATTGTATAGGATGTTTTCAAGGAGAAGAAACATCAGATGGATTTCTTGAGACTTAAATATATTGCGATTTATTGGAATTATATGAGCTATGAAAAAAATGAAGAAAATCAATGATTTTTGATGAGACAATTTCGTAACTCTTGTCACAAACGTATCTTCTTCTTAATGTTCCATTTCTGTTATAAAATTTCAGGACATTTTATCAGAAATAGAGGAATTTCATGTAATAACCACCTATTGTATTCCACAACCTGCTTAATTGAATACGATCTATAATAAGCATTATAAAACCTAATCATTATATCAACGTGCATATTTATAAATATTTTTTCTCCTACGCTTTTATAAGTCGATATCCCAGGCTTAAAATTGCTTAATTACATATTTTTTCTTGAGACATGATCGACGTCATACTTCATATTAACGTGCCCATTAATCATAGATTTACCATCAATTATCCCCAATTAAGTTTTTATTTTGACATGTATGAGTGCTTGTTTTGACCCCCTAATTTATTGGGATACAACATTACTCCTATACACTTTCGCGAAGAAACCATATATACAAAGCTTTGTCATACAAATGTACTGTATATGTATTGGGATGTCGGACTACAGGGGGCGCTGGATTAGACTGGGGCCGGATTACCGCGGGTCTATCGTATATATAACGCATATATTAGGTTGCTTGCAGTTTTAAATTGATTCTAGCAAAGCTTATGTACTTAATTTAAGTAACAATTGACAATGCAACAATGATCTCGCATGTCATATAATCCGAATTTAACACTTAAAATAATTACGATCAACGATGAATGCATTGAATTGCAAGAATGATACCAAGGAGATAAAAAGTGAAAAAGCTCGATTGTTTTGATGCAAGCAACTGGTCGTTTTTTTTTGTACAATTAAGAGACGATTCGAATGGTTGATTTTTTATGGGGTCACTTTTTGGTCGAAACAAGCTGGGTGGTCGCCCGGGGCGCCATGAGGCGGGGGCAATAATTTAAGTATTTTAATTTTTCTTATTCATTCTGAAACCAGTTTCACTTTTGCGATTATTTATTTCGACTCCAAATTTAAGCAAATTTAATTTGATTCAAAAAAATATTTTTATAAAGCCAGAAATAGATAGAGGATACGCACCAGTCCTTGGCATGCGGAGAGTGCTACGGCTGATCCAGGTTGTCCCATCACTTTTCCCTGGTAGTGACAGGAGAAGGCATCCTTTTGTGGTGGTTGTCTGGTGTGACCATCAGGTCCATGTCTTTCAATCACGAGAGCACCGCCGATGAAGGAATGCGACGGTCTGCAACAAAAAAAAAATGTTTAGATGAAAAATTTTCCCACTGGAAAAATCGCGACAGATATTTCGCAGACCGCAAAAATTACAGACGAAAACTGGTATTAATGAGCCGAAAAAACTTTTCACAAGCATTAATAATTCATTGGTTTAAACGAAAGAAAATGTTGTCTGGCACGACTTCTGAATATTTAATAACCAATTTTTGAGTCATTCGGTTTATGTAAAAGATTGCGCAACTATCGCTGAATATGTTATTATGATTATTTCGTACATGGACTTAACATCAATTTAAGACGGTTTTTTATTTTAAGCAAAAACGGCATATTTAAGGTCGTTTAATAAAAATGAAAGCATCGAAGATCGATATTGACGTAACTGTATATGTAATTGTTGAGCCTTACACGAGGCTTTATAACATACACTTTGCATAATATTAAAAATACGGATATTTTTTGCTCATCTTAAATAATAACAAATATTATTAAAATCCACTTAGATTATGTCATATGGAAACACATAATACATTGCTATAATATCGGGTCAGTCCAAAAGTTCGTGCGCATTTTTGGGAAAATTTTGATCAATGATATGTTTTCCTCATGAATCCTGGGATTAATAAACGTAATCCCTATCTAACAGAAACCGTTCACCTCACCAGCACGTTGAAGGCTATTAAATCGAGACATTCAAGCAAAAAATCTGGACGCTTGGAAACAGTGGCGTAACTACTAATTGGCGAGCTTATGCGACGCCCAGGGACAGTAACTGTCTAATCTATGTATACATATATACAGTACATATATATATTATTCAAATTATTATATTAACCTTTCTTTACCGGTGATGTATTTACTACACCTCGAATCTAATAATGCGAATATCGATATGAAATATAATAGATACGGGCTTCAGAATTTTTGTATTCCTCCGTAATATAATTACGAATCACATCAAAGTGTTATAGTATATAAGTATTCATCTGCAGCGACGGAAATAAATAATTTGTCGAGAAATCGGGATTTTTTTTCAAAATAATACTTGAATTTTGGCTGTTGGAATTGGCTGCTTATCTTTATCTGTTCATTCCCATAAATGCGCACGAATTTTTGGATTGACCTGATATTATGCATAATTCAAATGAAACATATGTCTGTGTATGAATAATTTTTGGTAGACACGTTCTGCATTGATATAATCGAAATTAATGCTAACGATCAAAACTCGTCTTATCAATTATTCAATATTAATTTTTAGTAGTTAATATATTAAGTTTAAAAAAAAATACAATGGAGCCATACGAATTATGGCGCTTATTTATTGAGTAAAGTTCTGTTAAAAAATGCAAATTTAGACCTATGCGAAAAAGGTCACAAAATAAACATAATTAAGTGACAACTGATTTTTTTCTGTATATTTATTGAAATAGATATTCCAATAAATAACCACTAATAATCAACGCTTTGACTATCCGCACTGAATTAACAGTCAATATTTCTATTGAAAGTTCAAAGGCTAAATTCTAAAAGCGTCACATCAAATGCAATTTTGATACTTGTCGATGCTAATGTTAAATTAATTTAAACTGGAAATCATTTTCATATTTCATACCAGCATTTATGAGCACATTGCATATTAATTTTTCGAAAATTTGATCAAGATATCATCATCATGGCGTAAATGGACGAAGCCTCTCAAGCGATTCGCTGGAAGTATCACGGAATTAATTCAACACAAGAATTAATGTTAGACTGTGTAGTCGTAACGTTGTTCATTGTCTGTGCATTTAACAATGATGAGGCACCATCTGACTTTTATCCCAGGGCAAATTTAAGCGTTTACTCGGTGGCTGTGGTGCCGACTCATGGAAATTGGTAATTTCTCTCTTTCAATGGTAATGAGACGAATCAGTGCGTAGGATTCAAGGCAAACATAGAAATTTCGTGCACCAGGTGTTCTCAGAAAGTGACTTCCATCCATTCGAAGGATCTTGCGTAGAAGAACTGGTATCCGCTGGTGGGCGCACCACCTCACTGTCGAGAGGCAGCTCGCTAATTCGCCAGCCATTCGTCTACATGTCCTTATATGAAAAAGAACGCACCTTGCCAATTTCCTAATCTCCGATTGGGAGCTCCTATATGCATAAATTTGAAGCCTTCATCGTAATAAATTGACGGTTTGGGATCGAAGCCTATATGGAGATCGCTGAAAGGAGCGCGCTTAAGTCATTTTAGGCTCTTGTCGAACCAAAATTAGCAACGACTAGCGCCACATGACGAAATTTTTCCCACAAAGGAGTATCAAAGCCATTTAACATCATATGTTTTCTCATACGCTTGTAATGTTATAATTTCCATATGGTTTCCATTTTACAAGGTGGCTATAGAGTACTTTTTTGCTTTGCTTTCACGACCAATATATATCCAGAAATAGGCGTATGTCTGTTTCTTTTCTAAAGAAACCACATATAAAAAGCTTCTTTCACCTCTAGATGTCTAGCTCTGTTGAATCAATGATGGAGACGAACGATTTAGGCGATCCAGAATCACACTTTTGCATTTTATACATTAACGAAGCTTTACCGTGCATATGTACTATATTTGTATTGAGATGTCGGATTACAGGGGGCGCCGGATTAGACTGGGGCCGGATTACCGCGGGTCTGCTATAATATAACAGGGAAAAGTGTGATGATATAAAATTTTATCTAAATAATGTTGTTTAACGAAATTAAATGCAAGTCTTATGAATTCATCATTCAATTTACGGACGTAAAAAGAATGAGATTTCGATCAATGAACAACTGTCAAAGATAAAATGGGATTAGTCCTGGAAAAGAGATATAGAAACAGCTATTTCTACGAAATAGATGGGAAATAAATCTATGAATAAAGTTTTCGTTTTAAATAAATCTTCAGCAATGCACGTGTGATGTTTGTTATAAAAAAATATTTAAGTATTTAAAATAGGAGTAAGCTGATTGATGAATGATGTCTGGCAGTAATAATGATTTTTAAACATAATATTTAGATATTATATCTATTGTTGCATTCGCACGTAGGAGATATATGTAGGCGATGGAATTTATATAATAAATTATATCAATATTACGAAAAAAACTGAAAGATTGAAGGTGTAATCAATACTAAGCGATAATGTCTTGCTTGGATATTTATTTTCGATGTCGATTTTAAACACGAAGACGCTAAATACTAAAAAAATATGCTAAAATCATTATATGCTTATAGTAAACATAAAATGGAAAGCATTCATTGTTAAAAGCTTAAAAACATTTTGAATTGAGACACGATTCAGGAAACACATATTTTTTATCACTATAAGAAAGTGACGTAAATGTATTGTATTTCGATTATCCGGGTTAGTGCACGGGGAGGAAAGGCACGGATAGATCATCTTTGTTCATCATAATTCAACATAATCATTGGTATCGTCTTCACTTGTATTGTCACTTTCATTTTCTTCCTCTTGAGAAACAAAACAAAAGATATCTGCATCATCCTTACATTCAAAACCTGGATCATTTAAATCATGATCGAGCCACTCCTCGATGTTTTCCCTATGCACGTTTACGAAACATTTTAAATTTTCCAATAATCCACATATTTCATATATATCATTTGCTTCATTCTTTTCAGAATGCATTAATCTGTTTCCATGTCAGAAAGAATCTTCCTCCATGATCGGACAAGTGTTTCTTGCATTACATTTGACTAAGATTGTGTCATTTTATATATAACATCCAATATCGTACTTTTTTTTTTACAGAAATTGATCAACTTGTCTTCTTCCTCAGCAAGAGTTTTCAGAAGACTATGGACGATAAAAACCATTAGTCCATCGCTTGTTTTCAATATGCTTTCTTTTGGATGAGAAGGAAGTAAGCATTATTTAATTCCATTTCATAAACTCGATTGTCCGGTCATTTTGAGAACCAAGATAATCAAAATATGATCTTTAAGGGACGTTTCTACCTTGTTGGGCTTAAAAATGGTAATGGGAGTCGGGGGAACCACGTATGTCGGTGCACGAGCGATGACATTCTTCATTATGGAAGTCTTAAATCCTGAATCAGTGATTTGCAGCAAAAAATTTAAACATGTTTTTACTTTGTATAATATTGTGTATAGCTTAGGCTACAATTAAAAAGAAATATTGAAAAATAAAAAAATAGTGATCAATCGAAAAAAAGTTTGCGTTTTTATCAATATTTTTTGTACTTTTTTGTAAATTAAATAAAAACTTTTTAATATTTTTAGATAATTGTAATCTATACGACGAAGACGTTTATTATACATATGCCTGCCAAATTTCATAAATAATACTTATCTAAGGCGTGTGGGAGCACTTCCATGAGCTTGGAAAAGGTTTTTCGAGAAAAACGCGTTTAAAGGTTCTTCACTCCTCGAAGAATCTTTAAACGCGTTTAAGCATTGATTCTTTCCGATTTATGAAAAAAAATCTGTTTTTTTAGTCAACAAGGCAGAAACATTCCTTAAGGCATCAACCTTATTGCTTTGAAGAGTTTTGTTTCTTTAATCTTAACCTGCTCAGAATTGCCTCATTATTAGAATATCACTACATTTTTTAGGATTGTGTTCAATTTCTTGTGTGCGTCTCAGAATTATAAAAGAAAAAAAAGCAGGCATAGACAATCCGCAAATCGGATAATCCGCACTCGGATAATCGAGAGTACACTGTATTTATAAACAGTGCCAAAACTAACAATCCATATTGTATGCTAATTTTACTAGGAAATGAATACAAATGGTTTTTAAAATTTAATTTAGCATCATAGGTCGATAGGGGATAAGTGAATAGAATCACACCTTAGGGACTTTTGAAATCTGATCCTCTTCAAGCAATCAGGGAATCCTCATTTTTCTTGTTCTGATATAAAATCTGGACCGAAGTATGAAACGCTGTGATGATAAATGGGTATTGTACAATCTTAACTATGAAATAAAATGGCTTTTTTCAGTTATAGTATCCCAGGTTCACAAAAAGCACAAAAAGAAAAACTTCAACAAGATAACATTAGGCATCATTACTTCATCAAATTTATTGCGAAATGAACATCTATAATATTGTTTTGGTATTTCAACTTTATCAGATTTCCTTAACCTGTTAAGCGGGGAAGTTGCTTTTCAATAACGCAACATTTTCGTTAGGACGTATATATACGTCTCGCACAAAAACTCAACTTCTGTGTGATATATTTTAAAACAGTTGTTGACACTTAGTGCTATCTCACAATCCGAACATCAGTATGTAGATTCATTCCCTTTTTTGTAACAAAACTCGACTGTTCCTGGCTTTAGTTCCATTTCATTTGTTCTTTGAAAATGCCTTTAAACTAAGCTTGAGGGTTTACGTGTGATGCTGCTTTTTGAGGGCAATAAGTTGGCTTTTTACTATGTCACCGTTTACCAAGTACACGTCCAATCTAACACAATAGCGAAGTGCAACCAATTTGCTACCTATCTTAAATTCATGTCGAAACATGCATCGACAATTCACACATTTGTTAAACAAAACAAAAAAGTCCCACCTGCTTTAGGACTCAATTTATATTTCGAGGACGTATATATACGTCCTAAGCATTTTTGATGCAGTTTGCATTGGACGTATATACACGTCCCGCCCACTTAACAGGTTAATATAGAGATCTTCTTCATGATCGTCTACAAGTATTTACCAAGAGAAATATTCCAGTTTTTCATAGATTTCCAGCACCTTAAACAGCTTTTCATTGAAATAACCGATGTTTTTGATGATCTCATGACTCTCATTCACTTTTAGCGAAGTCCTTCGTTCTTATACAAGTTCGAAATGTACGATATTTATGTTAATGGATATTGAAATGTGCGCTGTCGTAAATCGTCGCAGCAATTGAAAGATGAAGAACTGGCCGAGCGATGGCAATGCGTGCTACGGCAGCAAAACAAATAATGCAGTTTGTTGACTTTTTTGCGAGAGCAAGTACAGCATTAATGACTGCAGCTGACCCAAATGTCGAAGTCGCATAATTTACGACCGAATGATAAATTTTTATCAGTCAGCTCAGCAAAAAAGTACGATTTCACCGATTATATGTCGATGGGGCAATCTACGTCCAGCGACGTTCCACAAAAGGAGTCTGGTCCATCGATTTTCCAAGTCTTGCGACATCGGGAGACGCGTAAAAAACTCCAGCGGACCTCGCATTGTCTCAAAATTAAAGCGATGAAAATAGACTTCAAAAAACGTCAAATTGGCCCGTCGAAAAAAAAAAGAAGATCCATCCTGTCCGATCGTAGACGCATAAATCCTGGAGCGTTTCCCACAGCGACGCCCATCGCTGATGTCATTGAAGACGATCGCTTTGTATAATTGATTAATAGCTATTTCGTCTGCCCAATTTTTAATAATGCTCCAGGATCGGACTATTTCCATCGTCGTGTGTCATTGGACCCAATCCGAAGAGCTGCTAAGCTGTCACGAAATTATTATGATCCGTTTAATAAGTGTCGAGTCACTCCTAGACCACCATAAATAAAATGTAAAAGAGGCAAAAAAACGCACGGTCGTTATGAAATGCAAAAAGATCAAAAGACGCGAATGACAATAAAAATATAGTGTTACATCACAAAAGAGCTGAGCAAATGAATCAGCACTGCTCACTTAGGCGCCATAAGAGCAATGATTAACAAAGTTTATTACTCCTAGTTGACATTTTTTCTATTATTATTTTGTCATCGCTCGGTGCATTTTCTCATGACTCATGATTAAATCATCAAGAATCATAGCAATGCAAAGAGCACATGTGATTATTTCCCATGGAAATCTAATGTCCAAAGCTTTTCACCACAGCCAAATAATAACAAATTTCATTTGGAAATTAAATAAATAAAGATATGAATGAATGTATGATTAGAATTGACAATGGATCATATTGCGAAAAGAAGATGCCGCACGAGCTATCGCAAACAAGTTAAATCAGTGCCAAATCTGCAAGTAGTGCAATTTTGAATATGCGCTTAGCCTCCACACTCGTTGGAGGTATCGTCATCAGATATTTAAATGCTAGTTCGAGTTAATGATCGCATGAGCTCCCATTTTCCTATAACACCATCAATGAGACTGATAAAATTCCTTTCTGCTGAGGTACGGACTAAAACTCGCAAAATTCCCGATTTCCCGACAAATTATTTATTTCCGTCGCTCCAGATGAATACTTATATATCATAATACTTTGATGTGATTCGTAATTATATTACGGAGGAATACAAAAATTCTGAACCCCGTATCTATTATATTTCATATCGATATTCCCATTATTAGAGTCGAGGTGTAGTAAATACATCACCGGTAGGGAAATGTTAATATAGCAATTTGAAAAACATATATGTACTGTATACATAGATTAGATAGTTACTACCCCTAGGCGTCATTTAAGCTCACCAATTAGTGGTTACGCCACTGTTTTCAAGCGTCAACATAAGAGAGAGAGAGAGATCTGGCTGCAGGAGGGATGAGCTTCCGCAATCAAGGCTAACCGACGACTCTTAAGTACCTAAAACTGTCCGGGATTGGATTCCCTAGTCAAGGGCCTCTTACGTGCTAAATCCAATACTGAATCTTATATTAGGTGCATTGATAAATCCTTGTCGACTTTGATAGACGTCTGTTTGAGTTCAGTTTGTGTCCAGACACGATGAAGCATCAGCTCAAAATCATTTAAAATATATCGGGAAGATGAATCGAATGGGGGGTTGGGATGTCACACGAACTGTCCGACGATAACAAAAGACAAGACGACAGACATCAGATAGCGACTGACTGAATTGGGGGCTCATTAAAATCGAACCCATTTCCCGCGCTGCTGTATGGTCTGTTCTGGGTTACTCCGGACTAGCCACACAAAGAGTGTCTTCCACTGATCCTTTAACCCCACGAGAAACGCTACGCACGGAGCGTCCAGGCGCCCACTCATTTTGCTTCACGACCCCCAAAGGAGGCTTCCGTGGGAAAGACCAGCTTCAGGTCATGTGCACCTGAAGGTGCGATGGAGGAGGAAGGACTAAGGTTAAGCTACGAACAGCCTAAAACCGTTCTCCCCTTTTTGCCTAGGCTGTTGAGGATAGTGGTGAGCCTTTGACACAGTCTCCACCAACTACTGTAATCGGCTGTTCCACGCAACCCTTTATGGGTACGCAGCACAGGGTGACCTGCGCACCTAGCTCATGTTAGCTGGGCTACCCCAGCAGCATTTGATAAGCAAACCGACGAGCAAACCATTGCCCACGGGCGTAGGGTTGGCTCCCCCCCTGGGGTTTTATGGGTGGGCATTGTGGAGTCTAACACCTACCCCGGAGATAACAAAGGACAGTGACGAAACACGTGCAAAGTTTTGTTGTCAAGATAAAAAGTTCGTCCCTTTTCGCACTGAATAGTGGCTGGGGATTAAAATTCGTTTGTTTATGACAACAAAAGTCGTAAAAGTTAATGGCTTTCGCTGAGACAAAAACCATTTACGACTCTAAATCCTGATGACATGCAAGATTCTTTTGTGCATTTAGTGGGATATTCAAAGAATTATTCATTATGAATTTATGAAATATGGTGAAACAATAGCTGCAGATGTGTATTGGAAAGGGTGAATAAAAAATTGAGAGTCATTCGTCGAGAAGTCTGGAACGATTTAGTGATTCTGCAACACAACGATGTACGATCCCATAAGGTGAATAAGGCGACGGAAAAATTTAGGGAGTTAATAAATTCTTTCATCGTTAAATAATCGGCAAAGACTTTTCGATACACCTAATAAAACACTATATTGGCATTATTGCTTTGCTAGAATACCAGCATGCAGCAAGTCTGAGAGGCTGAACTTAAAATAACCCGAAATTTTTATGATCTTCAATAAACGAAACTTAATGAGGCACGTTATATTCTAATTGTGTGTCATATGTAAATAAGATAAGTCAATCTGTGAATTTATTCAGAGAATGTCGTAATTAATTAATAGATTTCATTAGAATCGAGAAATCTAGCATGGGAATATATGGTTCGCATATTTGAATTTTTAGTAAAAGAATTTTTTTGGAAACACATACAGGGATTTTAAAAACTAACAGGCGATGCATTTTGGTTTAAAATTATATGATAATAGGACGTGAAATATCATCGATGATCAAGCGAATTAAATTAAATTCGGCATTTAATTTTATTTTTTTGGGGGTTTAAGAACGATTCCTAAATCACAGATTATACTATTTCTTCGTATTGTAAAACAAAAACAGCAAAGAATCGTCAAGGACTACTCGTATCGGAATGTCACCAAATAGGATGTATGCATCGAAAATAGAAATAATTAAAACACGATTCGAATGCTAATCTCTTGTTAAAATCGAGCTTGATTATTCATACAATGGAAAATATGAGCATATCAAGACTAGGCAATTTGTCTTCCGCGGTTTTCCAAATTCCCATCGATACTGTTATAAATAGACGTATGGACGTTTTCTTGAATTAAAAGTTTGTCGTGTTTCGAGGCGGACGCAATTTTTTTAGACACAAATGTCCAAAATTAAGACGAGACCGTTTAATTGTCTCTCATTAGCCTCGTGTTGAATTGAAACGTGAGACCATAAATCTAACCGGCCGAGTGGCGTCAAACTGACAACTTTATTCTATTAAGGAAACTTGTCGCTAATTCCGAGCTTTAATCGGCCAGAGAAGAGTTTGCGCGGATGAAAGTAAGAATTATTCAAATTTCTGGACATAAATTTTAGGAGCAACCAGTTTGAAATGTCACCACCGCAAGTGCACTCCCAATGGGGCATGGCATCCAAACGGGTCGTAAATATGCGGCGGCGTGCTTGAAGCACAAGAGAAGAAGACACTCGTACAAATGTTATGGACTGTGACTCAAAAAGGCCATGACCACTAGATTTAAGTAGCTCGACACGTGCTTCCATGGATAATCCGAAATATCAATTTGTGGCCCGTACAAGCCAGGTGTAAAACGAGAGCTTAACATGGATTTATGAGGCCAAATATCATTCGTAAAGGTGATATATTTACATTTTTATTTTGGATAATTCTACACGTTGTCCCAAATCTTCAACGACAAGTCAGTGACCTAACGAGTGACTTTTATTGCGATATAATAGAAAAATTGTATTTGTCTGTTAGCAAGTTGAAATGCCACATACGATATTTTGTTAATATTGCCAATGATCATAATTTGCATATGCCCTCCTTTTTATTTATTTTCTTTGCTGCCAGATGATCATCCTTCATCTAAGACTGCAAATCTCTCATCATTATAATTGTCAATTCTATACAATACACTCCAAATGAGCGAATTTAAAGGAATGCATTAATATTTTAAAACCAAAATATATAAAATCAATAATAAAAATATCATTAAAATGTCAAAATGAAACTCGGACACATGAACTCTATGGATACATCGATTAATTCGTTTCACAGCTCGAAGAAATAAATAAATTTTAGCACAAGATTTGCGTGTGACTTCAATCAATAAAATCTATGACACGTTGAAAATTTACACATATCTGGTCATTCGATTCATGAAATGAATTGATAAATTAGCAGTTCATTCATTACGAATTTCGTATTCGACGTATCAATATGACGAAACACGTTTGATGTTCATTCACGATCATCAACGCTCCGATGACTAGAAAATGACATCAAAATTATGCACCAGCAATTTTAGTTAAATGCATAAATTAAGCAAATTAATGTTTAAATCGCTTTTAAAGCTATTTATTATGTTCAAAAAGATCTCAGAATCAAATAAGAGGATTACGCTATAGCAGGAGTAATATTGATTTTATTACTTTGAAAATTTAATTATACGAAGAATATCCAGAAAGTAAGTGTACTGCGACAATAACGGGCTGTGGTTTTTTATTTTTTAAGAATTGGCCATATTCAGTGATAAAAGGGAAACACCTGTCAAAGCGAGTACAGCAGGAACACGGTAGTACGTAAATTCACGTTGTGGTGTTCAATTGCGTGAAAGATGTTGGTAAGAAATCCCACCAAGTATGAGCGGATCAATAGCGCCCGTGAGTTTCTTGCGCGACTTAAATTGGGAGTTGAAGATTTTAAAAAGGTTGGGATGTTTTGAACCATCCCCTGTATCCCCCTGACTTCAGATTATCATCTTTTTCCCTCGCTGAAAGAACACATGGGTTGAGTAGGCCCAGAAAGAGTTTCTAAAGTAAGAGGAAGGAGCTGGCAGGTAGCTGAGTTTTTCGAGGAAGACATAAAGACGTTTGTGCCATGGCTCACCAGATGCATTGAACATAATGGCGATCATGTTGAAGAAAAGTTTATATTTTTTAAATACACTTTTTCTAAAATGATATAAAAAATTAGTACACTTACTTTCGGGATATACCTCGTATCATAAAATGTTTTGAAACGACATGCTAGAGGATGATAAATTGAAAAGATCCATAAAGATGATAATACGTCGCAGCTTAATCTGGTGAATATGGATGATGTGGAAATTCTTCCCATTTTAATTCCCTGATTTTTTCAGGCTCTGTATTCGCTTTGTCGTGTTCCAGAATCTCAATTTTTTGTTCACTCTTTCAAATTGCTGATAATACACATATGCAGTTATTATTTCGTCAGGTTTCATAAATTCATATCAAGAGACAGTTCGTGCGGCATTCAAACCACCATTTTATTCGTCTTCCCGATACGTTTTAAATGCTCTTGAGATGTTGAACACGGTGAATGCATTCTTTGGGATAATTCTTCGATACTCAATCGAGGATATATTTTCACTATGTGTCTTAAATATGTCGTCATCAAAATTTAAGGGGATTCCAGTTTTAGCGCCTTTCAAACGTTGGTTACCCGATTTAAATTTTGAAAATCCGCGAAACGCATCTATAAGAATACCAGATTTTAAATAAATTATGAATTCAAATGTAGATTATAACCAAAGATGAATAAAATGAAAATTTAACAACAATCAGAAGTGATGAATCAACATCAAAAATTTCTCACCTACCAATATAATACACGTTTATATGCAAATTCATATAAAAATTTACATTTTCATGCCCTTGAAATTAGCCGAAGTTGCTTAAGCATTCAAAACAAACTATTAACCCTTTTGACCTCGTCTTTTTGGAACTTGATTTGTTTATATAACCCGTACAGAAACTCGACAGCGTATCGAACAGGTTAAATAAATCCGTTCCGGTGCGTCAACGCGCGATTGATCGTCGTAATTCATACTGTATATAAAAATACGAATATAATAGCGTGGATTGTGTGCTTGATAGCCAATATATCACAGCATGGATATTAAAAATGGATAAAAAATGCAGCACTGACATTGTGGTGCTATTCTTCGCATGGCGCTGTTTTAGATCCAAGAGTCGTAAAGAAGAGATCTGCATGAATAAGTAGCCGCCACATTAGACTATTATGGCAGACTTAATGGCCAGTAATTGTAATAACGTTTAATTGCTTTCAAAGGAATATTTTACGGTATTTAAATGAGCATTCCTGACAGTAATTGCAAATAAAAGGTCATAAAGGCCGGATAAATGAATCTCGCCTCGGACGCCATTTCAATAAATATGAATTAAAATCCTATACATATAATAGCCTGTTTCATAATGAGCTTATATAAGAGAAAGATTTATGCTAATTAATAAAAAAAAACAGTTTTTCTACGAAGAGGCGGACATAAAAATTTAACTACGAAATTTTTATAACGATCCGAAGAGATTAGGCTGCAGAATTGGTGGGCGGTCACAGTGGTGGACCCAAATCTGATTGCTAAGTTCAGGGACACATCTTCTTTTAGATAAGGATCTAATGGAAACCGAAGATAAAATACAGAAATTCCTCATCAAACTAGGTTGTCAAAATTTATATAATATTTGCAGTTGTGCAGATTATTATACCATATAGTCCATTAAATTTTGATGATAGTAAATAGTTAGATAATTAGAAGGATTTTTAATAATGCATGCTGTGAAAAATCTGGAATTAAATCTAGGCCTTTATTATAAGGAGTCCAGGAATTAATCCATTATCTTAAAATTTAACGAGGTGTTCTAGTCTAAAACAGTGTTCCCCAACCTTAAAATATGCCCGAAGTAACATTAAAGCATCGAATGTTTCGCTGAGACACGTAATAAAACTCGCAAAATTCCCGATTTCCTGATAAATTATTTTTTTCCATTGCTGCAGATGAATACTTATATACTCTAATACTTTGATGAGATTCATAATTATATTACGGAGGAATACAAAAATTCTGAACCCCGTATCTATTATATTTCATATCGATATTCCCATTATTATAGTCGAGGTGTAGTAAATACATCACCGGTAGGGAAATGTTAATATAGCAATTTGAAAAACATATATGTACTGTTTATATGTATACATAGATTCGATAGTTACTGCCCCTAGGTGTCACCTAAGCTCACCAATTAGTGGTTACGCTACTGTTTTCAAGCGTCAACATAAGCGTTTTCAACAAATTAATGCGAAGTCTGCTTTTGCATCTTTGCTAATATATTGGATATTTTTGGCTGCAGTGCGATTTGATTTTATTGAGAACATGGATGAAAATGCTTTTTCGCATAAATAGGTTGTCGAATATAACATAACGTAATGTTACTGTCTTGAGTCTGCATATTAAAGTGGCATCCGAAGACAACTCTATTAATTGTTCTTTTGTAAGAGTACATGAAATGACGTCCTTCATGAAGGGATTATTAATCCAAAGATTTCCTTTGCGAGGATCCTCATTTTCGGGGTAATAGTGATTAAATTCTAATATCAATGCTAGAGTAACGTTGAGGTGGGGGTGCTCTTGGGGAGTCCCGGGAGGCTCCCCACCCCCGCGTGCTCGTCGGGATGGCCACGCTAGTGCACGGGTCCGTTCTTCTGTCAGGCCGTGATGTTGTTGGATGAATGGATGGGGAATAGACTGGCGTCGAATAGAAAGACTCTTCTCTAAATTACTATTTATTCCACACTAGAAAGAGTGAGAGATCTGGCTGCAGGAAAGACGATCTCCTGCAGTCAAGGTTAACCGACGACTCTTCCGACTCCCGCCTCCTGCGCGTCGCTACCCAATCGGTAAAGATGCACGCGCGAGAAGCAATCGGTCGGTAAGCAGGTGCAATGTCTCCGCAGGGCCACAAGAGATGGCGCTGTTAAAATAACACATTGCACGTGAAGAGAGATGGAAGATGTCGCTGTTAACAGCGCTATTACGTGGGGATGGTCAATCGCCCACGCTACAACAGCAATTAAAAATTCTTGTAAAAGTGGTAACATTTCTAAATCCTCCTCTTGTACGCGACAATCTCAAAAAACTAACTTTTTTTAAATGCATTGACTTCGTTCCTCAGTTTAAAAATATTTGTACAAAACCAATAGAGAGAAAGGTTAATGTCGTTAAGTACACTAAATATGTCCGCCATATATGCGAGTTTACTCATCTATTCCTTGTCCAAAAAATGTTTTAGTAGGGCCGAGTTGGACCGGTCTAGAGGTAAAAATTTTGGGCGTTTTTTTAAGTTCAAAGCTATTCAATATTTGCGACACATATACGAGATTTCGAAGCCTTCTTTTTAAAAGCGACGTTCAAACTAAACTTGATTTTCCTTGATCATTAGTTCAAGAGCACCTTCTTCATAGGTAAACAAAATAAAAATAAGAACTTTGACTATCTATAAATTGTAGCTAACCCCATTAGAGCGGCAAAGAACAATGTATGTATTTATCTTGTCCAAGTATGAAATCAACTCGTTTTCCCCAGTGGATTGAGGCGTGTAATGAGAAATAAGTACTACACAATACACAAGTACTAAACTTGTACGAAAAAAATTATTCTTTTTTAAAAAAATGCGTTTTAATTGTCTGTTTCTAGTAAATCTCCTTATAAAATAATTTTGCTTTCATGGTCAATATGGGCCCAGAAATAGGTGTATGCCTGATTATTTTCTGAAGAAACCACATAAACAAAACTTCCTTCGCCTCTGGATATTAAGCTTTCTTGAAAGCTTGCCTCTTGCTTGACCCACAATCAATGGTGGAGAAGAAAGATCTAGGCAGTCCAAAATCACAATTTTACATTTTTTTACATTGACGAAGCTTTTCCGTAAAAAAGTACTATACTTGTATTAGGATGTCGGATTACAAAGGGGGGATTAGATCGGGGTCGGATTACCGTGGGTCTGGGCCTATTGTCAATAATTAGAGACAGGTTAATGTCAATAATAAAGAAAAAACTACATAATAAACTAGGCATCATTTTACAAAATTGTATCCCCTGATTATCATTTGCGTAGGTTCTTATGAATTATAACAATAGTTTTGCAAATTTAATAAAAAAATTGATTGCTTTCTGGTTCCTCTTGTATAATACATGTACAGTGCAAAACTATTTCGATACCATTATATATTTCCTCGCTATAAACGTCTTATCGTTTAAAATTTTATGGCTTTACATATAGTTTATATGATGATATGTGTTCGCTTAGCATAATAAGTATATCCAAATATACTGAGGCATCGATTCGGGCATAAATGTCAAACGATCGAGAGGAATGTCGTCAATATAATTTTTTTGGAAGGCATTCTGAAAGAATTCGACATCATGTAAGATTTTTAACGACCCGAATGAATTCATTATGAGCGTATGCACCAAAGGTGGAGGACTCGAAGACGTTGAGCGATTATTTATTAAGCCATAAACTGCTATAATAAGGTGCTAGAAACATCTAATCCGATGCTTACGATATCATTAGAGCAATGGAATATAATATATGGTACGACTCTTTAATTCGGATCTTGACAAAGACCCATATTTATGGGACCACTCCGGTACTCCATTTGTCGATCGCACTATGTCGAGCGCATACTAGATACGAAGAGTCGATGGAACCAATTAGAAGAGATAAACCGAAGAATCCAGTTTTGAAAGTGTTAATATTTTACAACTTCGGATTTGACCAATCGCTATAAAATACGTTGGTAGCTTAATGGGCACATTAAAATTGTGCTGATGGAATTGAGACGTTAATTTTTTGTGGATAACACCGTGAGAAAATCAATCCAGAGTGTGATGAGATGAAACATTTGGAACGATGTTGGACAGATCATGCGACGAGACAAATGGATGAAAGATCAATAAAATTGTTCGTAACGTTTTGGTTTTCATTTCGGTTCCATTCCAAAAATATATATCCGCATCAAGTACATATTTTCTAATTGTAATTCAACGTCTATATATCGCCGCGCCGCACTTTTGGCGCAATTTTTCTTTAAAGACCGCTTAAAAACATAAGTGATATTAGTATTTTAGATGATGACGAATTTGAATTGACATACCGAAGCACAAGTCGGAGAGGTTGCGATCCGACCGTGATGTTATAGTGTACGAGCTTCTCTCCGTCGTCTTCGTCGGAGTCAGGGTCCTCTTCGCCGACGGCGCGCTTTCTTCGGGCACCAGCTCTTTCTCTGGCATCGTGGCTGGCTTGGAGATCATGCGATATAAAACTACCATCGGCGGCAACTCGCACCGGCACGACCACTTGGTAGTCGTCTTCTGGCACGTGGCCGTGCGAATACAACCCTGCAAACGAGAAAAGGCCATTAGTAAGCGCTCCATCAAACATTCAATGCGTTGAGTCATCCGTGGACTTTGAAAAAGAGGTGTGCGTATCGTAAAATTAACATCGCGGCCGCAAAGGTTAAAATTTATGAAGCGGCCTTCAGCTATAAATTCTAGATCATTGTTTTTATACATTTATAATACACAATTATCACATCGTTGACATGAATAGTGAGCTGCCAGAGTCCGCAGATAAAATGCTTCTAATTGGACGTTAACTGATGTGTCTTTAACTTGGCATCATTTCACGTGTATTTTTTAATCTGAGATACTCGAGAAAACGCTTACAGCTCAATATGTCATAGATCATTAACATGGATATAAATCCAAATACAGATTTTCCTGGACACATTTAAAACTATCCAAATCGCATTAGTATGTGTATAAACTTCACCTGGAGATTTAGAAACATTAATCGACAATATTAAGAATTTATGGAAATATCTAACGGCTTACGAAAAACTTGGTACAAGGTTTGTGTCATCAGCCGTGAACGCTTATCCGGGGTATGGTGCACACGTTGTGTCATCGGGTATTATAGTAAAATAAAATCGGTCCATGTGTAAAACATCATATAAATATCATTGCCTGTTAGAACCAGCGAAGGACTATCATTTACAAATTAAATTGAATTGAATTTAATTTAATTTTACGCCCAAAATTTATATAATAATAGCAACTACCCGGCATGCATTGCAATGCCAAACGAACTTAGTATTTATTTGAAAAGAAACGCAGTATTACAGTTACGCGGTGTATTATACCTGAGCTATATGCGCCAACATGGTGCATCCGTCAAACGTTTGGCAAAACGAATTCCGCATATAAAAAATGGTAATGGTAATTTGAAAACCTTCTTGGATATACGCCGAACAACTCGCCAAAGTTTCATCACAATCGGATGTATGTCCGCAAACAAATTAAAGGGACGTTTCTACGTTGTGGGTTTAAAAAAATATTTTTTACCTTCATGTATCGGAATGAAACAAAAATTAAGATTACGTTCAGTAAATTTCAAGTCGATATAAAAGAAATTTGCAAAGTGCGTTTTTCTCGAAACTATTTTTATCCAGCTCACGGAAGTGTTCCTACACGCTTTAGATAAGCATTCTTTATGAAATTCAACAAAAATATGTATAATAAACGTTTTCATCGAATAAACTACAATTATATAAAAATATTCAAAAATGTTTATTTAATGAACACAAAACTACAAAAAATGTTGATAAAAACGCAAACTTTTTTTCGATCGCCCATATTTTTTTTATTTTGCAATATTTCTTTATAATTCTAGTCTAAACTATACATAATATTATACAAAGTAAAAATATGTTTAATTTTTATACTGCAAATCACTTGTTCGAGATTTAGGACTTCCATTGTGAAAATAATCGTAACTCGCGCATTGATATACGTGGCTCTCCCTACTCCCACTATTATATTTTGTCAAATTTAAAAATATATTTTATGTTCAATTAAGATTGCTTAGTCAACATTAAAAATATCAACATTCTATAATTATTACTTTTGCATTAAAAAATGTTAAAATATCGATTACTTTAAGGCCCAATAAGGTAGAAATGTCCTTTAAATCGATGACTGTTCAGATCAAATAATTTAATTGAAGAAACGAAGAAAATTTGATATATTTTGTGATAATCATGGCAATTGTGAGGAAAGATAGAGAGTCGTATGCATAGTGAATAAGCAACCAGTAGATGCTTGGATATTTTATTATATATTACACAAACACAGCTTAATCTATTAGCTTATAATTTCATTAGTGTTTCTTAGTAGCATAAGTATTTTCATTTCTAGCCCGTGGAACTTCGTGCATTAATATATTATAGTTAAGTTGTAAAGTTATGTTATATTTGGCATTTTAAAAGATTTTCGGCATTGTCTCACATGACTGATGTTTAGCATCCATTGATGTAAGAGTTCGTGATCGCTAAACATTAAAGCTTCACAGATACTTACTAATTTCACTATTGACATTGTACCTGCAATAAAAATATTTTGGACCTCCCTGCTTGGGATTCCGGCACGTTCTTTTTCATATTCGGAATTTCAAAAAAAAAAAAAAACGAGTACTTTATTTGTCGGTTGAAGTTGACAAATAGTTGAAATCAAACTTTGTTCGGTCGCGTCTCTGTTGTCAAACATTAAGCCTAGATCAACAATCGGACTAGACTGTTTGCAGACACTACTCAATGCTACCGGCTGCATTTAGGATGGATAGGTCAGGAAGAGATCCGTCCTTGTCCATTAAATATTATCATTCGAGATTCAGGAAGCTGTATTGACCAATATTGAATCAGATCGTGTCATACGATCTATGCTTTCATTTCGCGAAGGCAATCCAGAAACTGAAGAACAATCGATACTTTGCTAAAAAATCTGCGTTATTCGATCCGTTCTTGAAGCTGTCGATAATATGATCTCGTTAACAAAAATGAATAATGCCAATAACACTGGCTGCTCACCTCTGGAGCTACCGTGGAGCCAACTGTCACACGGAGAGCCTTGCACTACTTTCTATGAAATCCATGAATTTTTAATGATTATTACTGCGAATTCATAGCAATATTGATCATATATTACATACGGACAGGTCTGCGAAATGCCGAGAGCAATGCAAAAAAATCACGCGACATATATTCATATGCGAATAAATACATACAATTAAAGCACGTGGCTCGGCGAACAGCAGATAAATTATTTACGGCATTGGTTCCCAAATGCGAAATACGACGGATCTGTCCAATTCATATAGAAATTGCAAATATCGAATATTGCAGCCATGAGCCGATTCGATTGATGCGATGGGGGGTAAAGTGGCCTGGTCCGCCAAATCAAAAACGGGTTATTTTTCATTGAAAAAATTCAGGGTGACTCAGCTCGATTTTCTCGGAAGCCTCGGAGTTCTTGCGGGCATGGAAAAAATTACGATCGAAAGGATGTAAGGTTTGAATGACGTGCAATGCCGTTATAGGATTCTTGACGGACAACTCGCAGGACATTTGATATGGCGTGACCAGCAGGACGTATAACCTGACCGGTTGCATACAACCAGTCGTAAAATTCCGCGACCATCAACATGTGAGGTCGCAAAAATCAATTAAACAGCATTTTCCGCAGACATATTATCTCTCACGCGGGGAGAGACGCCCGATTTGGACATCTTTCCGTTCGAATGATTTGTGGTGATTCGCGATTGAATTTCGCTTGAGAAGCGTAGATTTAAAAAATGCACATATCATATTGCAACGCAGGCTCATAATGCATCCAGAAGCGTCAGATGCTTTCAATTGGACGCGAATTTTTGTACGCTTTGGCTTAAATGGCATTGATCGATAATGACGGCCGAAAAATGTCTTTGATGACCATGACCCCGCAATGTAATCACTTCTCAGCCAGTTGATATTATCGCATTTTAAGGTTAATGAAATTCATTCAGATATGGACAGTGTTCATATATATTATTCGAGTGCGTGAATGAAATGAATTCGATCGTAAAATATCGTACTGTATAGACCCATTCCACATACTTTTCTCTCAGTTCCGCGCAGCGTGTATCAAGCTTGTATATCAATAAACTAACCTTAACGCGTTTTACTTTAACGTAACCGAAACTACTTTTTTCAAGCTCACGGAAGTGCTCCTATACGCCTTAGATGAGCATTCTTTATGAAATTTGACAAGAACGTGTATAATAAACGTCTTCATCGTATAGACTACAATTATCTAAAAATATTCAAAAATGTTTATTTAATGAACAAAAAACTACAAAAAATGTTGGTAAAAACGCAATTTTTTTTTGATCTCTCATTATTTTTTTATTGTCCAATATTTTGTCTTAATTATAGTCTAAGCTATAGACAATGTTATTAAAAGTTATAATATCTTTAATTTTTTTGCTAAAAATCATCTGTTCAGAATTTAGGACTTCCGTGGTGAAGAATGTCATCGCTCGCGCACCGACATACATGACTTCTACACTCCCACTTAGGGAATCCAATCCCGAGCCAAAATTTCGATCCCGGGATTTCGGGATTTCATTAGACAATCCCGGGACCAGTCCCGGGATCCTGGGATTGGGATTATTAATATTTTAGGAAATTACCTTGATGAATTTGATCAAAAATTACTAATAAGTCCATTTGTTCAATATAAAAAGATCACTTGAAGGCCAAAGAATTTTATTTATTTAAGAAAAGATAAAAATAAAATTCAAAAATAGATAAATAAAACACTAAAAAAATCAAATATTATTTTGAAAATATGCCCGAAGTAATATTAACATTAAAACATTGAGTGTTTCGTCATTTTGTCTGGATCTGATTTTGGAAGTCAAGCAACTTGCTGCTGAAAATGCACGCTCAGCCTCTACACTCGTTGGAGGTATCGTCATCAGATATTTAAATGCTAGTCCGAATTGATGATCGCGTGAGCCCTCATTTTTGTATAACACCATCAATGTGACTGATAAAATTCTTTTCTGCTGAGACACGGACTAAAACTCGCAAAATCCCCGATTTCCCGACAAATTATTTATTTCCGTCGCTGCAGATGAATACTTATATACTATAATACTTTGATGTGGTTCGTAATTATAATACGGAGGAATACAAAAATTCTGAACCCCGTATCTATTATATTTCATATCGATATTCCCATTATTCATCGAGGTGTAGTAAATACATCATCGGTAGGGAAAGGTTACTATAACAATTTGAAAAACATATTACTGTCTAATCTATGTATACATATGCTATATATGCTATATATGTATACTTAGATTAGACAGTCACCAAGTTCGCCAATTAGTAATTACGCCACTGTTTCCATGCGTCCAGATTTCGTCGGGAATGTCTCGATTTAGTAGCCTTCATCGTGTTGGTGAGGTGTACGATTTCTGTTTGATAAAAAATTCAATCCCGGGATTTTCGGGATTACGTTTTCTAATCCCGGGATTCTTAAGTACCTAAAATTGTCCGGGATCCCGGGATTGGATTCCCTACTCCCACTACTTTGTCAAACGTTAAAAAATATTTTTATGTTCAATAAATATCGTCTAAGCTATTAAAGTCTTTAGATTTTCTAAGAAAGCATAGATATTTTTATGGCGAAACGAATAAGTTTAGGACGTATCTTTAGTTTCTTAAACAAAGGTAAAACGAGAATGAATGTCAAAAATTAACATTTTTTTATCATATCTAGCGGGCTACGATGATATGTATTTAGTACACCGTATGAAATTCTGAATCCCATATCTATTATATTTCATATCGATATTCCCACTATTAGAGTCGATTTGTAGTAAATGCATCATGTTAAAAAGTGTAATTAGTTGCATTTGTATTTATTTTATATAAAAATTGATTTTTAAAATTTGTCGAGAATTATCAAAAAATAATTTTCGAGAAGAAACACTAGATGGAAATAATTTATGGTCCGCAGAAACAACTGTGGACATTCATGATCAAAAAATGCAGTGCATGCAAAGCAGTGTCGGATTATCGAGTTTGTCGGACTATTTCTATAGTACTCTTACTACCCCCGACTCCTTGTGGTCCGGAATATTTTGAAATGGAGTATTTGTACTTGTTTGGTGTTTATCTTTCTTGAAAATTTGTTTCTTATTGTATTGGGGTGTCGGACTACAAGGGGTGCCGGATTAGACCGGGGCCGGATTATCGTGGGTCTGCTGTATTCTAAACGATATTGCTAAACTATTGGTATTTATGCAATGCAGACAATTCCCAGAAACTTCATGATAAGAACATTAATATTAAGTTCATCGCCATCAATAAGACGAAAATAGGTAGATAAATAAATAAAAAAAAATTAAAATGTATTTTCCTTGTATAGTACATTAGATATTTAAAAAAAAAATAGTATCTCATTTTGTGTTGAGTTCCCAACGAGCAAAATTAAAATAAATTGAAAATAATAGACGTGTAGTGGTACCTTTACAGCACGACTTTGATATCGATATATGAATGAGATGAGACGCAAAATGCCCGTCTTTGTTTCCGATTTTGGGCATTGAAAGTGTTAAGAATCCCTAAGAAAATCGTTTGAAATTCACAAAAATTATTTGCTACGAATTGGATTGATCAAAATGAAAATATGAACGTGAGGAGTAACGAGAACAAAACGTTCAGGTCAATTTTTTTGCTCTTAAGACCAAATACGGCCGGTCATTAAACGTCAGTTCGGCACTGCGAGTCGGGGAGGATGCACGCGCCTGTTGCGCAATTATTTACGTAAATTCGATGTTATGTCATCGAATTATTAATATATTTTAAGAAAGACGGAAATGCCTAAAGAATAAATCACAGTGCACGTGAAAATTTATTTTTCACATGCCAAAAAATTATATTCGTCCCATTCCAGGAATTCCATTTAATTTCAGATCAAGGAAAATTCTATCAAATTTCATATGAGTCGGTTTATATTATTGTCAAATAATTGGCTGCAGATCTATCTACATTTTTTTAAAATCTAAAATAAATCTATTTGATATTTTAATCTGATACGATGCTTATAAGCCTTCACATGCTAAAGTTTATCAAATCGACATTTGAGAATATATACACAAGAAATGAATGTATTTATCGCAATTGTGATCGTACATCAACGGACATAATATTTTTCGATTCTGTCTTACAGTTATGTTAATCACTGTGTACAACGTCTTCGGGTTTTATCTCCGAAAGAAGTTGAGGAGCTTGTCAGGGTTACTCCTCATCAGACAATGGACACACGCTGGGACTTCTTGTATTTACAAATTTACGATTATTCACGCCTTTCACAACGCTATTTCAATAAGTCGTTTTTTTTTATAAATCGAACGTCATTTTCTCACCCTGAAGCGTTGAATTACGACCTTTCACCAACGCTGGAAGATGTTTTATTAAGCGAGAATAATTATAATTACATTATACGAAGTCGAAAGCAATTAGCTTATTTAAGCTTATTGGTGTCATGTCGAGTTTTCTTGAAGAAAAAACACACGACAGCCGAAGCAAGGCCGTAAATGACCCCGTAACATTTTAAAGCTGCAAGAAAAATTCGATAATATGATATATAAGAGCGGAGGGACTGTTCAATATGGTCGTTAAGCCCTTAAAAATGACGATTTATAATCTACATTACAATTCAATTATTATAAATTTCTAGTTTTTAGTTCGCTGTACACTCAAACCTCTTTTTGTGCGACTTTTTTTGTGCGATTTCCAAGTTATGCGATTGTTTTTAAAGCTTTTTTTATCTCATAAAGAGTTCGTATCGATATATTTTAGATAAAATGTCGCTCTTTATTCTAGTTTGGAATTTTGAAAAAATTGATTTCGTTTTTTTGCATTTTTCCAATGTTTTGGCTTTTAAAAATACATTTTCCAAAGGAATTTCCAAAATTCCAACAACTTATCGAGTTATAGCTATTTTAATGAGGCGGCAATTTGCCAGTTCTACCATAATATTACTACCAGAGCTATGTCAAACTTTGTTTTTGTTTTTTACTATTAAAACTGACATTAAACTGTGACAAAAAATGATCTTTTAAACAGTCGCCATTTTGTAATTTTATTTTTGAGTTAGGGACTATAATGACATCTTTACTAATTATGAATTATATTGTCGGAAAGAGAAAATCTACTTAGAAAAATGATGACATTGACACTAGGTATACTATTTCTTCTGAAGAAGAGAGCGATTTTGAATCAAATCGTAATGTAAACTTTTTTTATGCGGTTTTAGATATATTTTATAGCTGTTTCAAAGTTATGCGGTTCTTAAAATCCATGGAACGCGTCTTCACTTTTTTTATGTAAGTCGTAGCTTTTTTTGTGCGATTTTCCACGGAACGTATTTATCGCACAAAAAAATTACACCTTTATGATAGTATCTCTTCAATTTTGTGCTTTTTATCTGGATTTTTTTTTACGATAAAATGTTTAAAAACTCCATCCAAATGATATCCATCCAAAGAAGAAGTCTAAAGGCGTCAAATCGCATGATATTGGTGGATAGTTCATATCGCAGCCGCGTGAGATAACCATGCCCTCAAATCGCTCATGCAGAATGTCAATAGTGACATGCGCTGTGCGGGACTAAGTTTCTAGATCAATTAGATTTTATACGGATGTAGATCCAAGTTTCGACGCTAAATTCACATAGTTAAAGTCGCAAAAAGGCCAAATTATTGTGAACGACGATAAATTGACTGCTTCGGGGTTTTCCGTACGCTCTCATGCACAGCAGCGATATTTTCAGCAGACCTTTCATTTTGTTGACGCACAGCTATTGACTGATTATTTAACAAGCCGTTTGACTTGAATTTGGTCACCACACGTTGGATAATCGACTCGGTAGGATGGTTTTGGTGAGTATAAAAATCACGATTTGGGAAACGTTTCTCGAATGAATTTCTGAGCGTCTTTATTGAAAGACCTTACTAAATAATATTTTTTTTCAATTCAAATAAAAATAGAATAAAACTACCAGCATGTAATAAAATTGATGAAGCCATACATAATGTAATAAACCGTAATTATACTATCCCCATCGATCAATCTGCATAAATTATTTTTATGGGCTGAAATTTTCCATCAAAAGCTCGTTCTATTCATCCCAATTAATATCGGATAACGAGGCATTTTAATTAAGAATTTGCTTAAAAAAACACAGCACGACATAATAAAATAACACATACGAAAATTTATCACTTGGCCACATATTGGCGAATCCAAATATTTGCCGAAGCAATGACAATGAAATTCAAATTTTAACACGCGATTCATTTTCAAGTTCATTTCTCACCAGAGTCTGTTAGCACATTTTCAATGGTAAAAAATAATCAAATCGATTTTGATCAAAAATGCCGCTTAACGTGATTTGCGAGCCGCAGTTTTGATACACCTGCCATCAAGGCCTGCTTCTCTTAAATCACTCGGCACTATAAAAAGCATAAACTCTTACATCGGAGGATGCATAATAAAAAAATGTAAAAATTGTTATGATGTGTCAGACGTGTAACAAATCGTTCTTGACACAGACCGACAGCCAGACATAACAGATTTGCCTTTTTTATGGGCGAAATTTCAATCGAATATTTCGACTGAATCATGGCCCACCCCACCCTTATTTATTCAATCATTTAGTTCGATATTCCTTAATTGACGATAATCAATCTTAAAATGCAGCATCGGATGGGTTTAAAAGCTTTTTTATGCGCGCTTGAATCTAAAGATCAATGATCGTGCAATCGCTTAATTCGGAATTCATCCGCGTGGCGCTTTAATCGCGCTCCATACATTTTAATTAAGGGGGTCACCCCGTATGTCAGTTTATTTTTTTTTTTGCATACATTTTATACAATTATAGTGTAGAATGTGTGGCTAAAGTGATTTTCCGATATTCGGGATCTTTCAGAAGTTACAGCTTTAAAGAGGCGAGGATTAGCACACGCTTTGAGGTTGAGAATCGGACATTTAATGCAAACTCTTCTCTAGTATGTATAATAGACAAGCTGTTATATTATCTAAACTCATTTCTTGTTTCAAATATAACGGTTAGTTTATTTTTGATTGAGCATCCAAAAGGTTCGAACTGATTAACTCATGCCCGATGACACAAAATCACTAAATTTCATAGTTTAGTCATTCGTCAACAAACTCGATGAAAGAAATGTTAGAAGAAATTTGGGTAACTTTCTACCACAAACATTCTACGGACGCAAATCCTCGACATCAAAATTTTCCAATAGGAAATGCAAATAGTGCAAGGTTGAAGTTAAATGAGAAATCAATCATTTACATCACCATAAGCCATCGTTGACTGCAGAAGTTCAAAAAAGAATTAAACCAGTCTATGAAGATTTATCACGAGATGAACTATTGATCAGATGTTAAGAATACGTTCAGCAAATTTGAAGTCGATATAAATGAAATTTCGGAAAGTTATAGGCCGACGAGGAGAAGCTGCGCTTCGCCAAGCTGAGGAGAGGAGAAATTTTAAACGCGTTTTTCTCGAAATTACTTTTTCCAAGCCCATGGAAGTGCTCCCACACGCCCTAGATGAGCATTCTATTTGAAAATTTGGCAGACGCGTGTATAATAAACGTCTTCATCGAATAGACTACAATTATCCAAAAAAACTCAATCGTTTTTTTATGAACAAAAAACTACAAACATCAATGTTCTATATTTAATACTTTTCGAGGCTTAACAAGGTAGAAACGTCACTTAAATTCATTGATGTGGACTTTCAATTCTATACACCTGTATTCTGGCACAAAAATTGTTGAAATTACAACCGTACTTGTTGTGATTATCTTCAATAAGAGATTTAATGACATTTTTAAAGTTTTGGTTACAATACGATGTCAGATTGGCCACGTAACTCAAGCTTGCGTCCTTTGTCGTAATAAAGCGCATATCTATCGCTCTGAATGACTTCGCTAAAAGAGCTAGAACTAATGCCAAGAAGCAACAATCAACTTTACAATATTTGTATGAAAAACTGAAGGTTTATTTTATAGAACAGACATAGCAGATTAAAAGTAAGTCAGTTTTTCTTGCTGATAAACGAATTGCAATCTTCATCAAAATAATAGCTCTGATTGATCAAGGCGTTTATTTTTTTCAACATTTTCATGTTCAACAAGATGCCAAAAATTTGCCTTACAATATTTTTTAACAATCCTCGCATAAAAACTAGTTTATACCTTATAAATTAAAATGTCATTTAAATTGTTTATTTCCGATAAGCAAAACACCCGCAATCATGACAACCGAAAGAGATATTTTTCAATGATGGGTGTTATAAGTTGTCGTGTATTTCATCAATTAAAAATGATTTCAATCTAAAAAAGTGTACTTAAAATATGAATAAATACGTGGTAAAAGTTCCGCAGTTAAAAAAAAAAAACGTCAAAAAAGTCCCGTCTTACGGGATGACCCCCTTAATCACGCTCCATACATTTTAATTAACCACTTAAGCGCCAACATCTCATCGGGGAGCATCCATGTTTTTTACAGAAAAATATGTATTTTTTAATATCTAAACATTATTATATTATCGTTGAATCGAAAAATGTATGTTAGGATACACAATTCGTCTTTAGACAATAAAATATACAAGTCATACAACATTTTATGCAATTTCTAATATCTCTTAAGTCTCTGGCATTTAAAATGTTAATGCGTTACACAAGCAATGTTTATAATTAATTGATAATTGATTTTATGGATGCATCGATTGAGTTATTCAATTAATTTCAATACAATTGCGATCCAACGATGATTTTAATGAAGTGTCAAAGTGATATGTCAAACGGCAAATCAGCCAGAACTTTTTACTCTTCGCTTATATTTGATGAAGATTATTTTTTACGAGTCTCCCAAGCTTCTAGGCGCCTTTCATCGTTTTTTTTCTGTGGTAAAAAATCATAAAAGCATATTATTTATAATTAGTTCTGTCAAAAAATGTCCTCACGAAAGACAAGCGGGTCTGACACATGGGTCGGAGCCAGACAGGCTCCAGACGACCCTATATAAAAATTAGTCTACTTAGAAACGATTGTATTTTTTACTAATGTTCTTGTCAAACTGTCACGCATACAAACCCACTGAAATGTCGAACCCAAATTTCGAAAAAAAAAGACGTCTGAAACTGATTCAAAACAGTGTGAAATTCAGACAGGGGATAATCATAGGCGAAGGATATTCGCATCGAAACAATTGGCGCCAACAGTGATTAACATGAACCATAAATAAAAGCCTGAACCCTCCGAGGCAAAACAATGAAATCATCATCTCCATACATCGGAATCCGTCATCGGATATCACCCTAAATGGATGGTGAAAAATTGTTTCACCGCATCGTGATGTCATCTCTCTGGAGAACTAACGCCAAATCAATCACGCATTCATACCATATTCAAAAACTTCGACACGTTATTATTCCATCTGTTGGAAATTTATATGTTGCTTTTATAGGGCCGTTGAAGTGGATGTCCGAGTATCGCTTTTAAATTGGTCTCATTTGATTTAACTGCTGCATAACTACAGAGGAAGCCTCTTTGACATTTAATTTACGACGCTTTTATTTTGCGATCATTAAGTTGTCAATCCGAGTACGAGGGAAACTTGAATAATTCGAAGGAGATGTTAAATTTAACTCGAAAAACGAAATCCAGACTATTACAAAACAAATCGACAGAAGCAACCTTCTTAGGATTATTATACAACCAGAATAAAATTATGTAGAAGTAGGGACTTTTTCGAGCAAATTTCATCCAATTAATACTATCCCATATTTTTAGCTAATATAACAGACCTGCGGTAATACGAAAAACGTTTTTTTTAAGGCAGTGTCGGATTATCGAATTTGTCGGACTATAGAGTAATGACCCCTTGTAATCCGTAACACAATGGCCATAGCAGTTTTAAAAAATAAAAATCTATTGCCATCATTAAACGTATTCCATGACGATTTTTGAAGCGTTTTAACTATCCCTTGCTAGCAACAAAGTCTTCTTTTTTGTTATTTCCTTGTCTTTATATGCACAAAAATAGATTTCTTGAAAGTTTGTCTCTAACCTGGTTTTTAATAATTAAGTATCGCAATTTATACCTATATTATTCAAATGCAAAATTAAAGCGTTTTAATCGGGAAGATTTGCTAAAAAAATGAAGATTTCCGTTAAAAGGGTGTATTAAATGATAAGAAGACATCAGGAGACTGCGACTTTGTAGGACAGAAAAAGACCGGACCGTCCAAAATTTGCTACGGATGCTGGATTATATCATTTTATTATCCTCATAAATAAATCGTCGTAATAAATTGAATGCAACTAGATCATCTAATGTCTAATTTTTTACATTGCTATCGTTTAATATTTGCAAAAATGACTTATTGGGATATTGAAAATCGAGCTTTGTTTGTATTTTTGTTTGCCAAAAATACAATTAAATCAAAAATCAAGCATCAACAGCTCGTTAAATATTGATGGACACGAAATGCTCGTTATTTATTTGACAAAAATACAATTGCCATTGTCAATGATTTTTTATCAAAAAAAATTATAATTTAGCTCATTCTCATTAACCAAAATCAATAGAATGAGTCATGAGCGTATAGATATAAACCGATTAATTAACTCAATATATGAGCAAACACAGCGCTTCTCAATCAGTAACGTCCAGCTCTTCAACGAATCCACCTGACCAAATTGAATTACGCGAGCCATTAAAGAACCAGAACAAATACGACACACAATAATAGTATTATCGAGAGCATAACCATTGAGACGTTGTTATTTATGAGTCAAATCAGCTGGAGGAGGGTAAATACAGACGTCGGGGAAACTTACCACCATCGGAAGGTGCGAAATTGTAAATATTTGCGTCGTGTTGCTAATGAGGAACGCGAAAATGAACATTCGCACGCGCGTGGTGCGTTCATAGCAACGCACGTCGGGCGTTCTATTCTCGCGCACTCAAGATTAATCGACACTGTCAATACCCAGACAATGTTGTCGCAATCCCCGCACGTGTTTTCGTATCGAAAATTTGACAGTTTGACACCGAAAACGCTCGTAAAAATCGAATTATGAATGCCGCGCACAGAAGCGAAGCGCTACGTAACGAAGAAGTCTCCGCATAAAATTGTCTTCGCACGTAATAAATATTCATGATAAAGTTATTTATTCCCATTTGCGTGCAAAATTAGCATTTAAATACTAAAAAATTAAAATCAAATAACCTCGGGCGGTTTGGTAATGAAATTTGCGGCATTAATATGCATGCAGCCTACCTATGTTTGAGCTTTTCCGGCGACTCACCACAGACTTTATCGAACCACAGCGCAAGATTATTGAATTAAATTAGTACATCATCCCAATGACTCATCTGGATGGTCAGGTCTGTATACCGTATGAGTCACGGAATAGGGCACATCCTCAGACAAAGAAATCCATTGGTGTCAGGTCTGGTAACCATGCAATTCACGGAATAAGGCTGCCAAAATAATTAATTTATACGACATGTGCTCATAAAAGAAATCCTAATTGAAGTAATAAGCCTCGCTTTTGCAAAAATGAAAGAGGAAAAGCTACTTCAGATAACTATAGTTGAAATTAGGAAAAAGTTCAGTGCATGCATATGAAGTAGAGGTGGCCAATTTGAGCAAATTTTGTAAATAAATTTAATAAAAACATCTTAGACATAAAAAGTATTTTTTTAACCCTGTCCCTGGCAAATTGGTACTTCTTCAAGTTTAACGACTTATTGAATGGTTTGTATGACATGTAGCATATCGTTGGAAAGGGTATAAATTAGAGAACTAAACTAAGTTCAAAATAGTTATTAGTTTTTTTGTTTAGAGAATTTTAAAAGATGAAATTTCGGAAATTTCACGAAAGCGCGCGTTAAGAGTCACTGCCTATGTTTTAGGATTTTATCCGGGCAACAGCCCCTTTTCTTTATATTTCTAGCAGGTAGGCGAAACACTATGAAGGATCATAAAAACCAATATTCCTTTGCAAATACTGTCCTAAACACGATACGCAAAATAAAACCACATGATTATAAATCTGAATGGGGAAAAAATGTAAAAACAAAATGTCGAGCCAGACTCGACATAGGACCGTACAGAGTTAATACACGAAAGTTTATGGGAAACTTCGAAATAAAAATCTTATATTGTAGAACAGAGGCGTCAAACTCAAAATCTATCATGGGCCAAAATAAAAAAAAAGCTTAAGTTCAAGTGGGCCGCAAAAAACCCCGAGAGACCCTTAGTGCAATTTTAGTTTGGGATCCCTGAACCTATTCGGCCCTCAATAAGTGCAGTTTCTTATTGCGATTTTTCTATTACGCCACATCAGAACAGAGAAAGACCTAATTTTTCAATTGATGGTAGGTATTTCAATCGCGATATCTACACGTCGCATAAAAGCGAAGTTGTGTATTTCAAATAATGAACATATCTCTATCATGACAGGGTTATTAGTATTGTGTTTTGTTAGCTGGGTCGCAAAAATATTTATTGTGGGCTGCGAATTTGACAGCTCTCTATTAAGCTCTTAATTTTTGTTTCAGTCACTGTTTATACAATGTAAATCAGAAAACATACAGTCTATCAAGCGTTCAACGTTGCGGACTTCAATAACAATTTTCTTAACTTGAACAATTGTGCATACTGGCTTTAAATTAAAATGTACAAAGCTGTATTTTTGTCTACAAGTAGTTAAAAATAATTATTGTTAAATAAACGCTGTCCACTTTCGATACAAGTTGGCTAAGTATTTGATAAACGTGGCTAAAGCTGTAGCTTAAAATTGATTAAAGTATTGTAAATTTCAAATCATTGCAAAATGAGCTATTTTATTCTAGTTTATAGCAAAAACCGTAATCATATATGATAAAAAAGAGATTGAAGATAGACTTTGAAGACGGCTTCCTAAATGTTAATGGAATCTGTTTTAAGAGTCGCGATACTGGAAATCATGAAATTTGGGTGATCAATATTCATGATCCAGATTTAGCTTGATTTTTTGTTTTCAAAATTATAAATTCTAAGGCGATTAATAAATGTGGTAGATAACGTGGAAGATAATGTGGATGTTAACGTCCAAAATTAATTATTTATTTGAATAAAAAAATCCATACGGAAGTCTATCTATACCTGATAACAGATATCCCAGCTATAGCTTATGTGTTATTCTGAAAATGATTATGCGAATATGAATTAAATAAATTAAAAATTATCAGGTTTAATAATAACTATAAAGCATACACACAATAAAACTTGATTCAATATAAAAATCACTCAAATTGGACACAATTTACATATAGGCTCTTGAGAAGAATAAAAGAACTTTAAGAAGAATACTTTAAAGCCGGATATTTGATTGCAACATTATGGAAAAAAGATTATCGAAACAAGTTGAAAAAGGCTTTATTTTTAAACATTGAATGATGTAACTCAATGCACCAGGAAATGTCATGGAAGATCAAGACACCATGCAGCTTTATACACGGAATCAATGACTTGCAGACTTTCGGATATCATAATAGTATTCAGCGGTTTTATTAAATAACGTTAATGCAATGTTTATTTGGCGGCAATAAGCACAATGAGCAAATTTTCGGATTTCAAGAAGTAAGGATCGTTTCGTACCATTCAATTGGGATAAGTGTTAAAAATAACACCCACTGAAAAGCACACGTAATAGTACACAAAAAAGTGACATTCGAAGACATCCATCGAATAAAATATCCAATGAAAACCATATACAGCACAATTGTTGAAATTTCAACACATTTGATGATGCCATTTAAAGAAAACAGAACACTATTCATACAAGATAACAATAAAAAATGTCAGTAGTTTGGTGCAAAGTTCTCATATGACGGCCCTGAATGTTTTTGGACTGATTATCCGATCTAAATAGCAATTTCGTGAACCGAAAAGATAAGGAAGTCCATTAATGGGATAACAGGGTCGGATTACCTCATAGGTCAAAATTGATACAGAATATCCACAACGACGATCCAATTATGTTATATTCAAATTCGACAAGCTGCTCACATTTGAAAATTGGCAAATTGTGGTATATAACACTCCCTGGACAGTTGCCGTATACGAAAGCAAAGATACGGAGAATCGCAAGTGTTTGATTTCACAAAAAAATAAACATTAATCAACGTCTGTCAAAATCGAATCGTCACATTGTTGCATAATCGACGTGAATTTTACACAATGACACGTGTCAAAATCGCAATAAAACGATGTACATTAAGGAGCGCTAAATTGCAACTTTTTACGACGGTGTCGAGTATGTTCACTGGCCTAATTTATGAATCGTCTGTCGGGGAAAAATGCAGTTTGTTCCAGAATTTATTCGATCGTTAGCGGGAGAGATTTATGGGGCGTAAATTATATGACGTTATTGTACGCTTTTATGTCGGCAATTCAGGATGCAGCCATTCAACTCTGCAGCAGATCAAAACGACAAACAAATAGCGTAATACAGAAGACAAATCAAAATGTTAACACAATCGGGAATGTAGAGGTTCCTGTTGAAACGCTTGGATGAAAACCCTTCATGCGCGAAGTGATATCAACGATAGGGCGCATACAAAACCTTTAAAATGTCGCAAATTTCTATACATACAAATATAAATTAGCAGGGCTACTACTTATGCCTTTTAATTTATGTCCATCAGCATCGATATAGTAATAAATACATACATTCCGTCAATCAGAGTGTCACCTGAAGTATCATTATCATACTGCTTTATGGCAATTGTCGCTCACATTTACAATTTTGATTGTCGATTATTCGTTTAAAATATGTTCCGCTTATCAAAAAGTCAAGTTCAATAAAGTTCACGATCAATGTTGATATTAAATTCACCAATAATGCTATCAAAACCATATGTGATTGGAATAGAAGGATCAAGAAGCCTAAACTCAAAGTGCAAATATTGGAATAATTTGTGTCATTCTTAGTTCTTTAGTCCAGTATTTTCAACCAGTGGTATGCGATCCGGTACTGGACCGCAAATAGTATGGAAAATTTCAAGAAATTCAATCAGTTTTCTTCTTAAAGGAAATATTTCCCAAAGGAGTGATGATATTCGGCGCTAAATGACACTTCAAAACGGTCCCACGGTCCAACTCGGCCCCCACTAGATTTTTTAAAAATAAGATGGAATGGATAAGTAAACTCGCATATATATACGGTAGGCCTACGGTAATCCGGCCTCGATCTAATCCGTCCCCCTTGTAATCCGACATCCCAATACAAATGATTTTGGACTGCCTAAATTTTTCTTCTCCACCATTGATTGTGGGCCAAGCAAGAGGCAAACTTTCAAGAAAGCTAAACATCCAGAGGTAGTTTTGTTTATGTGGTTTCTTCGGGAAAGAAACAGGCATACATCTATTTCTGGGTGCATACTGGCCATGAAAGCAAAAAAACCTTGGTCGGATTAATGCAAAACTGTAATGATTGTCTGATCAGGTTTTATTAATTCAGAAATAGTTATTCGGTTGATACTCCACCATACCCAGAGAAAGACTTGTTCTATTTCTATTATCTTCTTATATTTTTTCGTACAAGTTTATTGTGTAGTGCTTATTTCTCATTACACACCACAATTCTCAGGGGAAAACGAGTTTATTTCATACATGGACAAAAAAAATGCATAGATTGTTGCATATTTGTTAGTTATAGTTATGTCCATCTGTCACAATATAAGATTTAAAAATATTACATGAATAACCATTTTTATTTCAGTATTAGTGGTCCGCATTTTTTTTCTTTTTTCTTACCGATCCGCGGCTGTAAAAAGGTTGAGTCACACTGTTTTAATCACTTGAGCACTTGAGTTCTAGCGACTCACCAGTAAGTCGCTATTTTTTTCGTAAAAAAAAAATTAATACCTAAAAATTGTGTGTTCCAAAAATGTCATCATTTAGTAATGGATTTTGATGTTAGGTCCAAATTATAGTATAAATATTAGATTAAATTCAATGTATCGTCTAAATCCCATAGACCATGTTAAAAATTGTTCCATTCGATATACAATATTTTGGATCTTGGACCTTCATAAAATCATAATTAAAACAGCAATGAAACTTGGAAGAATTTCGTCATAAAAAATAATTAGCTGAGCGTAAACGATGCATTTAATATGAAAAAAGGAGGGATCTGACGCCAGACGTGATAAACCAAAAAGTATTTAGATGACGGGCCATATGTAATTAGGATGACTATGATGGGACATGGGTCTGTCCAGAGCACACAAAAAAACGACCCCCGAAAATTGAAAAAGGCGGAACAAAACTTTTAATCGAAATTATGGATCTCGAGCCCCCTAAATATCCCGCTGCGGAGCTTCAGCGATCCACTAATGCCCTAAATGTGTTCTTGTCCTTCTCAGATAAAAACACAAGTTGTTTACAACATCTAATAAGATTAAGCGAACGTGTTTATGTCCGGTGATAATTAGCTCGGTCAACGTCGGGCATCGTTCTATTCGAGCTCCGGTTAAAGAATCTGGTTCAAGTGAAGTTAGATGACCTGTCTGATGACAATCTGGCGAGTTGACAACGTATCATCGGGACAACAATGGAGATGGTGGAGGAGGCGTGCTGGCGCCAACCGGGAGAGGACAATAATGCATGTGGCGCCTCTGCCCAAACAGACTAAGCGCTGTGGTCTTTTTTTATGCTAAACAACCCCTTTGGGCAGCGATCACTCAACGAGGCATGCGGACCTCGGTCGTGCCTAAAGACTATACTTAGAGAGATAATTTAAAAATTGATGGAGTGATTTGTTTCATTACTCGGCTTGAAAGCACGATACGTTCATTATATCATCTACCGGCTGAAGCATTGAAAATTGCTATGAACTTCAGATACAAATCATAGTATCATTATTATTCAATAAAAACATTGGCTGACTTGCAACGACGTTGAAAAAACGTCGGTTGACTTGCTGTCCTATAATATTGTAATGTATTGTGACAATATTTTTGCATTGTCGTCATTAAAAAATTGGCATTCATCAGCAGACATTTCTTTCATGAAAATATTTTTGAATGGACATTTGTATATGTGTAATTTTAAGAGAAAAAAAAATGTGAATAAATCTAGGTAACAAGCGTTATTATCGAGAATTTCTCGAAAAATATGCAAAATCGAGAATTCTAATTTCTTGAGAAATTTTCTGATTTCTCGAGAAATTTCAGAAATATTTTTTTATTGTATGAAATAAAATTTGTACGAATATTTTTAAGCACACATGAGTGCGTTTTTGCCAAAATACATTCTGTTTGAAAGGTTTTATTAGGGTTCTAGATATGACAAAAATGTTTAAGAAGCAAAAGATACGTCTTAAATTTATTTATTCCACCATTAAAATGTTCATGCTTTTTCAGAAATTCTTTAATAAAGAGCTTATCCAACGGTAGTGATTTCAATAGATTACACCTACATTTTATAAATTTTTCATGTGGTGGTTTCCTATTTGCCTTCTACACATGATAAAATAAAATATGATTATTTGGATAGGAACTATGAATGATTTTACTTTGATTTTTTCTCCACAATCTGGATTTGAACCTTTACAGTAAGAGACCAGGACCTAAATCAGTATATCAACGCTTAGTCGAGTTTTTAAAGGGTTATTTTAAAATTAATCTTTCGAGATTTTTGTTGCGCTTGTGTATTATAAATCATCAGAAATTAAACACAAATGCCATGCCATTAGTGAAAATAATTCATTGTTGTAAAGGCTATTAGAAACATAGATAAATGGTAGAATGTGGTTACCATCGACGAACTGCAAGAATTGAAGTATCATACCACGTCTAGAGAAAATTATATCTTAGATGCTGTTCTTATGCGAAACCTTATTATAAAAAGCATCGAAAATGTAAAGAAAAAGCTTCACAATCAATGCATGGAATTATTGCGAAAATCGCTATTCCCTCGTTAATCGCTATTTTCTTCAAAACGTGTCCCCCGTTATTAGCGGAGCGGATTTATTTCTTACAAAAAAAAAATACACGAAGAACCTCTTTCATGCTTAATTTGCAAATTTATAAGCATTCTTCATTAGATTTATAATTATTTATTGAATAAAAATATGTCACCCCAGTGTCCGAGTTTCATTTTGACTATAATTGTATGAAAATGAATTTCGATTGTTAGTATTGATTGAGTCTATTTTATTAATGTTATTTTTATTATGATCAACGATTATAGTCTGCTGATAGTATTGCATCATGTAATTGCTATTAAGGCAATCCAAGTCGGGGTGTTTCATAAGTTATTACGCATCCCGTCAAAACATTCCGCGATTATTCAATAGCGCGAATGGCATTTGAGAAGCATGGGATTTAGCGAACAAAAGACAAAATTAATGTCTGGAGCGGAAAGAGGAAATTATACCCATTAACATTCGTACCAGTTGGAATTGTACCATACTACGATAATAATAAAAAGCGGACAAAATTAATGTTCCTGAATAAAATTTCGTCTGCATAAAAACGGTCATTTACAATGGAATATTTGGGGATTTAATTGTGTTTATTTTTTGTTGTTGTTGCTAAAACATGTCGCTTTTTTAACGATGTTAGTGGAGTCATGCCAAATTTAACATTATGGTCGAATACACGATGGTTTTAAGAAGACATTACAAAGTTCAGATATACAGGTAAACATTAATATGACTGTATTTGAACAAGTGGTAGACATTAAACTCTATTTGCTAACCACCGTGATGGTGTCTAATCCGGATCCAAATATGCATGATGGACGTTTTTTTCCATAGCAAACAAGAGATATAGAAATTAATGAAGACACCTTAAAATTAACAAAACAAGCATGAATCCTTTACGCGTAAAGTATCAAAATAAACACATGTACTCAAATATGAATTATGATTATTTTGGGTACAAGTGAATATGAACAGCTAAAAAAATATTTGTTAATAGTGTTATTTTTCTAAAAAAAAATAAATAACAATGCATCTGTTTAAATATGAATTAGACTTTAAATAAATTTGTATAATCTTATGTACATAAAAAAAAGTGTTAAGCAAAATACACCAAATTATCCCCATGCAAATATTAAAATTCGCACAACTGTTGATATTATTGACAGACATTTCCCTATAATTGAGTTTTTATTGAACGTCTTGGAAAATATATAAACGATCCATATTTAAATCAATGCTCAGCAATGGAAATTAAATTCAATCCAGTATTTAACCGCAGATCCTGTCGCATTCCTTGGATTATTTCCTGGTATCGAACAATCGAGCACAAAGCAATTCAAAGCACTCAGCATTGACAATGAAATATAAATATTTATTCAGAATTTGCGGCATAAATAAATTATAAGCATTTTCCCACGGCCGTCACTGGAGATTAGGCGCCAGGCGCCAGCCGATCGCAATTGTTCATGCGCGTAACATTGTGTCTTCGTCGCTGAGTATTCGTCCATCGACGCCCTTTGTCGGTATGGGATCCCATGGAAACCTTTTCACACATCCATCCCGAAGACCAGGGACGACCTTCAGGATGACAATAAAGTCATTTGAGCACCACATCGTCTCGCATATATACGATGCTTAATTACGGCGGCGGCGCTCTTTGGCCGTTGACTCGGGATGAATCAGCGTGGAACAAAAGGAAGCCTCGACGATAGAATGCCCAGTGTAATTATTTAAATCGATGTTTATAAAATTTCATCACAATCCATGAATACGAAGATTGGATATTAAAAACGAGCGGAGAGTCCAAAAAAAGCGATGGATCCTGCATCAGATCCGACGACTTCCACAAAGCAGAGAGTTTATCGAATTTCTTTCACGATAAACATGCATTCAAACTCTGTCAGTTATGAAGACAATGTTAATATTTGCAACGTGGAAATATGTATTATTTAGTCTGCGGAATATAAACAGCAACCATTGAAACCCATTCTAAAAAAATAGAATCGCATCCTGTTAACATTCGTATATTTGTGCTAAATTCTGCAAAAAACTACATTTAGATTGTAAGTTAAACATTAGGAATGTATTTTTCCAGTTTTCACTCCAATCCGATCTAGGTTCCAAATGATCATAAGTGCAATTATTCGTTATTCGAATAATTGTTAAAATAGTCTACAGACCTGACACCAGTGGATTTTTTTGCGCGGAGACGTGCTCTATTCCGTAGCTCGCACGGTTTCCAGACCTAACACCACTAGATTTATTTATTTAGAGACGTGCTGATTTGGCTGAGAAGGATCAATTTATGAAAGAATAATTACAATAAGGCAAAAATATTGTCAAAATAGGAAAGATAAAGATGCTGGATAAATGAGTGCCGCACGAACTATCAGAAAAATTAATAAAAAAAACGAATAATATCCGATTAATTTTATAAATATTCGAATTTATGAATATTGGAAAAAAGGGCATCTCGGCGCGATCCGTGACAATGGTCCCGATCCACGAGTCGGCTGCGATGAACGACGGAACACGTTTATGATTTCATTCACTCGGTGATCGAAATGAGGCAGGTACTGCGTGTGATCAATAAAACGTTGAACAATCGACACAACGTATTTATTCAATTACAGTAGGAGAACATGTGGCAAGCAAGCGAGCGTGCGTGATACGGAGCAAGCGGGAGAAATCATCCCCATTGGGGCCGAAGCGAAGCAGAAGCGAAGGGATGGCTTTCGTATCTCTTTCATTCATTCATCTTGTCATATCACCAATATTTGTATTGGAACGCTAAAGATCTGGAAGCTTTGAACCGGAATGAAACCGATAACCGGTAAAACCGTTATTTTCCCTGGGACGAAAACCGTAACTGAACCGATATAAATGCTAGAAACGTGACCGAAATCAATAACGAAATGAAAAAAATTACGGTTTAAAATCATGAAAGATCTGCAACATTAGGTGGTATATGTATGTATTTGTGATCCAAAAAACAACAACTCAGTAGCTCTTCGCGTATTGATGGTTACTCGCTGCTCTATTGCGAATGAGCAATAAATTGATACAATAATGCCTTTCAAAAGCATTGATGATCTCTCACAAAAAATGATGGTGTAAGGATTATTATAAGGGTTTGTCATGTTATGTGTAGTTTTAGGAACATAGGTTCTTACTGGGCCAGACATTATTGAGCCAGAAATTAAGTCTCAAGAATGACATAAAATGCTTAGGGTGGGTTCGCTAAAAACACTGTTTTTCAAGGCGGGATCCCCGGACTACATACCGGACTACCCTCCCTCTAGAAGACAGTTGCAATGAACCATTCCAACAATTCATAAAAAAATCTCAGTGCACACTAGGACAGTTTTCAAGCTAGATAAGCTAGTGCCAACAAATCAGCAAGCTAGCAACTCTAGCTTCTAGAACTAGCTTCGTTTTTAGACTATTTTTTTTATCTTAAAAATGGAACTAGAGCTACAAAAGTGCCAGCTTATCAGCACTAACCTTGCTCTATTAGCTTGAAAACTAGCCTCGTGGGGCCTTAAATTATCATTTTTTTAGTTTCAATAATTTTTCATGAGACCAAAACTTGTTTCAATTGAGATACTATTTATTCGTTCATCTACAAAAAATGATTTTTCACATTCTTGTCCATTTTTTAAGAAGTTGCTTTTATATAGAACACCTAGAATGACAATCATTTTCAATCAATTGTCATCACAACTATTTTGGTTTTATCGTATTGGTAGCTCAAAGCTTGCATTTAGTCATAATTTATGCAAAATATTACATAAGTATCCAGACTCTTCGACTATGTTTCTTAGAAGTGCATAATCTGCCACTGCCTATTTATATCATAAAATCTGTCCGTGGTTTATGATGCATATTGAGTAGTTATATTGTTGCATTGTTATTGGCGTTCATGGCAAAGAGAAGCACTCAACAAGTGCCGGCTATCTGATATTCTACGATCTAATAAGTACACGTTATTCGAATGCAAGTCGATAAATTCTTATCCACAAAAACAACATCCACTTAGTGGAATACTATCATTTTCTATGTACATACAAGAGACTTACCGAGAGTGCTGTATTATATTACAGGCGTACTATAAAATGACATTGATATGTAGGATGCTGGAGAGATGAGAATAGCAGTGCCTGAGATGAGACCACACAAAGATCCATCCACAAAAAATGTGTCAGACTAGAGACTAGAGGTACAGCAGCCTCGACCCAAAAAGAAATAGAGTAAAGACGCTGCTAAAATAAACGTCAGATGAAAATCCGTCTCGGCCGACGTAAATCCACAGATTTCTGATTATTTACATGGTGCATCTTAAACATCGACGGATTGCATTCGCCTTGCATTTCAGTTTACGCTGAGGAATAATCAAAATACATAGGCGAATTTTATTGGTTTCAGCATGAGTTTACCGCTGAAATAGATCAAGGCTCTCCATAACCATTGAGTCGTTCATAATAACAGTTCGAATTATTTGCTTTACAATTCAGACGTGTAAATACTGAGGGTACTAAAATTCGGAATTTTTCCACATGCAGAGAGAAAATGACTATATCGCTTTGAGGTCGCAATGGCCATAAAGTACATGGACGATGAATAATTATTGCTCGTTAAAAAATGCGAGTTCAAAAGTTATCGCAGCAATAAAACCCAAATACTGAGAAATTTCGGTAATGTTTTGGATTTTTGGGGGGTATTTGTATACTATAGAAGATGCGATGCATAGATATAGAATAAACGTCGAGACGTTGATGCTGAATACATGTCGGGTGATAAATCAATGTCGATGCGTTCAGAGGCAAAATTAATAATGCCAATGGAAAATAATTAGAACAACTGGGTGCTGCCATCTAGTGAGAGCTTTGTAAGCTGGTAACGGACAATAGAAGCACCCTGTCGAATAAAAATTCATCGAATTTAAACGATAAGTATATATTTGCCGTTGCGCCCGAGACGACATCTTAATAAATGTGCATACACACCTTTCTTGTGGCTATTTTGTAATGTGTATGTTGGGTAAAAGGTTTAGAAAGCATAATCAATATTGCATAAATGCTATTATAATGCAATAGCGTTTGGAGTTACGCCGATTTGTGCTCGCTGTGTTAATCGATAATTTACTTAAAGGTCGTATTTATTTAGAAATGTTATATGATAGAAGCGATGATACAACATACGGTTTATTTTGTTTACAACCTGTAATGAATATGTGAAGGAATTTCATTCAATCGCCATTCAAAAAAAGTACTTGGGAACTGTAAATGGGAATCCCCAGCGGGCCACCCAGATGATTGTGTCTCGAGCGAGTTTAGATGCTTTTAGAAACAGAGCAACTTTCTGAAAATGACTTCATGGAGTACATATCCAGAAAGTAAGTGTACTAGATTTTTATATTTTTTTAGAGAAAGTGATTTTGATAAAAAAAACAGGATATTGTTGATACACTTGTTAACTATTATTCAACATAATCACCATCCTGTTCAATGCGTCTGGTGTGCTATGGCACAAGCTTCTTTATGGTGGCTAAGGCTGTGTGATGGGCGTTATCGTATAACAAGCACACTCCTCTCGTCAGCATATCACTCCAATTGTTTTGAATACTTCTATTGAGTCTTTTTAGGGTCTTACAATATCGTTGTGCATTCATGATCTCCCTTTGAGACAGAAATTCGATCAAAATGATGCCCTTTCGGTCCCAAAACATTGAGATCATGATTTGCCCGAAATTGTGGTTTTGATTTTTTTTTTGACAAATGGGGAATTGATGTGATATCAATGTGACGACTTTTAATTCTTAAAAAAACAATAAACCACACCCCGTTATTGTCATAATACACTTACTTTCGGGATATATCTCGTACTACACGAAGATCTTTTATCTCGCGCGCTTTTGCTCCAATCATTTAGTTCAGTAATAGGATAATTTTTCATGTATTTTTTTCGAAGTTACATTATTCAAATGGTTCTGGCGAGTGCTATAGTGATAACATTCTTTCAAAAAATGTGTTATTTTTTTCAGATTTAATTCAAACGCGAACTGTGTAATCGTAATTACCATCATCTATCAAATGCGGCCTCAATCTGCAGACTGTAATTATATATTTTTTAGTATTTTAAATCAAATTTTCAGAACAATAATTTTTAAGTTGTACATATAATTTCTGATGAAAATATTGAAAAGTTGGTCAGGGACGCCCATGATTAATTTATTATTGCAAATCAGTCAATCTTAGATAGCCCTGCCCAGTTTAATTAATTGCTTCAGAATTTGATCTAATAATAGCAAAAAAATCCATTGGAAATCTTAATATATCTGAGGTCCAAAAATTTTTGTTAAAAAATTTAGATTTGAATCAGAGCTTTAATAATAAATGTCTATGATCTAATCCACTGTACCAATATTAGATCTAGTTAATGCTATTTGCAATATATTAAATTGTTGTAGATGTTTTGATGCTTATAATGCATATTAAACCCAAATCATCATCCAACAAAGTCTTGTAAAATCACATGTTGGCAATCATTTCGCATTTAATATCGGCATTGGAAACATTAATACATGTTTTGATTCCGTGAAAACAC